>MPNV01000953.1:61623-406276 GCA_013376435.1 Cyclocybe cylindracea
CTCTCATAGCCCCAGGCAGAAATGAGAGGCTGCGCTTTCAAAATCCATGGCAGAAATGAAAGGGTGCACTATGAGAGAGCATGGCAGAAATGAAATGGTTCCATCTCATAGTGTGTGGCAGAAATGAGATGCAACACTCTCATAGCCCCAGGCAGAAATGAGAGGTGATGCTCTCATAGTGTGTGGCAGAAATGAGAGGCTGCGCTTTCAAAAAGCAGGGCAGTAATGAAATGAATAGACACTTGTCTTATGAGATTAAAGGGCATTTAATGAGAATGAAATGTGCCAGTAATTAGAATGAGACCATCTCATTAAATATAGGGCAATATACATAGGGCTTGTAGGGCAATTGCCTGTATGATATGATAAGTAGTGGTTGCCATTAGTGACTAATTGGGTACTATCCCCAACGAGTAACTATGACCATTTTGGTTCCGCTCGCTATTCCTGGAAGTCCTCTCGCTGTAACTCGGCCGTTGCACTACTCTCAAGCTTTCTTGGCCTGCTTGGACCGCGATATCGGTCTTAGCGTGATTAAGTTATACCGTGAAAACACATGGTGTTCTTGACTCGTTCCTGAGACTTTACTTGGCCCACAGCTTTAGCCAATTAGCGCCGTTAACATGATGACTCTTGTCGCAATTACAACGTAATGACAATGACCTCGCTGGCCGTTCTCTAGGCTGGTGGGAAGGCTAAGTCCCCCTTGTATGGTTTGTAGTCTCGGAACTATGAAACACTACATTCGCTTTTGTAGTGCTTGACCGTCCTTCATATCGTGATAATGCTCTCGCTCTCCACCCTTGACTGACTGCACTAGCTTAACGTGTTTAGAACTTCGCTTAGACAAGTCTATAGACCGTGCTTTGGTTTGTGACTCTTTTGGTGTGAGGTGGCTAGTCTCCTCCTGATATCGCGCTAAGCACCATTGATCATCGTGCTCCCAAGCTAAGGTAACACTTATAACAATTACTGGCCAGTGCCTTTATTGCGACTAGGTGTTACTGCTTCAATCTGAGTCTCTGACTGGGCGAATAACACTTCTTATTTCTCTAAGTGGGTGGTTGACTAACTGTGGGAGGCCGCAAAATTGTAGGCTTATACAGAGCATGACTCTTCAATGCATCAATAGCGTGTGTCAGCATCACGTGTGATCCATCAGGATTACACCCTCCCCTCCTCTGAAACACCAACCATAATAAAAAATAAAAGTTTCAACCCAAAATGTAGCAACAGGGCTGTGGTGTTGCCCATGTGAGAAATCTATCAACAAGACCAGGCACAGGTGCATCAAAACGACCCTGTAGGGAAAAAAGCTACCAGCCGGTGGGAGGAAAGGGAAAACGTACTACATTCAAACGTCTGACTTCTTCTTCGCTAACCAAACGTCCAGCGCTTCGGTGTCTTCCAGTTCTCGTCTTGGTAGCCACGTCTCATCTTCTGGTGCATAGCCTTCCCAGCAGACTTTGTATTGCCATCTGCGTCCATGCCATCGTTCGTCGATTATGTCTCAGATGTAATATTCTTCACCATTTTCAGTAACAATTGGTGGAGGCTTTTCAAACTCCTGAGACAGGAACAGTGTGGCGTCGTTTTCTGTAAAAGGTTTGACTTGAGATGTATGGAATACCAGGAACATATTTGGCGAGTTTGGGAGGTCGAGTGTCACGGTTGAATGGTCCTCGTCGATGTCCGTAATCCTGTATGGTCCATTGTAACGAGGCATAAATTTTGCTACACGTTTCTTCCCTGGTGCTTTGTATTCCTGCCAGCAGTGCACTGTCGAAAGCACGACTCTATCTCCAACCTTGAAAGGGAAGGTCAGTGAATGGTTTTTGTTTGCAAAAAATGACTGGGAGATCTTAGCCTTCAGGAGGTTGTCCTGGGCTTCCCAAGTGTCTGTTTCCAGCTTTTGGATTAGATCCCAGGCGTTCTTCTCCTTGGCTGAAGCATCTGCAGGTTCCTGTTTAGTCAGTAGTGAGGGTATCAATCTAGGGCTTCTGCCCAAGTGAAGCTGAAATGGCGAGAACCTGGTTGAGGTGTTTACCATGTTCATGATGTCGAATCGTATCTTTGGTAAGGCTTTTGCCCAGCCTTCCTGGTTCCAGTTGACAATGAAGCGACAGGCTTGGTTAACGGTCTTGTTCGTTCGTTCACTGGCTCCATCTGTTTCCGGGTGATACGACATCGACAACTTCAGTTTGATGCCAGTCAGTGTATGTAGCACCTTCCAGAACTTTGATACAAAAAGTTTGTCGCAGTCTGATATGATGTCCAGGGGTAAGCCATTTTTGCAGAACCAGTTGTCAAAAAAGAGGGTTGCCAAGTCTTCTGCAGTGGTGTCTGTGCATGCAGCTACCAGCCTCACATCCGACCCTAGTCTATCAGTAAAGGAGATAATACAGTTTTTACCGTCATCTTCAGGCAGGGGTCCAATGAAGTTGATAGCCACTGAATCTCCATGGGCGTCCAGGATGGGTAGGGGGTGCAGAGGGCCAATTGGTTTCTTTGTCGTGTTCTTGTTGCATTGGCAGTCGGCACATCCAGGTACATATGCCTCCTCCAGGTCTTTTTGCATGTTCGGCCAGTAATATGATCCCCGGAGGGAGCCGTATGTTTTGTCAAAACCGAAATGGCCTAGCGCATCGTGTGCCAGCTGGAACAAGGTCTCGCGCACATTACCCACTCTCGGAATGACCAAACGGCCACTTACAAACCACAAGCCATCTTTTTCTGTGATCCCGTTCATTCTGTCCTTTGCGGAGCACAGTTTTTCAGTCCATGGGTCCAGCTTGTATCCGCTACGGATGGCATCGAGTAAGTCCTTGTCTGCATTGATCGCGAGCTTTGTTGCACATATTGAACTTGTCCCACACAGTCCTTCAGCTATGTCGCATGGCGAGGTCAGCGGTCGTTCCATAACGACACACAGTTCGTCTTCTGGGTCCATGTCCCAAGGGCCCAGTGCTTCTCATTCTGCTCATGTGCTGCTCTTGGTCGATTCTGTAGGTAGCCTTGACAGTGCATCTGAAACGGAGTTGGCATCGCCTTGTACATAGATTATCTTGAAGTCATATTGGGACATGAATTCCATCCACCTCGCTTGACGGTGGGATAAGTCCTTCTGTTGTTGAAAGTTCTCCAAGGTTCTGTGGTCAGAATAGACAAGAAATGGAACACCCAATAAATCTGACCGCCACTTCTTCAAGGCACGGATAATGGCCAGTAGTTCTTTTTCGTGGACAGGGTAGTTGAGCTCTGCGCCCTTGAAGGTCATCGAGTCAAAGGCAACTGGGCGAGCAGTCTCCCATGTCTTTCCAAAGGAGAGAACTGCCGACCATGTTTCGCTGGCGTCTGTCATCATGAAGATTTTGTTGTCTGGCATCTTTGCATAGTCAATTGTGGTAAGGCAGTCGCGACTCACAACAATTGCTTTTATTGCGTCAAAGGCAGCCTGTTCTTTTTTGGTCCACGGCAGGAAGTCTTTGTCACAGTCTTTCATAGTCATCTTGTTCAAGGTATGTTCTGCCAGATTAGGGAGGAAAGCGGACAGGTAATGTACCAGTCTGAGGAATGCTCAGACCTCTGTGGCAGATTTTGGGGTCAGCCAGTTGACAATTTTGTCAGCCTTCTTGCCATTGGCCTCGATTCCTGCAGCGGAGATTTTGTGCCCCAAGAAGTTAATTTCTGTGCAGAATAGATGGGATTTCTTCTCATTGATGTAAAGTTTGGCCACTCGTAAGGCTGACAGGACTTCCCGCACATTGCAGACGTGTTCTTCAAGGGTCTGGGACCATATGATGATGTTGTCAAGGTAGATGTGGCAGATCCTGCCGATGCATTCCTGGAGTGCATGGGTGACTCAGCGTTGGTGGATTGCAGGTGCGTTACAAAGTCCCATGGGCATCACTGTCCATTCATACAATCCAAAGGGGGTCGTTACTGCCATCAGGTGTATGTGGTCTGGGTGCATGGGCATCTGGAAGAACGAGTTTGTCATGTCGATCTGCACAAAGAACACACCTTTCGAGCAATCTGCCAAGATGTCATCCTGGTGCAGAATAGGATGGCTGTCTTCGACGGTGTTTGCATTGAGGTCACAGTAGTCGTTTACCCAATGAGGGAGCGTGGTTGGATCTGCCTTGGGGATAATAAAGGCAGGGGATGCATAGCGTGAGGAAGAGGGTCTGATGCGGCCCACGTCTAAGTGTTGTTTAATCAAAGTTTGCCACGATCCCTTGTATTTTCTAGGGCAGGCGTACATCTGACTTTTGACATTTTTCATAGCGTCTTTCAAGTGAATTTCTGAGAAAAATTCCATAGGCAGTTCGTCTACATGCAGAATCAGTTTAAATACATCAAGGAATTCCTCTTTCAGGAGATGCTCATGTTCCTGCAACTTCTTCTGCAGCATCTCCCAGTTATCCAGTATTTCTACTCGCTCTTTTACAGCAGCTACTGCATGAGCGCACAATTCATCTGATGGTTCGTCTGGCACAGTGATTCTTTCTCACATGACCATGCATAATTCTGCAAGCATCGTCTTCTTGATCAACTTGACTTTCTCCACCTCTTTATCAAACTCTCTGTGCTTTTGTTTTGGTGATAACGGCTTCGGTTTGTGAGGTGGCAAGGGGTCAGGGTTCATTAAGTTATAACCCGTTTTTTTGTCAATGCAGGAACAGTTTGCGTGGTCAGTGACAATGTCATTATGTATTAAGAATGGCAAACCTAGTATAATCGGCATACAGAGTCCCAGAGCAATGATGGCGTGAACAGTGTGCGATGTCCAACGACCATCCAGTGATGTTACAGTAATTTTTACGAACTCATCTAATTCAATTTTCTTCTTTTCTTTCAAGCTTTTGATAGCGACGTCGACGGTTTCGGGTTCAGGAAGCTTCAGACATTCTAGGCCAAGTGAATCTACAAGCTCAGGGCAGATGAGCACCAAGTGCACCCCATTGTCTATGAGGGTGGACACTTTCACTGGAAATTCAGCCTGAGGGCCCATCAGTGTCGCTCGCCACATGATGTGCTTTGAATGGAATGGCAGACTCACATCACTGTCACCGTGCTCTACCTCGGAATTGGTGCTGTTTCCAAGTGCAGAGCTCATGGTGGCTGCAACAGCATCGCTCTCATTGTCGGACTCATTCACCTCGGTGACGGCAGCTACTGTCTTTGCTTTTCCTTTCTTTTCCATGTAGGCATTGTATTTTGGGTGCTTCTGAACATCGCTGAGCGTGAGGGTGTGGTACCTGTTGCCAGGCAGAAAGTCGTTCGGGCAGGAGCATGTGCCGTGGTATGCAAAAAATTGATGGCACTTCCAGCAGCCCTCGTATTCGTTGAGGTCTTTCTCTGACTGCTCCAGCTTCGGTAGCTTCTTCCATTTGCCTCTGGTCTGTGTACATCCAGTCGAGGTGGATGCCTTGTTGGAGGAGGATTGGGGCACTGTGTTCCCTGCGTTTCCCAACAGGGCGACACACTTCGAACTGTGTTGGTCCTCCTCAAAGGCGTCCCTGTACCTCTTCCGGTCGTACGTATACTCTTTGTCCAGGTTCTTAACGGCTTTGATCCAGTCTTTTAACGTGGTCTTCGCGTTAATTCCCTTTTGGGCAGCAGCTTTATGGAGTTCAGCATCCATCAGTCCTTCGAGCTGCTGGCATAATTGGTCGTTGTTGAAGTGGGACGTCGTTCCTCATAAGAGGATGTTGACTGCCTTCATCTTCTGCGTCCAGGCCCAAAACAGCTCGTTCTTCTGCTGGCAGTTGCCCAAGATTTCATTTTGTACGTTCTCGATCCAGTCAGTTGGCAGGTAATTCGCTCGCAGTTCCTTCATGAACGCATCGTATGTGAGCCCGAGGAGACGTTCACGGTCAGACGCGATCCAGTCACAGATGTGCAAGTCCTTGAAGGCGGACAAGATGAGTGGTACCTTTTCTTCTTCCATGATTGTCTTTCAACGGCCACACGTGGTGAAGAAGTCTTGAAAGGCATTGTCCAGCTCCATCGCGGCCTTTGGGGATAACTCGCTGGCAGTCAGAACAGGGCAGTGTTTGGCGACTGGATGTTCCACAGTCGCTTCTTTGTTGGGCACCATCTCGGTATGGTTGTATGCAGTTTTTGAGTGAATGTATGCGGTCAAAATTTTGGAATAGGAGTCAGACTCCCAACTGCGCACAGAGATGTCTAGTCGTTCGTGGGTGGGGCCCACAAGTGTAGAATCAGTTTCTGTTGACTCTGACAGTTGAAGCGGAGGGGGCAGAGGGGGCGGATGTGTCACAGAGGGTGTCGACAGATGCAGTGAGTCTTCCTCTAGCGAGGTCAGGGGAGACAGTGGTGACAGAGAACGTTGGCAGGAAGCGTCCTGTTTGGGTGTTTCTACTGGCAGTATCAGCAAGTCAACAGTCACAGCAGGTGCTTTTGAGTGGCTTCTAAGTGTAGGCGCCAGTTCGTTGCGTGGGGATACGCTTGGAGATACAGCAGGAGCGGAAAGACCAAGGTCTTTGGTGGAGACAGCAAAGATGGTTGTCGCAAAGTTCAGCAAATGTATGCATCACTATTGCTCGGTAATCAGCAACGGTATGGCAGCGGCACAGATAACGGTAAGGGAAATGTACACGCAAGGTGGACATTCAAAAAAAAAGTGTAAATCTATCCTACAGAGTAGGTAGCAAACACTCACATCACACGGTAGAATGAGACCAGCGTGTATACGTCGAGTAGAGAACAGAGAGGTACAAGATCAAAGAGTACTCTGTCGAAAAGGAATGTCCGTCACGTGAATAAATAGGAAATGGTCGATCAGTAAATATGCATCAATAGCGCATGTCAGCATCACGTGTGATCCATCAGGATTACAGGGTCATATCTGAGCTCGCAAATTGGCACAGAATTTCCCAAGCTCCGTGGTCAGAGAGCAGGCTCAAAGATGTTGACTCTTTGTTTTTGGATGGCCTAATAATAGAAAATCAGAAGCAGATCAGAATCCTGTTATTAATAGATGTACTGAATCTTTGTGTGATCCCAGCAATGCTTGATCATTTCAGCAGTGATAGAATCCCAGGCCTCAGAAGCTAAGTCCATGGATTCCTTGAGATTGATCTTGTAGATGTTCTGCTCGCTGGCCTCATCAAGATCAATTGTGCATCAACAGAAATTCTTGTGATAGTGCACTTTGAAACAGCGGATGATGCCAGCGTCAAGAGGTTGCACAAAAGATGTTAGGTTCAGCTTGAAGGGTTCCATTTGAATGTTACTGGGCATGTAGTCAATGAAATGACCAGAGAAATTGTCAATTGTGAGCAAGATATGGCACTCTTGTGCATGCATCTTGAGGTCAAAGTTCTTGATCCACCTGGGAGCATGAAATTAGAAATGATTGACAACAGGAGAGCCTGGGAAATAGGGCCTCTTACTCTTCAAAGAGTACTGCTGTCATCCATGCCTTCTTATTGTTGCGGTAATAAAACCCAAAGGTGTTTGGTGAGTGCCTGCCAAAGCAGACAGGCTTTGCAGATCTCCCAATGTAGATTGGCAGCATCTTCTCGCTGCCATCAGCATTGCATGCAAACCCAAGGGTAATCTGGAGCTTCTCTTTCTTCTTGCTGCTCATTTGCTTCAATGCCAATCCCTGGTCAGGGGGAGCCCTGAGAGATCAGCATTAGAAATATGTCTAAGAGAGAATAATGAGGATTTACTTCAGGAACAAACAGTCTCATCAAAATTCCAATGGTCTTGAGGTGCAAACTTCTTCATTAGCTCCTGCATACGCTTTTGCTCCACCTCTACAGCCTGGAGATCCACAGATCCAGCTTCTCCATGATGGCAATATTCCTTGATCTTGTAGGTCTTACAAAATGATGCAACCCATCCATCACCCATGAGACACTGGTTCTCAGGAACATTGAACAAGTTCTCGAAGCGCTTCTGTTTCTCATGCAGCATGGGACCCATGACTGTTTCACCCATCTCGCCAAGATGGCAAACCCACAGAATCAATACACGTTCCACATCTGGATGAGTGACGACTCGTGCATGCTTCGACAAGAGGGCCAATGGGTTCGATTCCTTTTGCAGCTCAAATTTGCTGTGATCTTGTTTCTTTCTGGCATGAGAGAGTGCAGATTGGGAAAAGATGAGTGCACCGTCATGTTTACTGCCAAAGTAACTCACAATGTCAGATTGACTCAGGTCAGGATGTTTATCCCAGAAATCAAAGACAGTGATCCAGTCCACGAGTGTGAGGTTCTCCCGTTTTGCTGGACTGGTTGATTTCTTTGCAGACGTTTTTGGAGCATCCTTGATCACCAGCACTTTGGGCTTTTGGTTGTATGGTGCTGGCTTTGCACAAGGTTTGCGAGTGGGCTCTTCTGACATGGGCGTGATGGAATAGAATACAGAAAAAAAAAGTGGAGCCTTTAAATATATGCAGATTTTGCAAAGCCACTGACAGGGTGTCTCTATTAAGGTGTGGACCTGCCCAAAATAGCTCATTATTGACCTCCACAAAGATGCATATGGGTCCCAGGGGCTATGCATTATTCATTATGCGTTATGCAGCCATTTTCCCTTGTATCTATGTAGGTGCAAGCCAAAAACCATGCATTATGAAACCATGCATTATGAGATAGTCAACTGTAGTGCTAAAATGCAGCATCCCACAAGGAGACAAAAACTACAAGAGTAATGCTAATAAGCAAAACAAAATAAAACTGAGAATGAAGAATCAAGGCGTTGGGGGGATGTATAGCCACACAGTAGTGGTTTGGGTAAAGGGGGGAGTGAAAGTAGAAGACACCATGAAAGGTACCATGTACAACAGGTGCTAAAAGCAAAAGAATATGGGAAAGAGGAGCAGGCAGGGGTGGAGGCAATCCTTGTAATCCCCAACAATGCAAAATGCCACTGTCTCTGAGCATCATCTGGCAGCTCAATATCCATGTGAGATAGCAATAGCGGATACTGAGTTTGAAATATACTGACATAAGCCACCCAAAACAGATAGTCTCTTGCTCCTGGACACACATGGTCACATAAGCAGGCTTATATCAAGGCCCCAATTTTATCAGGGTAGTGCAGAATTTTGCTGTATAGAATTTATCCTGTTCAAGCATCTCAAGATTTTATTTTGCTCATTAAGAGACCTTGATTCTAGTGCATATAAACTACTTAATTTTCATTTTTATGATATTTTAAATGCTAGCCTGAGATGATGCCAATTTGAGGCCAAGGAAGAGGAGGAATTCTTTAGCAAATCTGAGTCCCTGTTTCTGCTTGCGTGGCAAGCTACATGGGCTCGGACTGCTCAGAATGTTCACAGGACATGTTAGAGGAGGAAGGGGGTCTGCAAGGTTGTTGAGGTTGTGAGTTCTGATGTGTTTTCGTCTGCCTTCTGTTGAAGCAGAAGGTCTTGCTCTCATGTCATGCTTGTCTAGTCCAGTAACTAAAAGTTGTAGTCAGTTGAATGAGAGACTACAAATTCTGATCTAATGGTTGTGATGCTAATCACTGCCCTCCTATGTGACAGACTTTGTTATGAGACCGTCCACAAGTGGACAATTTGACAGTCTTGGTACGAGACTAAACGGTGCTTGGAGGCATGGGATGGTTGTGAAGAAAGCAAACCACTGGGTCAATTTCCCCACCAATGTATGGCTATGGACAGAGAGTAAACTTGTAATGTACTAGTATAATCTAATCTAACATTGATAATCAGCCTGATAATCATCTGGATAGCGACAGAATCTCTGGGATCTAAGCAGGTATCCAAGGTGCTTGGCTGGATTCAGGTAAAATGGCAGAATTATGGTCGATCTGTCAAACATAAGCAGCTATCTGTCAAACCAGTTCATTGTATTTCTTTGAGTTTCTCCTCTTTTGGCAGTATCAGAGCAACCCTGCCACATCCCAATGACAGACTGGAAGCTTGAGCAATTCATGTCAAACACGGGCACCTATCATTGACTGAATCCTCCTCCCTTCCCTTTCTTTCTTTTCTCTTTCCTTTTTTGTATTTTATTTTAGTTGATTTGATTTATAATTTATCCCACAAACACTGCTATCGAGCCCATCTGGCAACCGTCAAGCCTGTACTGATTGGTCGACCATTACTGCGCACTGCTAGCCCCTACAGGAAGAGGAAAAGCATTTCAGCCGGGCATGGAACCGTTCATGGCCGCCTCCTTTTTTTCGGGTTCCTACGCCGTCCTGATCACAGGGAGGGAAGCCAGTCTTCGAGGTGGTTGAGTTGTGGGAATTGGGGCGATCTTGTCGCTGAGGAGCTTGCCTCGTCTTGCAGCAGGGGATGTACGGTACTGTGGCAAGTGGGGTGCCCGCGTGACGATCGTCACGGAAGGGCGAAGTTGCTACGTTGGTGTCGGTGTTGGGTGGACGGAGACAAGGCAACAGGGTGGGGGTGAACTAGTGTGTCTGAACGGCGGTTGGGCCATATTGGCGCCAGACAGAGTGGGTGCGGCATTTGCAGGCTATTGAGAGGTGGATGCGCCCTCGTCGAGCCGGATGACGTTGCGGGGTTAGACATGAATTCTTGTCAAGCATGTCTTGGGGTTTACCGCGCAGTGCGGTGGGTAGGTGGTGCAACGAACGCTGTCGACTTTAGAGAGAAACAATTCCAGCGCTGGATAAACACAGCGGGAATGCTGTGACGGACCGCTCGCGCGTCACGCTCGGCGTCGGACTTGGGTTTTTCTTCATCTATGCACATATGGATCTATGCTTATGATATTATGCTTACACTATGCTTTTCGTAGGGTATATAAGGACGGTAGATACGTAGAGTAGGAGTCAGTCTTGAATTATAGTGTCTTACACTGTCTTTTGAGGCTCTACCGTGTGCCGGGACTCGTGCGACCAGCGCGCCCCGTCACATATTTTTGACATTGACACTCGACTCTACTCTACTCATCTGCTCTCACCCCTTCCTCGTTGTCGTCGTCGACGCTCGCTTTGGATCCCCTCGGTCTGATCACCCAAGGATTCCAGGTACGTCGTCGGTTTCTCTTATCCTCGAACACTTACTAGGCTGCACAGATGTCGACGGGAGTTAACCGTCGTGGTGCGACGGGCGTGCAAGCAGGAAGTGCACCTGCCAGCGACCGGGCGCAGACTCGAGAGCGATTGCGCTCGCCAGCCCCAGAAGGGCTTGCCTCATCAAGGCAGAGCTTCGCCGCTATCAGCGGGGAGCGCCTCGGGTTTCGGGCCCCCGAGTGTGGAACGCGTGGTCAGGAGAACCCGCGGGAACGCCACCACCGGGATGGTGGATGGCCTGTGATTCCGAGCGCCGGTGATGAACCACGTCGTGCTCGAGGGAGCAATTGCTCAGTTAGCCCTTTGAGGGAAAATGTAAATATGAATTTCAGTAGTTTACCTGTGCGAGAACAACTCCGCGTCGCCGTAGAGGCGCTCAATGAGACGCGTGAAGGCGTCGAAATGATTTTACGGGCTGTACAGACCAAAAGGGCCCCTAATGAGGTTTTTGATTATCTATCCGAGGATCTGCCGAATGCCGATCGCTCGCCAAGTAGCTCCAATCAGGGAAATAACCCCGGAAGAAGCCAAGTTGGCCCACAAAGCAGCAGGCAGGAAATTCGGCTCGAAAGAGCTCAAATGGACAAAAATGCGACCCCAGCAGTTGAAACAGAAACATTCAGTAAGGAAGAGCTCGAGGCTGAGCTCAGGAATTTGAAGGAGCAGTGCAAAATCATTAAGGCCAAAATCCATGCAGAGTCTACAAATGCAGGCTCAGCACCACCAGTTCAGATCGTCCAACATCGTGATGGCAATGGGTCGCGATTTTCGATCACGCATATGTCTAGAGGTGTCGAACAGAGATCTACACGACAAGCGCGCACCCCTTCGGAAAAGGCCGAGGCGCTTAAACCTAGTAATCAATTCCCTCGAACAAGTCTCCTGGGCCAATACTTCGCCCGTCAAGGATCCGGAGGAGCAGCAGGAGATTACTTGAGCTCGTCTTCTGATGACGAGTCTTCCGAGGATGATTTACGGGGCTTCACGTCTCCAATTCGTTCCGTGAAGGGCCCTGATTCAATTCAGATTAGGAACGCGAGTTCGCGTGGAAATTCGAAGGCGACCGAGGCTGTATATAATACCGTATATGGGCAGCCGAAGCCTACAGAACCAGAAAATTATGATGGGAAAGAAGACATCGAGCACTACTTGCAATTTGTGCAAGAATTTGAGCAGTACTGCAAGGAAGCAGGGATCCCTGAAGAGGATCAAGTCATCAAGTGCTCTCATTTTCTCAGCGGAAAGGCTCGGGAATTCTACACAACTATGGTATCTATGAATGTACACAAGTGGGATCTTGGAATGTTTTTGAAAGATTTATTTAATTGGTGTTTCCCACCTGACTTTCGCTTGAGACAGCGCCGAAAGCTTGAGAACTTCCATCAAGGAGATATGCTCGTGTCCGAGTATGCTCACAGGCTTGACATGATGTACCGTATCGTCGGTTCTTCTACCAAAAGAGAGCGCGTCGATAAGTTATGGAATGGGCTCCGTGACGAGCTACAGATCGCATTGTGGTGCGAAGGGCTAGACTTCGAAAGAAGCACTTGGAATGAAGTCATTGAGGTTGCCATGAGGCATGAGCTTGCTGGGCAAATAATTAGAAATCGCGGACACGACAGGCGTTCTGATGATGAACCCTCTGAGTCCGAATCAGATAAGGTGGATAGTGACCAGTCTGACCAAGAAATGTATCAATCCGGTGAGGACAGCCACTCTGAAGAATACAGTGGGCCGGAAGATGACGGTCCAGGTGAAAATGAAAGTCGATTATTGGATTTTGATCACTCTGATGAGGAGGTATATGACTCAGATGGCGAGAAAAACTTCAGCCTTCGTGTCGCTGCCCCAACCAAAAGAGATCTAAACTCACTAGCAGCCACGACGGAGGGCGTGAATGATGTGGGCGCTTATTTCATGCAAATAGACAATTTTATGTGCTCCATTGACTATGCTGACAATCCCGGGAATGAGATTCTCGTGGTTGAAACAGGCTCCAAATGCTATGATAGATTCTACAAGGCCGAGTTTAAGGGCCTTTTCAGCTTCGAAAAGCCGGAGGGTGCGGAAACAGTGAAATACTCTCAGAGGAAAATCATTCCAGGCAAAGTCCGAAATTCTGCACCACAATCTAGGCAATTAAATTCAAGGAAACCACATTCAGACACGTATGACTGGAATAGCTCGCGCGATGGAGGGCGATAATGCCTCATTTCGAATCCAGGAAAAATGCACGGAACCTCCATGTCGGCGTCTAAAAATAGCGCCCAAGCAACTCCGAAATTTGATATTGTTGAAATCCTCAATTATGCTGTTGTCAAAAAATTATGGAATTTAAAACTTTGAAACTGTGCTAACTTATGCATGTCAGTATCTCAATAGTTCGGAGCAATTCTTTCAGAATCGCTGGAGGGCGTATGTGACGGACCGCTCGCGCGTCACGCTCGGCGTCGGACTTGGGTTTTTCTTCATCTATGCACATATGGATCTATGCTTATGATATTATGCTTACACTATGCTTTTCGTAGGGTATATAAGGACGGTAGATACGTAGAGTAGGAGTCAGTCTTGAATTATAGTGTCTTACACTGTCTTTTGAGGCTCTACCGTGTGCCGGGACTCGTGCGACCAGCGCGCCCCGTCACAAATGCCTCTCCCCACAAGTGTGGGAAAATCGAGACCACATCGTGGTCAAGATCAAGGAGCGTTAAGCGCGCCGTACTTCAAACCTCCATTCATGGATTCAATAAAGCGTCGCAGGCCTCGCTCACCTTCTCCTGCTACTTACAAATTGGATGACGAAGACGACTCGTACGAACCATATGTCCCGATAGCACAGCGCAGGCTGGAAAAGCTCGCCCGATTGTCGTCACTCGGTGTGAATGGGGAAAAGTCGAACGTAAAGAAACTGCAAGAGGAGCTAGATGAACGAGAAGATGCCCAGCGGGAAGAGGAAATAAGGAGGGAAAAGGCTCGCAAAGAAAGGACTCTATTACTCGAAGCGCAAGAAGTTCATTCTCGGAAAGCTGCTGAAGGTGTGTCTGTATGTTCGCATCTCTTTGAACGGATTTTGCTGATCTATTAAAGATTCGAAGAAAACTGCGAATGAAAAGGCACAAGAAGCTGATGCGGAGATTCTGGAGGCGATTAAAAGTAGGAGGAAGCTCGCTTCCGACATGGAATTAGCCAAAGGGATTCAATACACGGAACCTCTGAAGACCAGGTATGCAACCCTTCCACCCCCTGTTCCATCTCCTTAACCTGTTGTTGTAGTTGGCGCCCTCCTCGTTACATCAGGGAGCGTAAGCCGGTGGAAGACAGCAGACTACGGGAGAAATATCATATCTTGGTCGAGGGTGACGATATTCCCCCACCCATCGAACACTTCTCAGTACGAACTTTCGCTTGTCTTTCCGAGGGCCATCCATTCAGTCCGTAAATTTTTAGGACATGAAAATTCCGGAGCCAATTGTCGAACACCTTCGATCGAAACGTATCGTCAACCCGACGCCCATTCAACTCCAAGGTATTCCAGTTGCGTGAGTTCTTTTCTTTATCTGCTCAAGGTAGGTCCCAAATTTCTTAGATTTTCAGGACGCGATATTATAGGCATCGCGTTCACTGGATCTGGTAAAACCCTTGCCTTTTGCCTTCCCCTCATCATGATGGCACTCGAGGAAGAGATGAGGCTCCCGTTCATGAGGGGTGAGGGCCCTGTTGGCATTATCCTGTGTCCCTCGCGGGAATTGGCGAATCAAACATACGAAAATATCGTGACCTGGTGTGCGGCGCTTGCGAAGGACGCCAAGTATCCGCCACTGAATGCTCTGCTCTGCATTGGTGGAATATCTATGAACGAACAAAGCCACGTCCTCAGCAAAGGCTTACACATCGTTGTTGCAACACCCGGACGGTTGATCGACATGCTGGAAAAGAAAAGGTTCACATTCAACAACTGCAAGTACCTGTGCATGGACGAAGCCGACAGAATGATCGACCTCGGTTTCGAAGACGACGTTCGAACCGTTATGAGCTTCTTCAAGGTAAGCGAAGCTTTACCTTGTTTACTCGCCGCAACATCCTAACCGTTGTTAAGAACCAACGCCAAACCCTACTCTTCTCTGCCACCATGCCAAAGAAAATTCAAGATTTCGCACGTGAATCGCTTATCAAACCTGTTCTCGTCAATGTTGGTCGCGCTGGTGCCGCCAATCTTGATGTCCTGCAAGTTGTGGAGTATGTCAAACAAGAAGCTAAGATGGTTTACCTCCTTGAATGCCTTCAGAAGACGCCGCCACCTGTTATCATTTTCAGCGAGAACAAGAATGAGGTGGATGGTGAGACCATGATATTTCCTTTACGGGTGCGAAGCTGACATCGCCAAAAGATATACAGGAATACCTGTTGTTAAAAGGCGTCGAGGCAGTTGCAATCCATGGTTCCAAATGTTAGTCCCACGTACGTGTAAATTGGGCGCTGATCCGCAAACTTGAATTCTTACAGCCCAGGAGGAACGGCAATATGCTATCAAGTCGTTCAAGTCAGGTGCAAAGGACGTTATGGTTGCTTCTGGGGTCGCTTCAAAGGGTCTTGATTTCAATGATATTCAACATGTCATCATTTTTTCGATGCCAAAGGAGATTGAAGACTATGTTCACCAAATCGGAAGAACTGGCAGAAGCGGAAAAACTGGGATTGCGACCACGTTTGTAAACATGAACACCTCCGAGCAAACCCTGCTTGATTTGAAATACCTCCTCATTGAAGCCGGCCAAAAGTATGTGGCGAGCTGTGGATCTCTGCGCATTTATTGACTTGAACAGGGTTCCACCGTTCTTGTCCACCATTGACGATCCTCGAGCTGCACAAGGGAACTCACTGACTGGCTGTCCTGTTTGTGGAGGCAAGTTCATTCATTGCCCTGATTATGGACAGGCATTGACTCTTGGATTCAGGGCTCGGCCATGGCATTTCAAATTGCCCCAAGCTAGAGGATGCGCAGCGGCGGCAAATGGCGTCGCATCGGACAGTAGACGCCGAGGGAGGGTATTAGGATATATGTTTGTCGAGTAGTAGTCTAGAACTTTATTTGGCATGGATCTGAATCGAGCTCCACTGTTCCAAGCGCAACATGCCGGGCTGTCCTCTTTTCCAACAACTGCATCGTTATCCAGCTACAGTCGCTCTTTTCCCTTCTATTTGTCCATTCGAGCCCCCATATGGCCGGCGCCCATCTCGAGCCTGACAGCCAATCCGCACACCGTTTACCCCAGAACGCCCTCCCCCTTCTCTCCACATGCACGCGCCGGCGCGGACTTCTGTCTCTCCTCCTCGTCGCCTTCATTACGAGCACACTCTTTTTCATAAAGGAGCTGTCTACGCTCCCAGAGCCTGGCTCCGTGTCCGCCACCCCGCTACTTCAACCTGGGACCATCACAAATTCCCATCCTCTCAACTCCACCGTCGATCCCGTCGTATTTTCCTTCATTATGTGGTCAGAGGATGCAGCTGCTGAGGGAGCACTCTTGGTCAAGGTAAGTCCGTCGTTTCGCCCTCGTCTTACCCAGCCTGAACGTCACCAGTCGATCCTTCTTTACGGCACTCGACCTACGGATATTCATATAATTTGCGATCATAAGGCAGAGCAATTTCTACGAAAGCGGGTGGCACTGGTACAGCGTCCGTCGCACCATGTGCGAATCTGGTTTTATAAACCGTCCTGGCAAAGCATGCTCGATCGTGTCGAACGGGAAGGTTCAATAAAGACAGATCATTCTGCTGGTCTACGTGAGTCTATCGTTGTATCTTCCTGAAGCAAGCTTAATCGCATTGGCTTCAGCCGGCCTTATGAAACTTTTCATCCACGAAATCCTGCCGCCAACAGTCAAAAGGTCCATCTTCGTTGATACGGACGCATTGTTCATAGCCGATCCCGGCCTGCTTTGGGATGTATTCGACACTTTGCGCCCCACAACAGCAATTGTCATGGCCAGTCATCCAGACCAAAACTCACCAGAGTGGCATCATGCTTCCAGAATATGTTCCTGTGTCATGCTGCTGGACTTGGAGAAGCTTCGGTCTTTGCGGCTGATGGATTCGCGCATTTATCATGAACTTGACAACTTCCCTGCTCTGTCTCCAGAAGCTTTTCGAGCGAAATATGGACTTCCAGGAGGAGATGGACATGGGCGCTATGATAACGTTCGGCTGGGAGATCAAGGATATTGGTGGGCTATTGTGGACCACCGACCCGACATCTTCGAGCCTCTCAGCTACGATTTCGAAATAACGAGTTGCCTTCTGGACACATACCTCACTGGTCTCGGTAACGAACTCATCTCTGAGGAAGAAGAGCTACGGTTTCAGATCCACACAAAGGGTACTCCACAAGAGGTGTGTATTGGTCGACCATGAACGCGAGTGTCTTATCACTTAATCTTATCATCCAGGGCAAGGTGATTCTACCGAAACTTCTTCACTTGTATGTGCACAATTTCTCCTCCCCATGCCTTGATGCTCATTTCCCTCCTAGTAATTGCTTGCATGGAACGCCAATCTATATGGAGTGGTCTGGCTGGTCTGATCCTTCCAATAGCCTCACCGCACGTTGGGGAGCAGCAGTCTCTTACCATGTAGGCTTCAAGTGGATCTGGTTGAACAAGGGACGACCAAATGATCCCGACAAGGCTGTTGAACTCTTCACTGTCTCGGAAGTTGTATTTGCAGATGAATTGGCATCGGGAATCCCTGCCCATAGATGAATTATTTTTTGGGTATTGTATTATATATTGTCTCGTTCACGTATTTTTTCCACTTCATGCCCTTCCCAAATCATATTTGTCTGCCTGAATCCAGTTATCAGATATATCGGCAATTGCTCTGGAAAGTAGTAACTGCACGATGGCTAAATCCTTTCCCCTTCCTTCAAGATAATATTTTATCTGTTTGGTTGATGAATGCTGGAAATTACTCGATCAGTAGCTGCAACATACCTTTGGCTCAGTCCCGCTTGTACTAACAGTAAATGCATTAGATTTTCTTATCTGACAGAGCCAGTCGATGATTTACCGCAGAGTGAGGACAAGATGTGATTCATCATCACCTGCCCGAAACTGGATCATATGGCCAGAAGAGAGGGGCAACGACGGGTTGTGTTCGGGCGGATTTCCGCTATCAAATCCTGCGGTGAGATCTACCACTCGTGTGATCTTGAGACTAGCCAAGGTGGTTGGATATAATTGGTTTGTCCCTTCTACAGGCTAAAATTGGAATGAGGCATGAAGATACGACTACTGACTGATATCTCGAACTGACTGACCTGGTAGTTGCGAATATGTGAGAAAATAGCATCAGTCACCTTGGGGTCATTGCAGGTGAAATAGCTATTGCAAGTCTGCATTAGTATGGAGAGCCTGTAAGATAACAAAGCCCTAGAAGATGCCCTTTGATCTACCTCAAAATAGCCATATCTGGGTGAAAGTGAGTGTCTGTTTCCATGGGGATACAACGAGTAGGGTCCTGACCTGGAGTACAGGTCCTGGAGGTGCTGATTCACGGTCCGGCCATGCGCGCTTAGCGAAAGGGCGAGATTGACAAATGAAACCTTGACATGCTCATGATGAGATTCATTTGAAGAACTTAGGCGGATACGACGCACTGTTGCAGCAACCCCATCTTTGTCCCGAATCTGGGAGCCGAACATGTAGCCGATAGCTTCTTCATATCCGAACGGTACTTCATATCCTTTCTCCACAAGCTGTAGAGCGGTGTTTCCGATAAATTTAAACCCTACGGCCGTCCTTGAGTCTGCGGTCCCTACTGGGGAAGGTACATACCAGTTAAACATTCCACAAACTTGAATCCCTCGGTTTCAGCCATAGCCTCGATCATTTTGGAACTCACGGTCGATGCGACCATGGCTAATCGATCAACCGGCTTTCCAGACAATTTGTAAGATTGAAGCACTTGGTCTGCGAAGAGGGTTCCTAGCTGATCGCCCTTGAATAAGACCCACCCTTCAGGACTAGGAACACAAAAACGGTTTGGTGGGACGCGGCAGAAATGAAACGAATCAGACTACCTTTTTTCTGCAGCAGTGAACCTGTCTGAATCCGGATCCTGAGCTAATACATAGTCTGCTCCAAAACGGTCTGCTGTCTGCAGAGCTATATCCTGTCGAGGGCATGAGGATATCTAGTATTTTTCATCAAAACACTCACAAGTGCTCCTAGGGCCAAAGAAATGAGCAGGGGAAGATGCGTTTGTGAAAATGGGCTTGCCTCTCTCCTCGGGATTGGGGAAGCGAACCGTAGGGAATTCGGGGTCAGGTAGCTGCTGTTCGGTGACCGGTACATAGGGAGGGAAGCCAAAGATCGCGAAAGCCCTGTTCACGAAGACATCACTGACTCCATGCATGGAAGTATTTACAAATTTGAGGTTGGATGTATTGGGGGGATTCCTTGCGCGCAGAGTCAACACATGGCAGATGAAACCCAACGATGCGCTTCACTGTACGATGTTGAGGGCTTTCAGCGAATCGAAGTATTCCTTCCGCAAGACCTCGGTGAGATCGCGACAGAGTTCGGAAGAGGTCAGGACATCGGTGGAATATGGCAGAGGCTGAAGGTTGTTCATGATTGTAGTTGATATACCTTCATCATGTGGACCAATGATCTGGGACAGAAATTCGTCAGGGGCTTGCTCTACGTGATCTTGAGCGAGAACACACTTGAACGGCATTTTCCCAGTAGACCTGTGAATCTGCAGTGAACAAATGGGGAAGAGGGATATCTGAACAATCGTCCGACCTTGTATCCATTATCTTGCTAAGCATACTGTTGAGTACAAGTTAGAGAACCCTTTAAGGACGATGCAGTACCTTGGGATTGTGGCTTGCTGCACTTTATGAACACAATGGGCATGATATAACGAGGTGAAAGGTATGTACCTGTGATCATAACTCCGCAGGACGCATTAAGTCTTTTTATGCTGAAAGGAACTCTGCAGATGCCGGGGTTTAATTACGGAATTGCGAGGAGTTGAGATCTCTGCTTACAGAGGGGTATGATTGAAGCCATGGAGGAGATAAACTTTGAACCCTTTCGTAAGAAAAACCTTTGCCGTTATGTGGGCCCACTCTTCGGAGTGGTGGCGATGATCGTATCCGATGACGACACCACGGGAGGTGGCTTGAAGAAGTTGCTGCAAGGCGTATTCGGCGAGCCCCTGAAATTGCACGTTGTTAGCGAGAACAACCCGAGAGGACGGGGATATAAGACCTGAGATGTCTGAATGATAATAAGATCTAGCAGGTGATCATTTAACAATCGGGTAGGCGTAGGAATATTCAAACCATTCATTCGTGACCAACCGCCTTCCATCCGTCCTCGCAGTCCTGGACAGTGGATCAACGGACGGCTATATTCAGAGGCGCGAACAAACATACCAGCAGTTCCGAACTCGATGCGTTTGCTGTTGATATGAGCAATAGCATGGAGGGAGAAGTAAGATGTACCTGAGGCGCTTGTCCAGTTCCTCATGATTGCCAGCATCCCAGAGATCCCGGATTTCCTTCCTGGTGTGGGGGTTCTAGACGCGAACTTATGATAGAGAGCTAGGCATTCGAATCGGTGGGACATACGGGATCCAAACGCAGCCAGTTGTCGACGAGGGGCTTGAGATGGGACATGGTGGTATGTGATTAACCGGCAACTGGTGGACCGGCCATGTTCTTCTTTGACCAACCGCCATCTGTCCCCGCAAAATGGGCCCCGTCCCCGCTCTCCGTCCTCTCCCTCTCCCCCTCCCTCGCCTCCGATCTTGGTTTCACCACCTTCCTCACCATCGCACCCTCAGATGAGCGACATGCCTTGTTGAGTCGCGCCACAATCGCGAGCGAGGTAGGTTTCTTCGCGAAATCCTTACTTTCGCCTGCCTATACACCTTCTCCAGGAGCAAAGCCATGCCCTGCTAGTGCCACAATCATGGGTAGCCGCATACCCCCACGTCTTCCGGCTAAATCTGTCACGCGAACTCATTGTAAAGCCTGCCACACTGCCAATCCTGACCGCGGTCATCGTGGTCGCACTCTCCGACGATGCATACCGACAAGCCAGGGGGGATCCATCGCTTCTTGAAACAGTATTCGCAGATGAAGAAATCAGTCGACAAGGAGATGTCATCTCTCTCGCGAGCAGCGGGCCTACTCCGTTGCAATACCGCTTGGAGTTACTCGAGCCCGTTCCTCAAGGATGTATTCAGCCCGGAACCACAAACATATTGCTCTTGTCTTACTCGGCCTACCCTGCTGGTGATGCCGAAACCGTCAAGGCAGACGATGATCAAGATGCGATTGAGATTGACGAAGGGTTCCTCGGCAGCACCGTCTTGAATCCTACGTTCCGTCAACCCCATCTGCCACTGGATACCGACGGATATTCTGTCAATCCCCAGCAGTCCCTATATATATCGAAGACGTTGTCTGCTCCTGTTTCCTCTTTGGAAGACCATTACACGATTTATCTCCGCGTCGCCGACCTCGGGCGAATAGGCGTACTGAGTGGTGATTGGGTCAGTCCTCCCATCCGTCTCTGATTCCTCTCTAATTTTCAGATCACAGGCTGTCGCATCCGGAAAATCCTCTCGCCTTCGCCTCGTCAGGGTTGTTGCCAAAGATGACTTATTGGAGTCGATGTATGTTTGCCGTCTTTGACCGCATGAAGAATGCCAATCTAACTTTTCGTAGCGGCTCTGTAGCAGGATCTCCGTTGCTGCTTCGAAATCTGTTTGGCGATGAGGGTAATGCACTGACCGACAAGCATCCTCTTGTACACATTCGTCCGAGTCCTTTTGGATCCCTCGACCCTCCAATACCAACCGCACGAAGTATCACGATTGCCCGAGTTGCTTCGCCAATTTCCATAAGTCGTCAGTATGAACGCCTTTTTCTCGATTCTTTGAAGGCATACTTTGAGGCTGGAAAGAGGCTCATGAAGCAGGGCGATCTTTTTGCTGTCTCGCTTGATACGGACCAGTCTCGCTGGTTTTCAGACGATCCCGGAAGCGAAGAACTCTCATCCAACAGCAAGCAGGCGTACACTCCGTCAAGGTAAATACCTCTTGTAAGGTTGTCCTTTCGACTCGTGACAGTGTTCTTCAAGTAATCCAACCTGCTCCCCTCGTTCAAACGCCATCGTATATTTCAAGGTTACCAATATCGAGTACGATGTGGTCGCGAGGTCAAATTCTTCAATGGAGGATCTTTATACAGGGTCTACTCTGGGCGAGCTCGGATGTTGGATAGACACCTCAATAACTCGAGTGGTTCAAACGGGTGTAGAACAATCACGGATACCTGATACAGGGACCTACATGCATATTGGTATGCCTTTCTAGCACGCTAGTCACGCGTGCTGGACTGACCAAAATGTTTAGACCAAGCACGTCTTTTCACCCAACTTAGGGAGGAACCTTCTTCACGTCTGCTAGGTTTCAAGAGCCCATATGCCCAGTTGCTAGCGTTAACATCGGCGGCATTATCTCATCGTGCTCTTGATTACAACCTAGACTTGTCTTTTCTTCTCAAAGGGGGACGGGGCATTGGTAAATTTTGTGTTACATCCTGGGTCGCGGCGAAGTTGGGTCTCCATCTGTTCGAGGTATTCACGACGAAGTCCCCTCGAACGAAGATTCGTTTTGACAACATTCCACTTAGGTCAACTGCTATGATATTCTCGGGGAGAATGATACGAAGACAGAAGCCTTATTGCGAGTTCGCTTCGAGCAGGCGGCAAGTTGTTCTCCGTGCTTGCTGGTATTGAGACACCTAGAAGCACTATCCCAGACCACTCAGGCGCTAGAGGCTAGTAAAGGTGGGAATCGTTCTCCGTTACTAGACAGCACCTCTAACAAGGTGCTGCAGAGTCTACTATCGTGAACGCTATGAGAGACGTACTTGACGGTCTTCAAAGCAGTTGGAAGATAGCAGGGTACCCTGTCGTTGTTGTTGGTACCACGAGCGAGAGCAGTCGTGTGCATGCTGGTCTTCTGAGCTGCTTCAAGCAGGAAATTTTGTTTGAAGTTTGTATATATATACTCACTTGAACATACCCAGATTTCTGACATCTATACTCAGGCCCCGAACGAAGGAGAACGTCTCGAGATATTGAGATGTTTGCTGTCAGAGCATGATGTAGCCTTAGATGTTTCCATTCAGAACATCGCAACCCAGACGGCTGCCTTACTTGCGGGAGATCTACGAGACTTGGTTACGAGGGCCAAAACGGCGTCGATCGAACGAGCATCCAAAGCAAAGTATGTGCTCAGTCTTCCAAGATAATGCTATATTCTGATGGCGTTCAGTGCGCTCGAGGGCCACCCCCACCTGGTGAACGTTCCGCTGAGCGCGGCCGACTTTGAGGTTGCTCTAGGCAAGGCCAGGGAATCGTATTCAGAGAGCATCGGAGCCCCTAAGATCCCTTCTGTGTCGTGGGACGATGTCGGCGGGTTAGCGCACGTCAAGAACGACATCCTGGACACCATCCAACTCCCACTCGAGCATCCCGAGCTCTTCGCCGACGGCCTCAAGAAGAGATCAGGTAAGCAGTCCTCCATTCCATCGACCCCGTCGACTCAAAATGTCTCTCAGGGATCTTGCTCTACGGCCCGCCTGGAACGGGAAAGACGCTGATCGCGAAAGCCGTCGCGACCTCGTGCTCGCTCAACTTCTTCTCCGTCAAGGGCCCCGAGCTGCTGAACATGTACATCGGCGAGTCCGAGGCGAATGTGCGGCGGGTGTTCCAGCGGGCGCGCGACGCGAAGCCGTGTGTTATTTTCTTCGATGAACTGGATTCGGTGGCGCCGAAACGAGGGAACCACGGTGACTCGGGGGGTGTGATGGATAGGATCGTCAGTCAGCTTCTCGCGGAGCTGGACGGGATGTCGGGAGGGAAAGAAGGCGCTGACGTGTTCGTCATTGGTGCTACCAACCGGCCTGACCTCCTTGATCCTGCCTTGCTACGACCTGGGAGGTGAGCTTTCTTGTGTGTTCTACACCCCCTACGCTGATCAACATCGCGCTAGATTCGACCGCATGCTGTACCTCGGTGTCAGTGACACCCACGAAGCGCAACTGAGCATTTTGGAAGCCCTAACGCGAAAGTTCCGTCTCGACCCCGGCCTGAACCTACACAACGTCGCGGAACGATGTCCTTTCAATTACACCGGCGCTGACTTTTACGCTCTCTGTTCTGACGCCATGCTTAGCGCCATGTCAAGGAAGGCGGAAACAATTGAAGAAAAACTCGGTAGGCTTGTTCTCGTCTTTTCTTTCTTCTTGCGCTCATATTCTGTAGGCGTCCTAAACGCCCAACCGACACACGGCTACCCTCATCCGATCACGCCACAATACTACCTTGCCGAGCTTGCATCTCCCGAAGACATCACGGTGTACGTCTCAGAGGAAGACTTTGACCGAGCCCTTAAGGCGCTGGTGCCGAGCGTTAGCCAGGCCGAGATGGAGCACTACGCCCTAGTCCAACAGCGCTTTTCACAAAAGAAGGGCGAAGAGGAACCTTGATAGATCGTCTGCAAAGCAAAATATATAATATCTAAGCTATTCTAGATCGCAGCATCATTCGTGCATCAGAACCACCTTCCAGGTTTGAACCCGAGCTTGTCGAACATGTCCATGACATTGCCTGGCAAGAGAGATCCAAGACCCGCAAAGTTCGGAAGCCTTGCAGGTTCGCCCAGAATCTCGAGGCTGTCAAAGTCGCAGTTGGAGATGTGCACTTCCAAACGAGTTGGACCACGTACTGATATGCAGGCTTTCCGTCGATAACGGTCTCAAGGCGGAGAGTGGGCTTCTTCCTATTTTTCGTATCGATGTCGAACGTCGACCTGGAAAAGTATGAGAGAAAGGCACGACCACTTTGGCATGGGCCCACCATTTGGAGTTTCCTTTCGGGATGTAGGAAATGGCGCGTTCGAAAGGCACCTGCTCTGTCTTCTGGATCGTCTCCGTGCCGTCCTCGGACAGCGAGACTGATACGGTCCTGTTGAAAGCCTCCTCACTTCTCGGGCGAAGGGTGTGAATGAAGGGGATATAGAACATGTTCAGAGGACTAGTGGAGATCTCTCGGACGATGTGCTTGCTCGGGTCAGGCGTGTTGAATTCTACTACGGCAAACTCGTGGCGGTCGCCAGAGATGACGACGACGTTAGGAACGCTATGGAAGGCCTGTAATAGAGCGGCCTTCTCGAGGGGGTACCCCGCCCAAGAGTCGATCTGGGCGTCATGCGTCCAGAGAGAGGTAAATGGGACCGAGGAGACGATGAACTTGAACGACGCAGTTTCGTTGACCTGCAAAGAGGTTGTCAGCAAGGGGGCAAATCCCAAAAAAGAGAGCTGCTAACCGCATGGAGCCAGTCCTGAAGAGCAGTCAATTGTGCCTCGCCCAGCATAGTGCGGTAGGTTTGGTCTGGGCCGTTCGAGGGGGAGCGGTAACGGCGAGTGTCCATGACAAAGAAAGCGACATCTCCGTGCTGGAAATTGTAGAAGCTTTGGTCAGGGTGGACAGGATCATAGTTTGGCTTGGCTGCATAGATGTTGTAGGCTCCAGATGCATTGACGAATGGAGGTGCCTGTTCCGAGTTTCCGGCGTAGTTGTTGATGAACTGGAAGCCAGGTTAGCAAAGAAAGGGAGGGACAGGTGGAGGCAACGCACTTCGTGGTCATCATAGGCGTGAATGATAGCTGTGGACAATTTAGAAGAGTCGAGGACGTAAACAACCAAGTACTCACGTAGCTGCTCGTAAATCTTCCTGAAGCTTGGGCTGGCGTAATTACGGCGGTAGAGACGCCTGTATGCCTCCTTGTCGTCTCCAATGTATACAGGAACGTCGGCATAGATAAAGTCGCCGAGAAACAAGAGAAAATCGGTGGAGGGCTTGTCGACAATGGGAGGCTGCAGAGTGGTCGTTATGTTTTGGGTCGTCGAATTGTAAGCGTCAGTTGCGTTGACCGTCTGTGACGGAGGTGAAGGTGTGAGGTAGTCGGCGAGCAAATCGAAGCCTGTAATGGTACGCTTGTTGAATGGACCTCTGTAAGGGAAGTTTGGGGTTGTGCAGGAGGTAGCAACGAAACGGAAGCGGGAGCCGGAATGGAGACGAGGGTCTGGAAAGGTGCGGAAAGGAATAGGAGCTGAAGCAATGGGCAGAATGGTGCTATTGATATCAGCAATAATGTCTGAAAACAAGTTAGGCTCCGGGAAAGCGGAAAGGAGGCGGACAGACATTCATAGGATGTGCTTGGCCAAAGGTTTGCGAGACGGACGGTGTCGACCCAGTCGGATTCTTGGGTAGGGTGAAGATGAGGACCGTGTTTCCAGGCTGAAGCGTTAAGCTGACGATAGAGGATGAGCAGAGTGTTGTCTGTGGAATTGCCGTGGAAGGGATAGCGAGCTTGAATTTTTACACTGTCAGGATAGACAGCTCCAAGACGAGTAAAGGTGATGTCAGTGGCGGTGTCGAGGAAGGGTGTGAGGATGAGGTCGGCCGACGCGAGGACGAGGAGAGTGTTTATGAGTACATTGATTAGAGTGAAGACGCGAGACGTTGTGGGGAGAGAGAGAATAAGGACGGATAAGGGGCTCGGGGCAGACGGCGGGGGAGTCTGGGGGAGAAATGAGATGGGAAGCGGGATGCAGAGAGAAGCATACAGGAGTTTCGTGTACAGCAGCTCCATTTGTCTTTTCGTCTTTGGGGAGAGGGGCTGCCTCTGGGTGGAACAGATAGGCGGTTACAAGGTACAGAACATAGAGGGTGGGGAGCACAGGAGGACCGAGGCGCGTGGGGATCTGGACAGCCGGTCAGCGCGTTCGTAACAAAGGCGACATGCTCACAATCTCAATGAAGAGGAAGGCAGCAAGGCGGAAGAGGGTGGAGAGGGCCGCGGGGAAGTAGCGCATCGTTTGGGAGAGAGAGCTGTTTGCATCTGTTATCTTATCTCATGCTCCTCGTCCTCGTCAATCCCGTCTGCGGCGACAAACGCGCGCCCGCCTTCTTCGCGGCCCATGTCCTCCCCCGCCTCAGAGAGCACCCCGCTGTCCAGACAACATCCGCAGGCCATGCGGGCACAGTCGTCGTCGGGCATGCAACCGGCCCGCTCACTGTCGTCCTCGGCTCCGGCGACGGCACCCTCCACGAGATCCTCAACGCCCTCCACGCCGCCGACATAGCCACCCCCGTCGATTTCGTCCTCGTGCCGTGTGGAACAGCCAATGCACTCTACTCCTCGCTCTTTCCTCCACCCCCAGACCCAGATGTCGCGTACAGGCTCCAATCTCTCCACGCGTTCCTCCAGAACAAGTCCACCACCCGTCTCTCTCTGGCTACCACAACCATCTCGTCTCAGAACGCGCCCCTCAGCACCTCCATCGCGTCCGTCGTCGTCTCCACCGCTTTGCACGCCTCTATCCTCCATCACTCAGAGGCCTTGCGAGATCGTCATCCCGGCATCGAAAGGTGTGATCCCACCGCGGTCTCCTGTATCTGACTCATCCCTCTTAGATTCAAACTTGCTGCTCAGCAGAACAGCACCAAGTGGTACACCGCCCGTCTCAAGCTCACTCCATCCTCTCTCGGCTTTGTTCAGATCTACAACCCCTCCTCCAACTCCTTAATTCCTCATCCAGACTCCTCAAATGAATCCCCCGCTGTAGAGATTCAAGGCCCTTTTGCCTACTTCCTGTCCACCGTCAACGTCGATCGTCTAGAGCCAGCCTTCAGAATAACCCCTTTGGCCAGAGCCATCCCTTCCTCCACTCCCGCGTTCGACATTGTCGTCCTCCGGCCCCTCAGAGACCCTACCGTCGACAGAGATACCCCAGAAGCTCGCGCATCCTTCGTCCCAAAGACCTGGAAGGTCCTCGGAGGCGCCTACCAAGACGGCCAGCATGTTGAATTCGTTTACACAGAACAAGGTGACATTGCTTCTGGACTTCATGGTGCCTCCGTCATCGAGTACTTCCGTTGTGGTGGCTGGGAGTGGACTCCCGTAAGTCTCATCCCACATTCCTTACTTGACACTCATCCACGACCACAGGACCAAGCCGATCCCGACGCGCATCTCGTCTGTTCTGACGGCGCCATATCGACCATTCCTCCCCACGGGAAAGCTAGCGCCGCCGTCGATTCCTTCTCTCACCATTTCTCCGTGTACAACTGACGAGGTATCAATCTCTGTATATATCTGCAATTCTATTGTATCTTCACGCGCTCTTCTCTGCGAACACCTTGTTGACTACCGCGCTTGCCACCTTGTGGACCTCTTCGATGCTGGCCGTGCTGTCGATCTGAACAAGCGTAAGTGCAAGTCAAAAAATATCGACCAAAACACACCTCCGCCACCTTGTCCTCCTTCGCGTAATGTTCAATGACGGGCATCGTGTCGCCACGGTACGTCCCTGGACCGACGTTAGGAGTTGTCGACGAAGAGGCGCACACACTCACTGAAGCGTTTCTTGATGCTCTCCACATTGTCATCCTCCCTACCACTCGTCTTGCCGCGCTCAAGCAGACGCGAAAGCATGACCTCTTCCGTAGTAGAAAAGTAGATAGTGAGCGATGACACACAAACCTGCCGATCATCAGCGCCTCCCCTCTCTCGAAATAAAATCCACTCACCATTTCCTCAAACCTGAGCGCCTGGTCCATCTTCCGAGGGAAGCCATCAATGAGGAAGCGCCCCTTTTCATCGATCCAGCCGTCGCCTGACCTGCGCTCGGCGAGGGCGGCGGCCATGGCGTTCTCGAGGAGCTTGATGGTGACCTCCATGGGGACGATGGTGCCCTCGCGGATGCACGTCCGGATGAGGTCGCCGTACTGTGATCCCTCGCGGTTCTGCTCCCCGCGGAGGAGGTCGCCAGCTAATCGATTATCAGGATGTGAGCGCCTGGTGAGCTGAGGGTGACGAACCGGAGAGGTGGCAAAAGTCAAAGTCCTCAACAAGTCTACCGCACTGGGTGCCTTTGCCTGCGAAGCACTGAGAACGATGGGCGCGTAGAGTAGCAGATATGCTTACCAGCACCCGGCCCTCCGAGGACAAAGATCACAGTGACCTTGCTGCTATCGAACACCGGTTCCGCCATTCTCTACTGCTTGTGCCTAGGGGGAACAAGCGGGTGGTCTGCCTGTCTGGGAAGTGCTGAGGCCGGGTTCGTCTGTTCTCTGCGCTTGACGACGAAGAAGAACGAAGCGGCAGATGCGACGGAGAGAGCGAGGAAGAGCCAGGGGTTGGGGCCCTTTCTTGCCGGCATGAGAGTGGGAGAGCAAACAAAGCATGGCCGATCTCTCCTACGACCACCCAACAGCCGTGTACGCCCTCGCACCCTGCCGCAATGCGGACGCGACGGACCTCATTGCCGTCGGCGGCGAGCACTCGGTTGACGTCCTGCAAGTCGTGCGTATCCACGTAGCTGTTGCTCAACTTACACTGAACCGACGCAGACGGATACAGCGTGCCTGCGCCTCGCGTCGTTCCACGTCGGGTCGCGCATAACCGCCCTCGCATGGTCGTCTCGCTCCGTCTCGCCCTCTGCAGGCGACAAATGGGTCGTCGAGTACGTCCGCCATCCCAGCGCCCGCGTCCCAGCTAACAACGCGAACCAGACTCACTTGCGCCGGGGCTGACTTTGGCCTTCATTTGCTCACCAAGTCCTCGAGTGCCTCCGAGTACATCTTCTCCTTCGGCGGGGGGCTCAGCGGGCACCATGGCAAGGTCAACGATGTGGTCTTCTGCGGCGGCTGGGACGAGGACAGCGCGCGTTACGTCGCGACAGTGTCAGACGACACAATGCTCATGGTCTGGGACCTCTACCCCTCCATCGACATCCCCTCCACCTTCCCCTCCCCCAGCCCCACCCCCGACTACGCCATCACCCCCGACGAGAACACCCGGCCACAGCCCACCGCCTACGTCATCCCCTTCCCCCACCCGCTCACCTCCATCCGCGCCCACCCCGCTACGAGCAAGGAGTTTCTAGTCTCCGACTGCCACGGCTCCGTCTTCCTCACGGACTGGCGCACCGACCCCGAAGACGGCGACGACGCGCTGCGCCACTCGAGTGTCATCGAGCTCGTCGAACCGTCCGTCCTGGCCGCGGCGTGCATGGGTTCAACGAAGCAGTGGTCTGCGTCGGTCGATTGGAGGGTTGATGCTATTGATATGTGCGCTCTTGCCTTTTCTTATTTTTATTCGACGCTCAACGATTTCAGAATCGGAGGCGTGTATGGGACCAAGTTCGCTCTGTGGGACATCTCCAAGCTGCGAGGAGGAACACCGACTGTCACTGGAAACACCTTCCCTGAGGGTGGCCAGATATTCCGGCAAGTCTTCTTCACCCTCCTTCCCTCCACGTCTTCTCATTCTTTCACAGCTGGTGTCCAACCTACCCAGAACACTTTGCCATCTCAACCCAATCTCCAACCAAAGGTGCTATTATCCACGTCCACAACTGCAACTTCGTGCATGCACCCCCAACGCCCTTCGTTATCCGCCCCAGACCGCACTTCATCCGCGCCTTCGACTTCCTCTCCATGAGCGGCATCCCACGTATCGCCGCCGCAGTTGGACGCTCAGTCATTGTGTTTTCTATTGGTGTGGATACATGACAGTGGTGGATTAACAAGAGAGTTGTAACGACGGCAAAAAAGAAAACGAAAAGTAGACATAATTGCAAGTAGCTGTGCGGTTGGTTGGTTACAAATTACATGCGTCCAGGGACTACACTTACAACTCCCCGAGTCAGTACGCATAAGTTGTACAAGAAAATATGCGATCAAGAGGCGGTTAGTGCCCGTAGGCGGGGTGCATGTTCTGGTAGTGCATCTGTCCTTGTGGTGGCATACCTTGGTGTGGGTGAGAGTGCATAGATTGTTGGTGGTGTGGGTGATGTTGCTGCTGCTGCTGGTGCGGATGAGCGTGGTGATGTTGGGGTGTCTCCATGTACTGCTGCTGCTGCTGCGGCATGGCTCGGCTCATGTTTGTGTTATTGCTATTCGGAATCACGTTCGGCATGGTGTTGGGGTCAACGCCTTCTCCAAACCCAAGTTCGAGGAACATGTTCTTCCAATAGTGAGCATCAAGCTCGGAAGCATGCTGTGGTATGCTGGGCACATAACCATTGGGATAGTGAACAGGGGCATTCGTCTGTCCGTTTCCCATGGCGTGTCTTGCCTGCACCTCCATCTGGTATTCTTGGGCATGAGGGGTCGCGTGGGGGTGTGCAGGCAGGTGAGGGGAAGCTGGAAACTGGAAGGTCTGCGGCGGTTGCTCAACCACCCGGTGAACCTGAGGCGAGTAGACCTGCGAAGTCGGCGAAGTCTGAATTGTGCCATGTGTCTGCGGAGGACCTAGTAAAGCCGTCGAATAAGCGACTGTGTTGAATTCATTTTTAGACAAGTAGCCGCGTCGGGTCCTTACCTTGAAGTCGGGGATCAATCGGCATACTGTTGTCGTTCCGTTCCCGCTCATGTCGCCGGGCTTTAAAAATATCATTGGCGACTAGCGCGCGAAGGAACCGAGCGTGGTATGACGCAGAGATAGATACCGGCGAATGTGACGAAGAAGACGCCTCGTGATACGAGTCGGCAGTTTGGGAAATTAGAGTGTGGATTTCATGCGCTGCGTTGGGGCCCAATTGGTTTCCAGTAGTTGGTCCTCGAAGGAGCTATTGCAGCCTTTAGACATGTCGGCTCCGACATACGTATGGTCAGGAACCTTACCCTTAGTAGAAAGACAGCGGAGTATGCTGTCATGACGGTGATGGAGTCTTGACCATAGCGCTGTATGCAAACGGTTTCAAAAGTGGTCTTTTGGATGAGGAATGCCACTTGCCAGAACATGCATGTCATGGAAATCCTGAGATATGATCCTTAGAGAATCCAAAGCACTGGTACAACACATTGTAAGCGCCTGCAAACTCGGAGGTTGGCGGCTTCCCTAGGAGGATACCAGTCAGGACGGGCGCTAATTTCGACAGAACCTCCGGCACTCACGGGAAGCAGAGACGCTTGGATCCCAAAGCTGTTCAGGAACAGCCTGACGTAGAGCCGGAAAAAGCTGAGAAATGAAAAGTGGAATTTTTCTCCTCCGGCTGTAGTAGATGATCAATCGCAGGCGTCAAACAACGAGGACAACACGCACCTTTTTCCATTTCGTGTCGCCAGGTGTTATCCCATTGGGTCAGGCGGGCATTGCAGTTAGAGAGGACGACCTCATAATTGATATCAGAATTGCTGTTAGCCAATGAGCCCTTAGTGCTGTAGAAAATATCCGTGGTCTCGGCCTGTCAGTGTGTCAGCATAGGCCTTATACACTGGGTAAAGGTAAACGCGTACAGCTATTCGGCGCAACACGACAAAAGCAGCAATGACCACGTCCTCTGGCCGTACAACACCACCGCCTGCTTCATGCCATGTCATTGCATTTCTGACGAGCTCATCCTCCGGAAGCATCCAGTGTCGACCGGTCTGCATACTCAAGCTTCGGTCATGAACGAAGAGAACCAGATAAGTGCGTTCCCGGTTACGGCGTTCGAGCCGTTGAAAGTCGGTCTCCGTGGGGGGTGGGTTTGCAACATACCGGTTGAGGCCGAGCTCAACGGCCATACGACAAGCCTGGAACAAGGGATCAACAAGATGACAAGGAGGGATATCAAGGAGGAATACAAACATAGCCAATGAATGTCCAAGTCCTCTGTTGGGCGGATATAAAATTAGAACAAGTGAAGGGAGAAGAGGTTAACTTTAAAACTGACGCTATCGTCGGGTTCTTTCCAATATGTCATGCACGCGAAAGCTTGTACGACTTCGACACGCTTCCAGCACTCAGCGAAAGCCCGAACGGCGAATTCGTTTGCCAGCTTTTGGCATTGTTTGAATTTTTCTGCCTTGAAGAACTTGCAGCCGGCCATGACGAGAGTGGTGAAGAGGAACGGACATTTGGAACGAACATAGGAGACAGTGTGCAGAGCGGGATCGAGAAGGTTGACAAAGGGATTGAGGCGCAAGAAAATAGCGTCAAATAGCATCTTTGCGTCGTCTTCTGTAATGATACCAGCCGTGATCGGATCACTTAAACCAGTGGGTGCGGGTGACACATGTTGAGGAGGAGTGAGGGAACTGCTTCGACGAGGAGCGGCAGTTGGAGTCTCTTCTGGGTTGAGTATTGTTCTGAAGAACGAATTGCGTTGGTTTTCCCTCTTGATGAGTTTGGCTGGGTAAAATGCTTCGTCGGTTCGATCGAGGTCCTCATCGTCATCCTCCATGTCGAGGCTGCGAGAAGCACTGTCCTCCTGGTAGGACGGAAGAGGTTGTGGCTGGATATCGGCAGAGGAAAAATGAGGGTTTGGAGGTGGGTAAGATGCTTCTGCAGAACTGCCCGCAGAATAGGCTGGCTCTGGAATGGAGGTGGGACGTAGTTCGTCGGAATAGGGAGAGGTTGCCTCTGTAGATTGGGACTTGATTTTGGCCGAGTTGAGGCCCTTTTCTAGGCGACGAAGCATTTTGGAGGCTTCGGACAACCTGTAAATCGAAAGAAAAATAGATGAGCGGGGGCCAAAGGGAGGAGGTGACGCGCACTTTGAACCTGGTTTCCGACCGCGTCGGTGCTTTTCGAAAATGCATCTGAGATGAGGGTGAGGGGATGGTGGGTTGAAAGGGAAGAAAAAAGGACATACTCGACATTGGCACGCTTGCAGCGCTGACACTGCCTCTGGCCGTCCTCTGCACCGACGCACTTCATCTAGAGATCGGATAAGCGAGGGCAGAAGGGGAGGTGGTTGGTGGCGCTGACCTTTGCAGCACGGCATACGGTGCAGGCGCGGGCCCCGCGGACGACAGGTTGCTTTGGCCTGGAGTTCTGGGGGCTGAGTACATATCTCGTGGTGGAGAAAGAGAGAGAGACGGACTTTGATTCTGGAGCCGAGTCGAGCTGTGGATCCATGGGGCGACGACGAGGTGGTCCGAGTCCGGTTTTCAATCGATTGGGCGCGGTGATCAAACGGGCAGTCGAGTTGCCGGCGAGCGGGGCGGCGGAGCGGGGGGCGTGCGGTGCGGGAAGAGGAGAGCGGGCAGCAGGGCACACGGGCAGCAGACGGCAGCCGGCGGGCGGTGGGGGCAGAAGGCAAGCGCGACCAGGCCTACTCCGGCGACTATCACAATTAATTTTGGGTTTTTCGGCCTTATCCGCCAGATAACCCCTCGCCCTCCCGGTAACCACCTAGATGCCGGTGAACGCCGACACCACACCCCACGTGACACGGCCCTCATTGGCTGCCGTGCGACTCACCCTCAACTCCAACCACCATGGTCAGAATCATCATCAAAGGAGGTGCGTCGTCTTGCCCTCTTTCTTGGCCCCGCACTCACTGCCTCTCTCACAGGTGTATGGAAGGTTTGTAATGCTGCGCTACCCCAAGAACCTCGCTCACTTTCTGTTTAGAATACGGAGGATGAGGTCCTCAAGGCCGCCATTGCAAAATATGGCAAGAACCAATGGTATTATTTCTTTTCCTCTTCGCGTGGCCTTTCTCAACACCTTGCAGGGCCCGGATCTCTTCTCTTCTGGTTCGCAAGACTCCCAAACAGTGCAAGGCTCGCTGGTACGAATGGCTGGATCCATCTATCAAGAAAACAGAATGGTCCAAGGTGCGTCTCGCATCTCATTCCGTCTCCACACTTCCTCAATCACAGGTTTACAGACTGAAGACGAGAAGCTCCTCCACCTTGCAAAACTAATGCCAACACAATGGCGAACCATTTCTCCCATTGTTGGCAGAACAGCAACGCAATGTTTGGAGCGCTACCAGAAACTCCTTGATGAGGCCGAGGCGAAGGAAAGCGAAGAGCTCGGCCTCGCCGGTCCCTCAGAGGACGTTGGCCCCAGTGTGGACGATATTCGGAGACTACGTCCGGGCGAGATAGACCCCGACCCAGAGACAAAACCTGCCAGACCAGATCCCATTGACATGGACGAGGATGGTGAGTCATCACGTCTCTTACGTCTTTTACCTGCTTCTACCCGTTCACACGTCGTGCAGAAAAGGAAATGTTGTCTGAAGCCAGAGCAAGGCTCGCGAACACCCAGGGCAAGAAGGCCAAACGGAAGGCTCGCGAACGCCAGCTCGAAGAAGCTCGCAGGCTGGCGGTCCTGCAAAAGAAGCGAGAGCTCAAGGCTGCTGGTATCATGTTAGTTCTATCTGCTCGCCAGTCTCTTCACGAGCTAATATCTCCTTCAGCATGCGTCATAAGACCAAGAAAAAGGGCATGGATGTATGCAATTTTCTTCATTTTCCCAGATTTTACATAATACTTACGTACCGTTTAGTACAATGCAGATATTCCTTTCGAGAAGAAAGCTGCACCCGGCTTCTATGATACTTCAGAAGAGCAAGCCCGCGTCGCTGCTGCACCCGTTGGCCAATCCCTGCGCAGACTAGAAAACAAGCGCAAGCCGGAGGAGGAAGAGGCGGAGAGGAAGAAGAGGCAAAGGCGGAACGCGAACGGGAAGGAAGGAGAGCCAGGCCATCAGACCAAGTTCATCGCTGCCCGTGACGCCCAAATCCAAAAACTCAAGGAGGCAGAATCCATTGGTCGGCGGAATAAACTCGTCCTTCCTGACGCCCAAGTCGGAGAAGCAGAGTTGGCAGATATTGTCAAAATTGGTCAGGCCGGCGAAAACGCAAAGGCACTAGTCGGCAGCGGCAGTGACGCTAGCGGAAGACTGCTTAGTGACTACGAGGGCCTTGAGGCTGCACGGATGGCACGGACACCAAGAACCGCCCCTCAACGTGAGTAGCAGCTTTTGATTCTTTTAGAACACCGTTACTCATTCCTTTAGACGACAACGTTTTGATGGAGGCACGCAACCTTCGAAATCTGACTGCAGCGCAGACGCCTTTGCTCGGCGACGAGAACACCCCTCTGCATGTCGGACCAGGTGGCCTCTCCGGTTTCGAAGGCGCAACCCCCCGCCATCAAGTCGCATTTACTCCCAACCCTCTAGCCACTCCCATGCGAGACGCAATCACGGATGGGTCTGCAACACCACGAGTGGGTGGCGTCTCTGCGACGCCCCTGCGAACGCCCCTACGCGACAGCTTGTCCATCAATCCTGAGGACTACTCAACCGTGGTCGGCCAGACACCGCGCGACCAGCGCCTACGTGTCAATTCCTCCAAGCGCTCTCTCAAGGCGGGTTTCATGAACTTGCCCAAACCAGAGAACAACTTTGAGTTGCTGGTCCCTGACGATGAAGAAACGGAGGGGGAGACTAATGACTCACTTTCGAGTGAAGATGCTGCGGATAGAGACGCCAAACTCAAGCGTCTGCAAGAAGAGGAGGAACGCAAGGCGTTGGCCCGAAGATCACAGGCTGTTCAGCGAGGTTTGCCCCGACCGAGCAACGTGGATGTCTCTCTGCTATTGCAGAACCTTAGCGTGGAGGATGAGGAAGAATCAGATCCTGCAATGGCATCTGCGCAAAAGCTCCTCAACGCCGAGCTTGCACTACTTCTCTTACACGACTCGATCGCTCATCCACAACCTGGGACGATGAAGTCTGGTGCATCCCAGTCAACATATACCATGCCCGATGATGACGCTCTTGAGGCCGCCAAAGCCGAAATCCATCTCGAACTGGCGACGCTAGTCGGTTTCCCATCCGCAAATCCTGCGCAAGTTCGTGATGGCCTCCTCAAACTGTCCAAGACGGAATCCATTCCTCACGACATTTCATGGGCCTCTGCTCGACGGAAGCTTGCTTACGATGCCTCAACGCAGACCTGGGTCGATCCGACATCCCTCGAGTTCGAAGCTCGTGTTGCAGGATACGAGTCTTTGCTCGCTGACGACCGCGAACTCATGACAAAGGAGGCAAACAAGGCGGCGAGGTTGGAGAAGAAACTCGGTGTTACACTGGGTGGATACCAGATACGTGCACAAGCACTCGCCAAGCGGATAACAGACGCCTTCGACGAGTTGCAGAAGACCAAAGTGCAATATGAGGCCTTCTCACGTCTACGTGCCAACGAGAGCGCAGTTGGACCACGTAGAGTTGACACCCTGCGTGAAGAAGTCGAGAAACTCGAACATAGGGAGAAGATGCTGCAGATGCGTTATGCTGAGCTGGTTGGCGAGAAGCAGGATTCGGAGGCTCGGGTGGCGAAATTGGAGGATAAATTAATGGCAGATGCGGAGGCATTCAACGAGGCCCAACTAGCGGCAATGGAGGAGAATGCGTAGTTTGCCCAGGACCATGAGGTAGCATTGATTTATGTATTTTTTTCGTACCCACCTTTCTCATATCTGGCGAGAGCTTCGTAAATATACGTCATGTCGCGGACTTGAATGAAAAAGAAAGCAAGATATCTATGAAGTTGGTTATCATTGTAATGACTTAAAGTATTGCTGCAGGAGTTCGATCAGAAATGCCAGATCTTCGTCGAATCAAGAGAGCGGTGCTGACCTGTTCTAGCTTGTCTACAGATGCTTTGAATCTAGTGACCTCTGGCCAACAATTAAGAGGTGTATCCTTGTTTTTTCTGCAAGAAGTCATAAGTCAAGAAAACCGATGGAAACGAATGCATGAACAGACTTGTAGCATTCAGATACAGCAGCTCCACTGGCCTCAACCTCTGGGTATTCAGCCGACTTCTTGTTGACCTGGTACTTTTCAATCTTGGCCCGCACTTCTTCAAGGTCACCACGTAGCGCCGCGCTATTTCGAACATCCCCAGTTGTACTCCCGTCTCCCTCCGACGCTTCGCCGGCCATGGCCTTTTCCCTGTCCAGATTTTCTCTCTCCAGAGCCCGTTCTATCTCTTGTCGAACAACCTCCTCATCCCTTTTCAAGTGTTCAAGCTCGTCCCTGATCTTTGCTACAATATGTGAGTCTAGGATTGACTGTCGTTCAGGCGTCGTTTCAGGAGACTCGAGGCGGTCGGAGAGTCGGTTCACAACATCTGGCGAGAACTGACACCGGGTCATTGACGTTGATGAGAAGTCCAGCAAAACGCGCTCACTGAAATTGGAGTCTCATTCTGGAAGACCTTCTCGTCTGGAGAGTTGGACGTTGACTGTCCTGCGCCCATCTCAAATGGTCGGCTTGAAGCTGGAGGTAATTAGAATGGTAAGTCGGAACGCTAGCTTTCCCACTGCGTCACGTGCCTGGGATATTTTCTAATACTATCAATTTTCTAAATTATCTGACAAATTGGAACGGGTTTCGCTGCTCTACTCTACAACACACGAGGGGTCTGACAACGAAAAAGGGTAGGTTCTCTACGCCTTCCTTATGTCGCTGTAGGTATGTCCATGCTTAAGTAACCTGCAGGCAAAAGAATAAGATTGAACAGAACTACAAGGAAAGGTGCAGCTTTATACTCACCAGTCAGGCTCAATTTCGGTAAGAATACGAATTCTGCTATTGTTTTAGACGGCTTCAAAGAAGCATGGAATAAGGTGACTTACTGTGCTCTTTTTGTCTCTTCCATTTCATGAAATACCACCCACCCAGTTCTCGGCTTCCTTGTGAACAAGACCGAGGTTGGGTGGACGGATAGCACCTTGCAAACGGTAAGACGAGGGACGGCGAGAAAGAGACCAGATGCATACCATGTTTCCTCTGACAGAGCGGTATGTCCCATCTGCCATCCAGCGAGCACCGTTCCGCCAATAGCCACTAACAAGACATTGAGCTAACCTCTTTGAGTCCCCCTCGCAGCTCTCGATAGGTAAATTGAACCTTTGCATGTATTTTTTCAGCTGTGACCTGATTGAAACTGCGCGAGACATGGCTCGGAAGGACAGTGCATGGGACTTGCACCAGCCAGAAGAACGACCATATCTCGTGAATGCGTTGTATGCTGAATTCGAAACGGGAAGTTAAATAAAAACAATCACAAGACAGAGTACACACCGTTGAGGAGAGTGAAATGATCCTTAGAAATACGTGGATATGAGGATCTTTCTGGATAAAGAACACAACGCACCCCTTCTTCTGCTGTGAACTTCCTTCTTTCTAGCTCAGCCAAGGCGCCAGCGGCCCCATCCGGGATAACAAATGCATCCTACATTCCTCTTAGCCTTCTGAGAGTACAGAGAGACATCTGTGCGCACTTGGACCGTCGTCATTGCAGCAATCGTAAGAATTTCCTCGCCGCATTTATATTCTTTCGACTGGAACAGCTTGGTACGAGTTTAGTTCACGATAACATCGGTGGCAGAAACAATTCACCATGCGTGCAATCCCCACCTCGACGGGACATTCCGATACTTGTTCGCCTATGGGGGTCAGTCTGCCATGTTCGTCGATCATGCCAGCAGCATGGAGGCCTTCCAGAGCTCGTAGAACTGTTTCTGCGGGAGGTGCAGAGACCCAGTCAAATTTCATGAGATCATCAACCCCCAGTGATTTAAGTTGCAGAATGGGTGTTGTCATGTCGGTCCGTGTGATTTCTGGAGATGTCACTGCTGGCAGAGTCTTGAAAACCGACATGGGATATAGCCTGTAGCAGATGCCAGGTGAAGTTCGTCCTGCTCTGCCGGCCCGTTGGGTTGCAGAAGCCACAGATATCGGAACTGTTGCTAGGGATGCTAGGGCCGTTGTAGGATTGAACACACGGATCTATGTTCCATAAGTCGAAGGTTGATCTCCGCAAATATGTGCTTACTTTGACAAAACCACAATCAACGACGAATTTGACACCATCGATTGTTACGCTAGCCTGGAGGACGTTCAGAGGTGCTCTTCGAGACGAAGCTACAGAAAAGAACATACTTCTGCTATGTTGGTAGATATGATGACTTTTCTTGTTCCAGGCGACGCTGATTGGAAAATTTGAAGCTGTTCATCCGTTGTTAGGCCAGCATGCAGTGGAAGCGGTATCAAACGAGTTGCACGAGTGGGTAAGCTAAGAAGAAAATTAGTCTTTGAAGCTGGACTGCGTACGCCTAGCACCAACGTAGGTATCATGTCTGATAATTCCTGCAAGCATCTATCGATATCCTCCCGTCCAGTCAGGAAGACAAGAATATCCCCAGGGCCTTGCTGTCGAATTTGTTATCGTGCATGTTGAGCATTGTAGTTTGGGCTTACTTGCAGATTAATATTCCAAGCAACTTCAGCTGCTTTACGGATGTAGTCCGGGGCGGGTTCTTGGAGGTAGGCTACTTCCACAGGATACATACGGCCTTCCAAACTGATAATCGTGGCCTCTTCCTGAGAAGTTCCCTGAGAAAAATAATCGAGAAACTTTGTTGCATCCAGCGTAGCAGATGAGACTATTATGCGCAGGGATGGTCGCTTTTTACAAATTCTAGTTGGCGTGTTAGACTGCTTGAGAGTGGCTGAGAGAAACGGGTCGATGACAGACATACTTTCGCAATATGCCCAGCAGGAGGTCGGTATATACACTACGTTCGTGGGCTTCATCGACCTTGCGAGAGAGCAGGCGAGGATTAGTAATTGCTATGAATGCCGGATGAGATGATGGCTTCACCATTATGACACTGTAACGGCTGAGCAAAGGATCGACCAGAGTCTCACGAAAGAGCATCCCATCCGTCATGTAAAGCAGGCGCGTCTTCTCCTTGCTGCTAACATCTTCGAAACGAATGGTATATCCCACCTGGACGAGCATTAACGGAATAGTCAATACAAACCTCTGTACGCACTTCATCTCCCAAATTGGTTCCAACTTCACTAGCGACTCGACTTGCTACCGACGTCGCAGCAATTCTACGGGGCTGAGTGCACGCAATAACGTGTCCATTATCTGCCCAACCGGCATGAAGAAGATACTGCGGGAGTTCTTGTGATCATTGCGAACAAAGCGGGTCAGACGGCGTGAATAGACTTACGAGTGGTTTTACCACAGCCTGTCTGTCCAACGACGACAACTACGCTAAACTTTTCGATACAGTATAGTAGCTTCTCCCCTGAAAAGATTTTGAGAGCAGGATTATGACTGGATATCTTTACAGATGGTCGAATGTAACATACGATGCTTAAAGATGGGAAGGCGTTCCCGTTGACCGTACAAATCATTTGGAGCAGACGGGATAACACTTTCTTCTGTTTCGGATGCTCGGTCGAGATTACTACCAGGGCCAACGGTTCCAGGCTTCCAAAATACTTGTGACATGCCAGACATGGTGGTAAGGACAGAGGAAGGCAGCACAATTTCTCAAAGCAGTGATTTCCTCGAAGTCTGGTTCACACGGTACTCCCAATTGTACAGAGTGCGGAGGGGGTATTATTGAATACAATGTAAAGAATAATCTCTAATGCCAATGCCTTGCATAGGTCGACGACATCCAGAAGCCCGAGCCAACGTGCGGGGCGTTGCGCTAAAAGATTGAATTTGTCCTCATTGAAAGCGGACAGAACAGCGAAAACATCGTATAAACCCTGAATATACCGAATGCTTGGGGAAGAATGCGGGTGAGGGATTACACGAAGCCCCTTCCACCACGTTTAGCGTCGATTTTCTTGAATCTTTCGTCCTCTTGCCTCTGCCGAAATCATGAGCAACCTTGATACCGGAGGTGAAGCGGGCCCATACCTTCTTGATAACACAGAGCGATGCAAGGAGAAGGCACAACACAATCGCCATATAGCCATAAACCTGTCGCAATGATGAGCGAACGAAGTCAACAAGATTGGCTTGGTATTGGAATATTCACCGTTCTGAAGAGGGTCGCAGTCAGTGATGTATCGAACCTGTGAAGGAAGTCGAACTCACGTAAAGATGTTGTTCAATGTCACATCGGCGAATCCAGTGATAGGAGTGACGCAAAAGTTGTTGACATCTTCGGCAGAGAGATTGGCAACGAAGGCTTCCGAGGTGCAGAAATTGCCCCCAATTTCTACAACATCGGTGCCATTGAAATAGCCACAACATTTGAGCTAAACGTGCCCGTTTAGCACAGGGAGAGGATACCGGATTAAAGGATAGACGCACTTGATCTTGCAAGATAATCCTAGTTGCTGGGGTCACCTCCTTCCAGAGTTTGTAGAAATTGGCACGTTCCTCCAAGGTGAAGAACCAAACGAAGGTGCCAATGATGAGGACACCGATCGCATCAAGTACGAGGGCATAGTTGAGAATGACAAGGCCGAATGTGACGTGGTTGCGTTGAACGATAGCCGCTACTGAGATCATAAAAGTGGCCAATAATGCAACGCCCAAGATGGTACCAGCTGAGGAGAGGGACGATTAGGGAAGGGTATAGAGGGGGGAGAGTGCTGCGCACCCGTCAGGTCGGCATTAGATAAAACCATGTTCATGAGAACATTGGGGGCGCGCCAGACGATCGAGAGCGCCAATGCCACAGCACCAGCAGCGAGGAGGAGGATGTCGAGGCCGACCCAAACACCCATCAAGCGCTTAGAAACCATTGTGTGTGGACTGCGAAATGAAAGAATGCTGAGACACGGTTAGAGAGCATGGGCTGGAGAGAATAGCAACGGACGCACGAGTGGATTGGAAAAGGATCTCTACCCAGAGGACCCAGCCGGATGCAGGAAAGTGGACGTTTTCGAAAGAGTGAAGAAAACCGAAGACGGTCAACGTCTCCAACGCTAGCGGCGAAAGAAAAGGGAGGAAGGGGAGAAGATGAGACGGACGGCGGCCTGGGCAATGGTCTTGTACCAGCACTGCCATAACAACGCCATCCACTCCTAACATGCACAAATAAACCCTCATCCCGAGTCACCGCACTGCTTTGGCTGGCATTCTACTTCTCTCCATCCACCACCAACAACAACAACAATGAGCGACGACTGGGACAGCAAGCTCGTCATCGGCTACAAACGTCAGGTCGCAAAGGTCGCAAAGAAGGACTCGGACATCAATGGTACGCCCTGCACTCTGCATTCTGCCTCCGCTGCTCATCCGCGCTGCATTCAGCTGTAGGCACATTCTCTTCACAGATCGGCAATTTTATTTAGACTTCTTTCCAGGCGAGAAGGTCTGGGGCCGTCGTTGCCACAGACAAAAAGATCACAGCAGGAGGAAACAAAGCCCATCAAGGTAGCCAGGTCCAGCCCAGTCCAGGTATCAACACAACTCACCTTCCTCCCCATTAGGAACCGACCACCAACGGATAGCGAAGCTTGACCGTGAAAACGAAGTCGCCCCGCCAGCCAAGATCGCGCCATCCGTTGGCCGCGTGAGTTACCGCCCTCCTCGACGCCGCCCATAACCCCTGCTCACCTCGATTCCCTTAGGCTATGCAAACTGCCCGTCTTGAACTCAAGCTTTCTCAGAAGGACGTGGCCCAGAAGATTAACGAGAAGCCGTCAGTCATTCAGGACTACGAGTCTAGCAAGGCTATCCCAAATCCTCAGATCCTTGGAAAGCTCGAACGTATCCTCGGTGTCAAGCTTCGTGGTGAGTCCTGGTGAACCTTGCCATATGTCGCAAGTTCTTGAACTATCGTCTAGGGTCCGACATTGGGAAAAAGCTTGAGACCAAGAAGACATAATGCCCTTTACTTAGTTCGAGTCCTCTTTGCCTTTCCCCTTAGACTTGTTAGACCCTAATAGATGCTCTGTCCGGAGTCACAAATGCGCAGTACGCGATTGCCGGACACTACGTATAGCCTGCGTATAACACTCTAGCAACTGTGATGCAGATTATGAAGCCTGCTCGTTATCCCCGTTCTGTCAGTGGTACATATCAGAATTTGTCTCTAGCAACGCAGCATAGAGGTGGCTCACATAGGAAATATATTCAGGGCTTTCGCACGCCTTGTACTCCTTCAATAGTTCTTCACAGGTAGCCCTAGCAATGGTGCCGGGATTAGACATTCTCATGTCATCAAACGACACCGCTCTTACCTAGCATCATCAAACTCCTCCAGTCCGTTTTCGAACAGCTTCTCCTTTTTATACTGCTCCAAGAATGCGTTTCGTCTCCGGAGCCGATCAAATTGATCCAGCATACGTTTGAAAAGCTGTGATACGAAATCATCAGTATCGGTCACTCAAAGCATGTATAAACAGACACACAGATGCGATGCTTGTATGGTTGGCCAGCATCAAGCCGCTCACTCGGTGGTTTGTGGTGATATATGGTGATCTGCGTGTTAGAGCGACTTGGATCGACGCTGGTCCCCATGGTATGAAATTGGCCAGTTGACGTTCGCGGATGCGTAGAAGGGATTGGTGGACCTAGTTTACTGAGTGAGTACGATAGAACAAACGAGTGGCGCTAAATCACGAACATCAGTTGCATCCACATCTCCCTGGATAATGTTGAGAATAGAAATATAGCACGCTGTCTTGCTTGGTGTAGTTGATACCATACGGTTTTTGGGTTGGAGGAGACGGCGCATGACATCGAGAACCGTCGTTCTCCTAATCGGCTTCGCCTGACGATGCCCCTGATTAGATAGTTTTTCTGAGACTGTACCAAAAAAACGCACTTTGTCGATCTGATCACTTGTGAACGGGGTATACGAAGTCATCAAAAAATGGCATCGAGGCGTAGGAATTAGAGACGCAATGATTCCAACAAGATCATTGTTCATATAACCCGGATACCGAAGAGTTTGCGTGCTTGCAGCCATGACTGTTGAGACCTGGAAAGCCTCGTTAATAGACGAGATGTAGCGAACGTAATGAAGACTACCAGCTGGTTAGTTTGGTCAAATGAGGGCGTTTGGACGTGTAAACGGTCCGCTGAGATGCGTGCAAGAGCTCCGTTATCCAGGACCACGACGGAATCGGCATGGTTTACCAAGCGTTTCAGAGTAAGCAGTGAGTTGTACGGTTGCACCACGACATCGCCCTCTTGGGCGTTAGGAAACACACTGTACGTTTGAATCAGCTTCTTGGGGAATTTGTCGTTCAGTCGTTCCAGCAGGAAGGAACCAAGGCCCGAACCAGTTCCCCCTGCTATTGAATGCATAAGCATGAAGCCCTGGAGGAAGTAAGCACCGTCCGCAAGCCCTTAAGGACAAGTACCTCACCTCAAGTGAGTCACTGCCCTCCGCCTCTCGATCAATCATCTCCATAACTTCTTCGTATATCCTCTCCCCAGCAGAGTACCCTTGAGCCCAATTATTTCCTGCACCCCCTCCATCTTTTGAAACGAAAATGTTTTCGGGGTTGTAGAGGTTTGCATATGGTGAAGTGAGGATATTGTTAATGACCTAAGCGAGCGTTCATGGCATGTTCTTCAGATTGGGACGGGGACGTACTCTTGGTTCGAGATCGACGAGGATGGCGCGAGGAATATAATGTTCGTCATCCGCTTGATAGAAGAAAACATCCTTTCGGTCGCCTCCTTCAATCGCCCATTCCTCAAGAATCCCATCCTTGCTGATCCCATGTTCAGCACAAAGGCGTTGCCAGAAGACAGAACCCACTTCAGCAACATTGTCAGGAGGGTATGCCGCTTTCAGACTTTCAGTAAAGCATACTTTGGTTGCCACATTGTCCAAGCTGCACTGTGACGATTTCGCGAGGCATCTTAAGTGCAGTGTTTGCTGGAATCAAGTCGCGACAGTACGACTAGTGGCCACTGTTGAATGCACCGCGTGCGTCACAAGCTCACGGGACACAAGTCACGTCCAAGGCTGGTCACAAATAAAATACGTGAAGTTTAACATTGCAACGTTGTTGATACAATACAGTAATGCAGGTGTAAAGGGCCCATATAGAAATGACAGATAGGTGCAAAAGATAGCGACAATTATAGCGACAAAGCTTCTAGGGTTGGAAAATCGATCGTGCGACCTAATTCAGACAATTCAGTATGAATTCGATGTGACAGAGGATCTTCTTACGCTCTCGAGTAACATCGTTACCTCTGGCGCAATGCGGACGAAATCCTTGCTCCAGAATTCGTATTTGGTATTGCGCAAGAGCTCAATGAACGTGACCAAGGCGCCCCACGGATGTGGGCGATGGACGATGAAGCGTTCAAGGAGTACTTTAGTCACAACTTCACGGAACCTCTCGTCGTTCACCTCTAGGAACAGGTGAAGAATAAGTGAACTAAACCAATGCGTATGTGCATTGGGATAGCGGAGATGAAGGACCATGGAGCTAAGAAGGTGATGTTGTCCTGTAGAGGTGGTCAGAATGTGACATCCCAACGCCACGGATTTTACGTACCTTCAATATCGAGGTTGATTGCCAGGTATTGCAGCGCAACAACTCCCGGATCGCTAGCCACGAACAGCGACGAGCCACTCCTGGCTTTGGCTTGTGCAACAGACGAAACTCCAATATACATAACAAGGGAATTGATCAACGAGAGGTTGTAGGCATCAGGGACGTCGTTGGTCTTCAACCTCAAACGCTCTTTCAACGAAGGAAGGAAGGATGGGGTCCCTCGATTCAGGAGGTATTGATCGAGATATCCACGGAGGTCACCATTCTTGAGCCCGGAGGTGAAGTCGGATAGAATAGGAGGAATGGGGCCCATTTCAGGAATGGCATCAAACTTGATATTACGGAGATGAGGGTCGGGCAGGACGATGGCTGGAGGAAAGGCGCTTAGAATAATGTTTCGCAACTGAACGCAACGCGGTGGGATGGCATCACAGAGCGTGAAGTAGTATTCACTGAGGAACTCTGGAAAGTCGTGTAGCAGAACAAGTAGCAACCTGAGTGCGCCGCGGTAGAGGTCGCGTGCTGCGTTTTGTAAATCCGCGTCTTTCAGGAAGGGTGCTAGGAATTTGAACAGTGACAACAACAGCTTGTGGAATGCCGACCAGCCCTGATGAATAGGTTAAAGCTAAGAACCACGGAAGCTCCATGGCAGACAGAACATACCTCTCGATTTTCTGATAGAAGAAGTTTGGGCATAAACAACCGGTGGGAGATGAGGCACATCCACGAGAAAGCAAACCCAGGGAAGTATGTAGGCTGCAGCGAGCTGAACGTATCACTGGGTGTAGGAATTGACATCAGAGTATGAAGACAGAAGATCAAAGGCACGCACCTAATTGCGATAAGCAACTGGAAATACACAGGGCCGAGATGACTTTCGATGCTGTGGAGATCATTGATGAGGCTGGAGAAAAAGCGGAAGAATGGCTTTTGCTGGAAACCAGGGCCTTGTTCTTCGTGAAGGTTTGCTAGGACAAGGACGAAGATGGATAATATCTTGGTCAAGTAATGAACCTTGGCTTGATCGTTGTTGATTCCAGATGCATCACCGTGGTATTTGATGATGTATACGATGAGCCTCGACATAGCATCGAGCGCCTGGAAGGCATAATCGTCGTCTCCGGTAGCTGTGCACTTGATGTAGCTATTCACGCTGGATTCTGCACAGACTCGAAAGAAGAAAGACGAAACATCCTCCATCTTCAATATACCTTGCTTCGTCAATTGGGTGATGAAAGGTACGAAGCTCTTCTCAGGAGAATGGGAACGCTGGAAGATAGTGATCCATTGCTGGAACCAGTTAAACAGCTTTTCACGCAATTGTTCCATCTCTGGCCTGACTTGTGGCTGAACTGCGAAAGAGGATTCTGACGAAAGCGAGCCGGGAGGTCGTCTGATGCCTCGAAGGTCGTCGAGAAGGTGTGTTACCCTAGAAGGGGGTCAATTGAGGATCACGGAGGACGTTAAACTCCAACATACTCTTCATTTGCTTTTCCTGTCTGGGCAAGCTGACTGAGAATCTCGATTGAGAAGACAAATTGACCTTGCGATGCCACTGGTGGGTCAGAAGATAAGCACTCCCTAATTAAGTTCGCAGTGAAATTCTGCAGCAACGGTCGAGGATCTTCATACAACAACTTGGCCAGCTGTTGGTCTTGCAAGTTGATGTTGACGAGGCCGCTTTGGAGCAACGTAACTGTGACAGGTACATTGAATTTGCGCTAGGGGAGAAAAGGTTGAGTATTTGTGTTTCGACCACAAGGATGCAGTGGCTCACTTCGTCTTCAGCATACAGCAACCAAGTGATGGCCTCTTTCGCAACGTTCTCGAAGTTGCGACACAGCTGGTCCAAGAGGGCGACATACACTTCGCGTCCGAGAGGTGAAGGTGTCTTGTACAGTAACTGGACAATCTTCTGGGATATCATTAAAGGCGTCCGCTCTCTATCGGTGGCCTCATCGGCAAGCGACATAACCTGGCGAACAAGGTGCCGGATGTCGTGGTTGGCGGGAAGGGTGGCTAGCGGCTGGTTCGGATACTGGATCATCACTGCCTCCAGGTCTCGAGTAAGGACCTGATGGGACATTAATCTACAATTAGTCAAACAAGGAAAGGAAGACACATACCGCAAAGCGCTCCATTGCCTCTTGATGGTTCTGAAGAGTGTGGCTAAGTGCATGGTCCAGTGCGGGGGATTGCGAGTATGGAGTTGTACTCGTGAAGGGAACTGCTGAAGATGGTCTGCTAGCGGGTTGCTGCTTGGAGTCTGCGCATTGAAAAGGCATGAGAGAGCGTCACATAAACTAAGTAAAGCACCTGCCAAAGTCCTCGTACACGATGGCTTGATGGGGCTGAACACCGTTGGATTTGATGCGCAAAGGGTCAGGCAATGTCGCAGAGAAGTTGGAAGGAGGAATAGATGGATCCCAAAATGCTTGAACATTCCGCAGCTAGAGATACGTCAATGATGTCTAATCGTTGTCGCCCTGAATGGAATACGACAAACCTCACGGTGGCGTCTTCGTGCCTCATAAGACGGAGCAAACCCTTCGTCAACATCCGTTACAGCCCGTTCCATGGCTGCTTTTTCGATAGCAGAACAAGCAATATCGAGGTTGTCTTGCACAAGAAGGGAAATGACCGGTTCGGGGACGACCTGCGTGAGCACAATTAGCTATCATATTGTGACATCATGGAAAAAACTACTCACGTCGTTGAAGCCGTGTTCAATGAGATGCTGGCGAATATGCGTTGCAAGATTGCTCTTGAGAGGTTCTTTGCAAGTGACAAGGGCCAGGCTTCCCGCCAGTTTCTGGGCCATAAGGTGACCAGATCTGCGTAGTTTCTCCTCGTTAGGTTCTGTGACGAAGTCTTTCGCCACAAGCTCGCGGGTGGAGATTCCTGCGATTGTGACAGACCGCTCCACGACTGGAAGGATAATCTACGATATCAACAATAAGCAGAAATTTTAGAAAGTAAGGCTTGAACCTACTTCGCGCACTGCTCGATCGACCGCTAGCTGCACAGCACGCTTGAAAGTCGGGTTCGCATTGAAAGGAGCCAGTTGAGGGGTGATGTGGACAAGATGGACCAGATTGGCGAGGATGGCTTCAATATGAGAACCAAGTGCTCGGTGACTCTCCGTCTGTCCCCCGAGCACAAGGACCTGAGAATCGCCCATCTGAACAACGGGGTTCTCTCCACCGATAGGCAACAAGCCAATGTCTTCAGGGTATTCCGGAAGAGGCAGTCCTGCTGTCAATTCGAGAGGCCGATTGCGGAGAATTGTCGTCGGCTCGACTGTATCGAGGTCAAGCTCCAGACTCTTGCAAAGGATTTCAATATCGAACTTGAGGTTCAATTTGAGCTCAGCAAAATGATACAACTCTGCAAGCAAGCTGATAACAGCCATCAGCCAGGGATTAGGCGGCTTGAAGACTTTTGACTTGACACAGGGTTCCAGCGTCTTGCAAACGAAAGGGATGGCGACAACAAGCCTGCCGCTGTCATATCCTTCCAGAAGAAGGTCCTTGAAAGAAAGATTTCTGTGCTTTATGGGCTGATCCCGAGCCAGTGTGATGGTACCAAGCCAAGTCCCAACGTTCTTCAACGCATTGCGATCAGAACCAGATATGCTACGGTCAGAGTTCAGTAGAGCAGAGGCCTTCAAGAAAGTTTCCTGCAGAATGAGTTTGAACAAGGGTTGACGATCAAGAGCATCCAAAAACCTCAGGTAAAGGGGGTGGTTGTTGGGTTCAGTGCTTATGCGTTGGTCCACAAGGTAATGGGCAAACCATCGAGAATATTTATCCACGAATTGGTCCCTCATTTCTTCCACTTTTGTGTCGAAGTTGGTTGGGGCGAGGTTGTTGACGATGAACAAGATACGGTCGGAAAGCCCCTCCGGGGGAATTTCAAGAGGTTGGGTGATGCTGTCTGGCTGAATAGCGGTGAAAGGGGGAATGATTTCGTAGGAGGCGTTGGGATTGATGAGACGAGGATCGGGGCTGTTGTCGTTCGGCGCTGCAGGTGTGTTGAGGATTCGATGGATGGCAGTTATTAACTCCGGACGGGCTTCTGCGAGGTGGGGTATTCGACTTAAGGCTTCGCACAAAGGGCGCCATTCAGCAAGCCTAACTTCGAATCGACTGAGGGCTTGAATGCCGAACTTGAAGAGGTTGGTATCGGGGGGGCAATTGAGAGCATCCAGGATATAGCGCATTGCGATGCCGAGGGGAATATATTCTATGAGGGAATTTCGGATGAGGGAACCGAAGAGATAGCCGGTCATGGCGAGCTCGCGAGAGGGGTAGTAAGATTGGAAGAATTTGTACTCGTCGAAGAGGAAATGGATCATGCATGAAAAGACTTCGTGATCGCGAAGATTATTTGAGGCCTTGTATTGCTTCAACATCTCCACGACATCGTCAATTGTCGTATTCTCGTCGTACATTTGCTTGTAGATGCCGTCAACCTCCGCTTCAATTTCGTTGGAGTATGTGATGACCGTCAGGCCAGGTTCGACCTCAGCATTTGGCATCAGGCTCATGAGGCGAGGATGCACCTGCAAACAAGTATTTCGGACTTCGATACACTCATTCAAGGCTTCTGGAGTCAAAAGACCGGAACTATAAAGTATGTTAGTTAGTTGCAGGTCAGGAAGGACAGCAACACAAACGTACTTGTTGCGGAGCACACGCAAGACGATCGTGATGGTGGTGGGGTTGAGAGACATGGTCCTGCTCTCGACCGAGGGGTCAGACAGGCGGCAAGCTTTCTCGCTTTCCATCTTCTCGCGCAAGAAGTCGACAACAGAACGAAGAAACTCAGCGCCATAGTTGGCTACGTTGTCTGCCAACCACTTGTCGAGGTTCAGATACTCCCGACGCGAGGCAAGTGCTGCCACATCGAGTGCAAATGTAAACGGGCGAACTTCCAACAGAGCATCCAAAATCTAAATAGCAAAGCATTACATCGTGAGACAATTCAGAAAAGGCAAAGCAACGGGGATGCTGACCTTCAAGTCTTGAGCAACATCCAATATGCGTGTGATATTGAGGGGGTTATCTTCGTAAAACTTGTAGAAGGCGTTCGTGAGATAGCTGGGCTTGATCTGCCATATTCGCATGAACACAAGCTGATGGTTTGGATGGCCAGCAAGGAACATGGCCAGCAATTTGTTAGAATACTCCGAGCGTATATCGCCCCATTTTGGCTCCTGAGCAAAGTTAGCACTGATGGAAAGGCGAAAAGAAATGATACTCACAGGCACTTGAAGGAGGCCCATATGCACAATTTCTGCACTAATTTTGATCGCTTTATCCAGCATTTCCCGCACACAATTCCGGATCTCTGCCACCTCTGAATCAGCCAGTCGAACCAAGACTTGGAACAGCTCGAGCGAATTCCACGTTTGCCCTTGGACATTCGCGGCCAGAGACTTGATGGTTGGACTGGCAATTGAAACATCGTCGACCGTAACGATCCGGAGACCAGGTAGTTGAACAAAATTGAAGGTATCGGCAGGAAGAGAGAGGAGAGCATCGAGAAGGCGAAGTTGGTACAAGGGGTTGGACCACGGCTCCCAGAAACCTGTTACAGCATGTGGCTCCGCATCACGAGGAGAGTTGAGCAGAATGGCAATCAGAATCTTTAATGTTGCTGTATCGACACCATGTCGGTCAGGCAAATCAAACGATTTGATGACACTCGGCCAGTTCAGTTTGACGTCCTGGCATAGAAGACTCAGGGAGTGCAAATGTCGATGAAGGGGGTCTTGACTCACGTAGCTAATAAACGCCCTGACAAGCGATCCAACATCGCAGACGGGAGTTCCTTCGGCTGCGACACGTGCGATACTCGAAATGACCTCCACAACGTGAGTGTCGCGCGGGGGGTTGGAAGCCGTGATGCCAAATCGTTCCAAAAGTCCCCTGATTATCTCTGGGTCGCTCGTTATTTCAGGCCCTAACTGAATCAGGACTTGGACAAGGGACGTGTTCGGACCGAGGCTGGTGGAGTAAAAGTCAGGCTTTCCAAGCTAGAGAACAGCAGAAGGGGATTTACCTCAATTTTGGGAAAATACGGAGAAGGATGGGGCCCACAACGTCCTTTCCTAATTTTGTTTGGGCAGCAGCAATGAGGGCGTGACGTTGGTTCGCATCCAGAGCTGGGGTCTCAGAAGCGGTATCCGCAAGAAGATTTTTCATGAGCTTCTCGACCTGCGCCGGGGTGAAGTCCGCATGTTCCAGAGGGGGTGACTGGCACAGCTCCAGGGCGGCGTTGTCGAATTCCGTGCGTATCATGGTCAGCGCCTGGTTGGAAAGCTCTTTGCGCGTCGGGGCAGCAACAATGGCGGACGCGAGAACGAGGCGCTCGAGGGGATGCAAGCCGACACGATCTACGAATCGGGCCAAATCGAACAGCCTGAAAATGTCCCCTTCACCCCCACCAACTCCATCCCTAAACCTATCTGCGAGTGACGGGTCGCGAGCGAGTCGTTGTGTTTCTTGCACGAGAAGGCGAAACGTTACGGATGTTGGAGAGTCGAACGAGGAGGGCAGAGGATTCGGGACGAGGCGCGGTTGCGAATGAACGATGAGACGTCGTATGTAGTGCAGATAAATATCAATTCCATGGTGCTCGGAAAGCTGCATAAAGGACGAAAGGTGAGGAAATCAAACAAAGAAAAAGGCTGGTAGGGCGTACGGATCGTATCTCCATCAGATTCCTGTCATAGTTCTCCTCGGTCAGGGTGGACAGTAGGAAAACTATCTGGGTCTTCACGATGTTGTGAATGTTGGTCGCCGGCGGGTTGTCCATGTGGGACGACCTGGATGGGGTCACCGAGCGCCGGGTAACGCTTCCAGGTCCTGTCGCCGTTTTGAAGTATTGTCGGGAGGGTAAATGAGAAATTGGAAAGGAGGCCACCACCAACACGGGGTCTGGCGATGTGCAGAGTGGCAGCGAGTGAGTCTGCATCGACTCCTGCGCTTGGCACGATCATTTCGTCTCCGCTCACTTTTTCAAACTCCGATAAATTGCCTTTTTTCATTGTGCGAAACCTCTACTGAGAGAAATGTAGGCTGTTCTACGGCCGATATACTCTGAACAGCAAAAAAGCCGAAAACCCAAGCAAGAAGACGAAAAGATAGAAGATGCGACCCTCCTTGAATCTATCACCACCTGCAAGAAGATTTCGAAGGGGCAAGAATGAAAAGCCAACGATAAAGTTGACGATCCCTAACGGCGCCGCGTATGAGCTGCGCCGCAGAAATGAACCACAGAACGGCACTTACAATTCAAAGATAGAGCGACAGACGACAACGAAGACACGGCCTAGGAAGACGTCAGTTCACAAACTTTGTCGTTGTTCATGTAGCTTACATATGGTGGTGAAACTTCTGGAATCATCACGAAAGGAATAGGCCCCAAACCCGTTGCAAAAGACCTATACTCTCGCATCAACTTTCTGTCAGGAGAGTGGTTTATAGACAGCACCTACATCACGAATGTTATGATAGCAAGACTAGAAAATGTTGAAGCACCGGAATCAAGGCCATAGCCAAGTGCGCCGACCGATGCCATTCCTCCAAGTGTAGAGAGAAGAAGTAAGGGACGCCTACCCAACCTCTGAATTTCAACGTTGTTAAGTCAGCAGGGGGCTTGTAAAAGGAGAGATTACCTCTATGAGAATGATGGGAGGGAATGTCATTATCACGTTAATAACAGTTACTCCCAGTGATACGTAGGGGCCGAGCTCTGGCAGAGATTTTGCGAGAATGTCGTTGCTATAGTAGAGGACTGCGCCTACGTAAGAAAGGTCTCCTGGGAGGCCCACAAAAGCAGTTACCTGCGTTGATCCCTGGAACAGATATTGGATCAAACTAGCGGTTCGAATGGAGGATCGCCTTACCAGACACTTGCTGCGCCAGCATACCATAGCATACAATCATCAGGGGTTCCCTTAATTCCTTGGAAGTAAAAACTTGAGAAAAGGTGACATTGTCCGGAGAGGCAGCTCGGGGTTCCTCGTAGTCTTCGTTCAAAAGAGATTCTTCGGCTATTGGCACGTTTAGCGTGGAAATGTAAGGAGACATGTAGGGCCGTACATGCTAGAGATGGTATGGAAGTACCCCACAGTCTGTATGCAGCATGTTTATGGTCTTCTAATCGGCCTTGCTTAAGGAGGAATGCAGGAGACTCGACGACAACTGAAGCAGAGAAGGCCTGAAGGGCGGCGAGACAAAATGAGATAAAGAAGACGAAACGCCACAGAGCGGGAGTTGCCAAGTTTATTCCGATGAATTGGGTTATCATGATGCCAAAGACGATAGCGAGTTGTGTGAGGACACCTGTTGACGGTTTGGGATGCAGCAAGTGTGGGTCAAAGGGAGAACTGACCAATACTTCCGCTGATACTCGAGGGGGCTATCTCTGCCAAAAAGATAGGGCCGACACATAAGCTGAGACCGTTACCTAGGCCGATTATGACTCTGACAGGAATACGTCGGCGGTGGCTGGAGAAGAGCAGCTTTAGACTTACCTCCCGAGGAGAAGGAAGTATATATTGCTACTGAGGCCCATGAGTGCGGCACCCAGAGCGACGAGAATAGCACAGAATCGGTGAGTTCCCCGGCGGCCCCATGAATCGATGAAGGAGTTGGCGAGGAGACTCCCGGCGAGACCGCCCACGGTGAAGATGGCGGTTACGAGGGAGAAGGTGAGGTCGGACATGGGTATGCATGAGGAGAGTTTAGGGGCGTGTACGACGTTTGGAGAGACGCCTTTGCAGGAGAGGACGGCCTGGATCTGATTGAGCACTGAGATGTGATAGCCATACTGCAGACGGGATCAGCGGGGGTGATTGTGGCACTGGAGAAGCGCACCTGGAAAGCATTGAGGATGGCCCAGAAGCAGACCGACCAGCCGTAGAGAGTGAACGCGGAGCCATTGACCGAGCGGGACATGGTCGTCGCAGTGATGTAATGGCGGGAGATGCCGAGAGCAGTGGGCAGGCAGAGTGTGGCGGCCTGCCAGGGTTGGACGAGCACCGACGGCGGCGGGGCGCGCAGGCTTCCTATAGACTCTCGAGGATTCCCACCGGCGCACGGCTGCCAGCATTCATCAGGGCATCTTAGCCGGTCAGCTGGCCGTAGCATGTGGGGCTAGCCAAGCTCGAGATGGAAAATATTTCGCCTCAGCCCCTTCTTCCTCTCCTTCTCGTGTCATAGCTACGCTACCCCTCCACTCCTTCTACCCACCCTCTTTGCCACCATAATCATGTCCGTCTACGCTGCCCTCAGGCTCCTCCTCGCCGCCTCTCTCCCCGTCGCCTTCGCTGCAACTGCAGAGGAATGGCGAGGCCGGTCAATATACCAGTCAGTCCGTGTCTTTCTTTCCCCAACGCGACGTTCACCTCGTTCGCCCCCAGAATAATTACCGATCGCTTCGCCCTTCCCCAAGGGTCAGGTTCTTCCACCTGTGATCCCGGTGCTCAAACGTTTTGCGGCGGAACCTGGAATTCGTCAGTTCAATCCTCCTGCTCTGTTCTCTGTTATATTGACGGCGTTCCAGCATTCGCGAGAATCTCGATTATGTCCAGGATGCTGGATTTACTGCAAGTACGTCCGCTCATCCCACACATATTATCCCTGTTTCTCATTTGGCTCCTCAACAGTATGGATCAGTCCCGTCAACCAAAACTATGAAGGCCCTCGCTCAGCCTATGGCGACCCATATCATGGCTACTGGATGGCTGATATATCCCAACTCAACAGTCGCTTCGGAACAGCTGAAGACCTCAAAGCCCTCTCTGCCGAACTACACCGTCGAAATATGTTCGTATGCTTCCAATTGTACGTTCAATGTTCCTGGCCTTAATTTCGAACCCAGGTACCTCATGGTCGACGTCGTCGTGAACAACGTCATGGCAACTTCCACTACCCCCGATTATTCCAACTATTTCTTCAAGGACGCTGTTGGTGCAATTCCAATTTCCTTTCCCTATCCCCTCTTATCGCTCTTTCCTAGTCTTTCTACCACCCCTACTGCCCAATTCAATGGGGCAACGCCACCAGCGAGGAAGAGTGCTGGATGGGCGACGAAAGGGTCCCACTTCCGGACATCGACACTCGGAACCCAACCGTCATCTCTCGATACGGAGAATGGATTATAGACCTCGTCAGCGAGTACTCAATCGACGGTCTACGTATCGATGGTACTTCCATTCCCGTGCTCATGTGTCTCATGCGCCGCACTGACTGAACTCTCCAAGCCGCCAAGTGCGTTCTCCCGCCGACCCCTCCATAACCCCGCAAGTTGATATTCCTTCTATTTCTAGGCACGTTCAGATGGACTTCTGGCCACAGTTCTGTGAGAAGGCTGGCGTCTTCTGCATGGGAGAAGTCTTTGGGGGTCAGGAGGTTGAGTAAGCATGCCCCGGATCTACGTGACCGTCCTCGTGTTGATTTCCTTCAGCCCCATAGCTCAGTACCAGGGGGCGCAGGCCTTGGACTCCGTGCTTAACTTTCCTATGTATACCGCGCTCGTCGAGGCCTTCAAGATCCCAGGGCCAGCAAACGTCTCAGCAGTTGCACAGGTCTTTGAGGAATCCAAGACCAAGTTCAAGGTAACCAAGCGCGTCTCACTGTGGGTTTTATGGCCTCTTAATTTTTGACGGTGTAGGATGTGGGACTCCTGGGTAACTTCCTCGAGAACCATGATCTTCCCCGATGGCATAACCTTTCGGTCGATCCTCAGAGCATGTAGTACGTCCTTTCGATCCTTCGCGCACGTGTTTTCCACTCAGCTGGGCTCATAGCAATGCCATGACGTTCAATTTCATGTCGGATGGCATTCCCGTCGTGTACTACGGACAGGAGCAGGCCTTTAGCGGCAGCGCTGATCCGGTAAGTGCCTCTTGACCGTCTGTTCATCACGAAGTCTGAACTTCCTTCAAGTTCAATCGCGAGCCTCTCTGGCCCTCGGAATATGCGAAGACCGATGCCTACAAGCTCATGGCCACTCTCAACCAGGTTTGACCCCTCTCTGTGTATCGAGACCCGGCCGCTGAGGCGAGAGCTCATCTAGTTCCGCAACTTCCTCGTCAACACCACGGATTGGGTCAAGCAAGAGGCCGAACTCCTGACCACCAGTCCTTACGGCTTCGCTTTGATGAAGGGCTCTGTCATCTCCATCCTTACTAACATTGGCTCTCCTGTGAGTGTATGCACTCTCAATTCATCTCCTCTTCCTAATAGTTTCCTCTCAGCCTCAGAACGGCACCCACATCGCCGTCACCTCTCCTTATGCATCGGGAACCGCGATGATCAAGTACGTCCTCACTCCTGTGTAACCTTAATCCGCGTGTTGACCATCGTGCCGTGCAGCATCCTCACTTGCCAACAGTGGGCGGTCGGCGCCAAGGGCATGCTTGACGCTCAGTATACTCTTGGCGGCGTCCCGACAATCCTGATCCCAAGTGACATGCTTGATGGATCTGGTCTGTGTGGCGCAGAGCTGAGAACCACAGCCAACAACGGCGGCCGGGCGGACGCTCTCAGCTCCGGCCCCCACCTCTCGCCCTTCGCCTCGCCCTTCTCACTCGCTCTGATCGCTCTCGTCTCCCTGTTCTTCGCCCCAACAAGTTGAAGCATGATAAACATCTCGCATTGTATATATAGTTTTCTCCCATCTTGGTTTGTTGGACATGAGGGGGCTCGGTTATCAATAATCACTCGGAATTAATAGTGTAACCAGGGTTGTTGATTGTGGGATATCATGACTAACAGTAACAAGGTGATTTGTCGACGCGAGAATCCGACGTGGGCGCTTGTGAAATGATCATTAGGTATTGAGGGCCAGAAAAAGCGGCCCCATTCGGACTTCTTCCTCTATCGAGAGAACCACGACATAGAGGCACTCAAATCCCAGGACGCGTCCCACACTCTGTAAATAATCATGAGCCAGCTCCATTTTCAAGTAGACGAGCACGGGTGCTTACCCTGCTCCTTCAATTCCTCCCGCGCTGAAGGCATCCATCCTGTCCCCGACGATGACCCAATCTGGAACTGCGACGCCCGTACGAAATGGAAACAAGCGAGCAGCTCTCTCCAACCCAGCCTTGTCATTGGCGAGTAAAAATACCATAAAGGAATCTGTCTGCGAGGGGTGAGGGTGCGTAAATAAGATAGCTAGATCATATGTCATGATGGTCCATCAGTATGTAACGGATGATATTTCAATTTGAGACGGTGATCCTTACCCTGACCTGGTCTCCTGAAACGCCTTGATCCTAAATGCACAATGGAATCGACAATCCGTACGGGAGTTCTCTGCTGCTCTAGAGTTTCTCTGGCAAGAGGGGAGGCAGGAGTCCCGATAAATACAATGTTTCCGGATGTCCAGGTCCCACGCTTGTTTCTGTCGATGGCTTCAGACTCCGAAACGATTTCAACATCGAGCCTGTGATATAGATTGAGTACATGGGCCAAACGGATCGCAATCGACAAATTCTCTTTCTCCGAAACAGTGGAGAATATGACCACCAGCGGTGCCGCGGTGGATAGAACTGACTGGAGACGGCCAGGAATTGGTGCTACACTCGTCGACAGCCTGGACTTTTTTTTTTGTTGAAAAAAATGCAAGTCAGTAGGAGCTTGCGACGGTGCACTTGTTCTAGTCACCTGCCAACTTCCCGTTGTGTCATCTTTACACAGATGGACAGATCCTGTTCCAGCGAGAGACAGAGCTTCTTCGTCAATTGTGACAAGAAGGGGCCCTGGATGGCTAGGGACCGTCAAGCAGCACACGTTGGTCGTTTCCACAACAAATATAGAGCTGCCGATTTGGTTCACATGCACCCAACCAAGTCTGTGCAAAAGGTCAAAAGATTTTCGGCGTACCACTTTTCAACGTACCTTCCTGGAATTGTCAGTTGCTTAATTTTCCACCCACGAAGAGGCCCGCTATCCTGAGGTAGGCTCACCGTCAAAGTAAACGAACGTGAGAGCGGCTCTTCATTGTCGTGATTGGAGATAGCATCATTCAGAAATTCTAGAGTCTTCGGGTTGTCAAGGACATTCGAGTACCAGTGGCCTTGACCAGCATCTTCCTGGAACCTGGATCAAAAATAAACAAGCCGGAAATTGGCGTATACGCATGATTTAACTCACGATACATTCGCTGAGGGGTACCACGCCTTCAAAGCCGAACTTAGTTCACGGGTATGCCATACAGGGACATTCTCGTCATCTCCGCTATACGTTTAGAAATATTTAGCAGGTAGCAGGCGCAGTTCTAGAGCACATACCCGTGGATTGCCAGAACGCGTGTATCGACCAGGTTGGACATGTGCAAGTCGTTATCATCTGGGGTCAAAGACGATTCCAGAATGGCGCGAAGCGAGGGGTCAATGAAATGGCCACTCCTACACCGCGCAAAGGATCATCAGTCAGTCGCATTAGAATGCGAGATAGACATGCCTAGCAAGGGTCAACGGTATATATGCCTGGGATTTGATATATGCAGCGGCCGGAACGGCTAGTGGAGATTGAAATTTTAACTGCAGCACCCACAGTTGCGCCAAGCTCACCAGCAATTACTTTGTCAGGGTATCGGGATGCAAAATACCATGTGCCTTGACCACCGTTCGAATGGCCGATCACGATGACTTTGGTATCCGGGGGTATCACCCAGCCCTCTGGAAGGCTGAACTCACGCCTTTGTGTCAGAACTGAGAGAGCATCAAGTGAGGCCCATGCATCCCTAGCGCTAGGCCCCCGCCAGTCCAAGCCCTGAAGAGTCCGCGTCAACAAGTGAGCGATCTATTTTCGTTGAAGAGTGATATATCCCACCCAAGAAGTTCGGCCTGTAGGGATGACAGTCCAACTGAACTTATTTTCGGGGAGTGCTTCAGGCCAAAATGGCTGTCCGAGGATATCCACACCTGCACCATCTAGCATGACGAAGTCAACTTATGAACGAATACACCAGTTAATAACGAACGTAAGGCCAACACAGGCGGGTAGGCTGAGGAAACATTGGTCATGGAAGGGGGTGTAGTAAGAAAAGAACTCGGCATCGAGCTCGCAAAGAAAAAGGACCCTTTCAATACCTGCCGTCCGGTTATCTCACGCAGACGGCGCTGAGTGATAGGCATTGAAATAGACAATATCTGGGAGTCGGTTCCGGATTCTAGTGTCAAGTCAAATGTGATGGTTTCGCCGAAGAACGGAGTTGTCTGGTGAATGCGTACAGGTAAGATTCTTGTTTGTGACGGAGCAATCGTGAAAGAAACATCGCTGAGGAGAATATCGAGACCCTGTATCACAGCAATCTGTGAGGTGGGACCTGCAGATGGTATTCATAAAGACCCTACCGTTTGGTTGTTCGTCGCAGAGACGGCTTTGACCGTCCACCAGCCAGCGGCACTTTGAATTCCGATACCAAGCGCATCTCCAAATGCATACCCATCCAAAAAGTCGCACGACACGTCTTGGGTGCTTTGATGGATGACTGGAGAAGTACTGCTCGGGACTTCAACGCGGATGCCAAGTCTCTGTACTGGGACGTTGCTGTTGCGCACAAGAGGATCGCCGAAGAGCCTAATCTACGTTGAAATAAATATCAGTCGCGAAGTTTGGTTTAAAGTTGAATTTAAGGGACAGAAACCTCATAGTCCCCACTGACGAAGAGGTCGTATTTTGTTGGATTTGAGAGGGAAGGATCTGTAGGTAGTTCAACCAATTCAGGAAGTGCACGTTCCATGTCGTAGATATTTCCTGCATGCCATTCCGGAGAGGCTGGACTGCCGTCCTGGGGTATGATCGTAAAATATGACACCTGTTTAAGATCAAACAAAAGTCGAATACTGTTGGCAATCGGATCGGAAGGAGGCTGTAAAGTCAACGTTGTTCTGAGAACTGCATGGTGCTGCAGGGCAGCCCATCCTTCATATGAGCGGAGGCTCTTCCAGCTGAAGTCACAGATGATAAGCTTTGAGTTCCTAACTGTCGGGCAGCGACTCACCGTATATCCGGGAAAGATAACTCAAGGTAGCCGTCAACGCCGATGTTGGCTTTCGACCAGCCAACCAGACCTCCATCAGCATACGATGATGGCCACATTTGTTGATAATCAATTGGTTCTGACACTGAGAGATAATCAAGGGGGCTCGAAGATTTTGATCAAATACGACACGTTACAGTTCAAAGGGAAGGAGGGCGACATAAAATGCTGCTCCCGAGCATGTATTGGAAAGGGCCCAAGAACCTACGACAGATTGAACAGGAGCTGGGGAGGCGGTAAACCGACACTCACGTCCCAGACGGGATCAATTCGCAAGGTCCATGCAGAGCTGGAAAGGAAGGGTGTCTGTTCTGACACCATGACATAGGCAGCGATGACAATTAGGAGGGTAGCGAGATAAGGCATGGGAGGGACCTCTGAGAGAGCAACCATCGCTGATGGTCGTGTTTGTGCATGTATTGCAAAGAGGACAGGAGATAACAAGAAGACGAAGACAGGCTGCAGCGATCATCATCCAGCATCCTCACCAACTCCTCGTTCATCATGTCCAGCAGACAAGGCGGCAAACTCAAGCCTCTCAAGGTTCTTGTCACACCCATAGCACGGAGGGTCTGAAAGCTGAGGAGATTTTGCAGGCCCCTAAGAAAGAGAAGAAGGACGAAACCGAGGATGAGATCGCCTTCAAGGAAAGGAAGAAGCAGGAGGCCGAGGCGTTGAAGGCTGCGCGGGAAAAGGGTGAGGACGTTTGGTGATCATTGGAGGCTGTTTGCTGAGTATTGTCGATGCAGCGCTGAAAGGTAAGTTGCATGCACATGCTGCGCGGCAGACACTGAGGGTGTGCAGGCGGGCCGATGGGCGGGTCCGGGATCAAGAAGTAAGTAGGCCGCTCGTGTTGGTGGGTGCAGGGGATAACCGATGAACGCAGGTCTGGCAAGAAGTAGTAGTCAGTAGTTCGTTGAAATGGGAGTTTGCGCGTGTTTGTGTTGAGCTGTAGTTTGTACAGTCGAGAACAATCCTCGTCCCCAACCATCCCGTCCCCTCGTCCTCATGTTGGGTCCCCTCCAAAGTCTCCAGCCCAGCCCGCAGCAGCAGCAGAACCAGCAGCAGCAACAGGGTCAACAACACCAGCAGGGCCAGCAGGGCAACATACCTCCGCCGCCACCTCAGAACGGCCAAGACTACACGCTCTCCAGTGTCCTCCACTATCTGCAAACAGAATGGAGACGTTATGAACGCGACCGAAATGAGTGGGAGATTGAACGTGCAGAAATGAGGGTCTGTTTTCTTTCGCCCTTGGCCTGCAGGCGTGTCGGTTAACACATCCCAGGCTCGCATTGCGCTTCTGGAAGGAGAGCGGAGGTCCTTCGAAAACGTCAAGCTCGACCTCATGAGACGTATAAAGATGCTCGAGTATGCCCTGCGTGTCGAAAGGTCGGTGGTTCGCCCTCTCAGCCGGCGCAAGTTGACGTGACGGGGCATTCTAAGATCTAAACAACTTTCACAACCAGCATCAATACCCCCCACAAAACTCTCTTCTATCCAAGCGAATGTCAGCGCTTCCAAAGAGGACTCACAGAGTCAGAAAGGGGAGAGCGGTGGTAGCTCACCCAGGAGCGAAGGTTCGCCTTTCTACCTTGAATGCATTGACAGCTCAAATAACATTCATGTCTAGACTCTCCCTTACCAGACGCACGGCTTCCTAATGGCAACTCCTCTAATGGACCTAATACGCGACCGCATTCCTGGGGAGCCTCCAATTGGGCCAACCTTCCTGCTGGTGGAACAATTGCCGGTCTCGGTAAACCACCGCTGGGAAGAGATCCGAAGAGTAGAGCACGGAGTCGTGATTACTTGAAGCAGTGCGTTTTGCGCAACTTTTTTTGTCCTCTGTACCCTTACCATGGCGTTCCTTTGACGCCAATTAGGTGCCTGCAAGAAATTTCTTATCTTACGTCTCCTCAAGCAATGAACCCTTTACCAAACCGACCGCTGCTGAACAACCCTTCTGCTCCACTTTCTTTGCCCAATGTTCCTTCCTTCGAGCAAATTGCATTCAACGGCCGACCACGAAAAGTGCTACCAGAAGCTGGCAAAGAGTTCCCGCTCCTCAATGGACTCCCAGGTTCTACAGCCTCTGCGAACACCGGTGGAAACTCCCAACTGCCCATCCTTGAAAGGAACAGTCATAGTTCTGGGATGGTGCAACAACAACAATCTCACATGTCTCAAATGGTGCCCCAAAATCCAAGTCAATCTCAACTCTCTTCGGCATCAACACAAGTCGGCGGAGAAAGAGATTCTGATTTTGAAAACCGTCAATTGACGGCCATTTTCCGCCCGGATGACAACGGTGAATGGAAGGAAAAACTTCGCCTATCTCATGAAGCCGCTGAAAAATCCCGGGTGGCAAGGGAGTACCAACAATCCACCGGCGCAGATCCTGGCTCATGGGACAGGCAACGAGAAGAGGAAGAGGAGGCTAAGGAAGAGGAAGCTGAGGTTGAGGACGAAGAGTCTAGTTTGGTTGGAGAGGGAGAAGGAACCAAACTGTGGAAGGCCAAAAGGACGCTAAGAAAGTGGGTTGTCTTCTCACTATTTGCAGGGGTAGGAGTTTAACCATTGTCCTTCAGTCACCTCGATGCTGTCCGTGCACTTGCTTTCCATCCAACGGAACTTTGCTTGGCGACTGGAGGAGATGATTGCACTGTTAAGATCTGGAGAATGGATGTTGCCAGCCTGGCCTCCTCAGCGTAAGAGCCTTTTGAAAACGCGGCATTAACTAGTTCTGATCTTGGCTTAGAGCACGCGCTACGACCGAAGTTGAACCTCAATTGACGCTTCGCGGCCACTCCGCTGCCATTACACGCTTGATACACTCTCCCTCTAAACAGTTGCTCTATTCCGCTTCTCTAGATTCCTCGATCCGAATCTGGGCACTTCCTTCGCCGTCTCACACCACATATGCTCCGTATGACGAAACGCGGTCGCGCGGAGAACTTGTTGGACACACCGATGCCGTGTGGGATCTGGCACTCGTCAGGGATGAGAGTACGCTGATCAGTTGTGGTGCAGAAGGTTCCGTCAAAGTCTGGGACGTGAGCGGACCATCCGGTGGTGGTTCACTTAAGCTGACGTGGGGATGGCATGGAGTTGAGAACCCTGACGATCTTCACGATAACGTCAACACGCCTGGTGCGACTGCTGTAGAGGCCATCAAGACGGACCTCAAGAAGGTTGCCGTCGCTTACCAGAACGCCATCGTCAAAGTCTTTGACATTGAGACTGGCAGGGAGTTGTCGCGGCTGGAAAGTGACATGAGCTACGGTATGCTCTCATCGTCGTCATGCCTGGAATCGCCACTCATACCCTTCATAGACGGAACGCCTGCCACCCAGATCAACCGCATTGTTTCGCACCCAACAATGTCAATCCTTGTCACTGCCCATGAGGACAAATACATTCGCATTTTCGATCTGACAACAGGTTTGTTCACCTTTCCTGACTGCCTGACTGCCTGCATTCTGATTTGTGTCCAGGGCAATGTACACACTCCATGCTGGCGCACCTCGATGGTGTCACATCTCTCTCGATCGACGCACCTGGCTTTTCCCTCGTTTCCGGAAGCCACGATTGTTCCGTCAGATTCTGGGATCTGCTCGGTTCGCGTTCTTGTGTCCAGGAACTCACAACGCATCGCGAAAAGGCGCGGGAAGGCGTATTGGATGTAGAATTCCATCCTTCACTGCCCTTCATGGCGAGTGGCGGTGCCGATGGTGTTGTAAAACTGTACGCTTCATCATGATCGCCAACTGTGTAGATTGGTTCCTTTGTTTTCTTATTGCATGTCTATCTCTACGTAAGCTTCATGACTTTGACGCCACTTTCCTGTCGAATGATCAGCACCGTATACCCTTGCATATAATTAAATACTTCGTCCAATTTTCGGTAGGAGACCGATTTGTGATGCCATTATTAACATCTGGAACAAGAACAAGCTGAGAAGACTAAAGCTACATCGTGACTAGATATACAGCGTGAAGTCCGTGAAGATAAAATAAATTTAATCGTGAACGTATGCATATCATATCTCTGTAGCAGTTTGTCAGTGTGGTCCATGAACTCGACATAGTTGACATACCAATGCGCATCCCTTGCTCGGCCGCTAATACCATGGCACCAAGCCCCTTCTCATCGACGACCTTCTTCACCTGGTCCACAATGACCTCCCGGATAGGTTTGGACAGATCACCGTTCATGTCGTCTTTGCAATGGATGATGTATATGCAGACACCAAGCAGAGCATCCTTCAATTCTTCAGCAGTCAGGGAGCCTCTCTTGAGTTTCTTGCGAAGAGGCCGCCGGCGACTTTCGTTCTGCTGAACGGCTAGTCGGTGCTTAACAACTTCATTTGCAAGAGTTGCGAGTTCATTCCCGAGATGCTCAGGTGTAAGGTGCCCGAACAGGAGGTCGTCTTTTCGGCCTGAAGGCCAAGAGCATTCTATAAATATGGAAGAAAGTGTTTCTGGAATCTTTGGTGCCGCGATTCGCCAGACATTGATGGTCCGTGGATGGTCGACGATAGCGTCGGGTTCAACGTCGCCAAAGAAGAGAAATTCGCGTAAAGAGGGCTCATGCCGGACGAAGAACGCGGTGGATGAATAGTGGCCGAGAGTGTTTCGACCATGATTTATGGGTATCGTCTGGACAGATACGTCGGGAAATACAATCTTGTATCTTCCATCAGGTATTAAGCTGTGCATTCCCTTGTCAACGTCGAACCGAATAAGAAAGATCATGCCCGCACGACTCACGGTGAATATAGCAATTTTATATCGTCGTCGTCTTCCTTCCAAGAACCCAGATTGGGCCATATTCTATCAGAGAAAACGAGCTCCAGGTCCTGCAACGTTTGTTTTAATCCATAGACACGCTTTCGAGGTCCCAAGAAGGAACCCGCTGAGACGACAAGGCTATTGATATGATCCAGGTGGGCATGAGTAATTAGAAAACATCTAAGATAATGCAAACAATGATGAGCATAGAATATAACTGAGTCGCTCACAGCCTGAAATACTACGGACCGTACAAAAGAGTATATGTCGGAGGCCGAATAAACCTTGGAGAAGGATTGAGACCTGTTTGAACAGGATGGATGTAGGATGGATGGATCCTTCCGCAATAAGTGTGCAAGTGTACCTTGGCCTGAGCCTGTGCGCGAGAAATGAGCGTTGTAGAACGATAAAGCAATATAGATGGCGGACCCGCTTCGAGGGCTACGACGCCCTCCTCCCAGTCCGCGTTATGCAGTTTGACCAAGTAACTGGGTGATAATGGGTGAGATGATGAGCATATTGAGATATGCGGACATACGCTGAGAGATTTGTTTCGTCTGGGCCGCCGCCGGCACCGACTACGAGCAAGTCGAAGGCGGGGGACAGCATGTGGTCGTGAAGAGGAGAGGATGGACAAATATAGCAACCGAGTCAACATCGCCCTTTCCGAGCGTCACGCGCCGCCTCTGCCACCTGCCACCATCTTCATCCCATGTCGGCCCATGAGGCCACAAAGACAAACCAAAAGCTCTTTCACCGCTATGCAAAGGTCTTCAGTGAAGAAGATCCCGGCGCATTCGCGTTGCATGCTGACAAGCTAGCCGCCTGGCTCAGCGACCACAAGGCGTATTACCCGGCTGCACGACCAGAGGTTCGTCAATATTTTCATCTAACCCGAAAGGAAATCATCTAATTTTCTGCAGATAATAAGACTCATGATAGTAAATAAAAGAATATTGTGTCCATTCTGCCCAGCTGCTTATACTTTGCAGATCGCCCAAATGACATTGAGGAAAGTCCTTGCCGTCGGTAATGACCTCAGTGTCCCATTTAAAGCTTCGGATTACTCGTCCCATCCTATGGTTCCCCCTTATATCAGTCTGGTCAAGGCAATTGAACCATATCAATCTCACTTTGTTGAGCCCAACTTGCTCAGTTTGTCCAATATCTACTCTTTTGTCCAATGCTCGCTAATCTCGCAAGCCGACGTAGACTTCTTCAAGTCCATCGTTGCCACGGCCTCTCAAGACCACTCTCCTGACATCGCAGAGGCAAGGCTGCCATCTACGTACGCTGTTGCATTCTCTTTTAGCCAACGCTGAACAAAGATACCTTTGAAGCACTTCGTCAACGGTTTCAAATATGACACCAATTCTACCGCAGGCTCCAGTTGTCACCGCAAATAATGGAGCGGATCCTCCGCCACAAGGTAAATTGTCTATCCTAATTGCTTCTCCATTCTGATCTCAGCACAGCCCAGATGATCACCGAGGCGAACGTAAGTAGATTCTGGTGTTCGACTTGCCATAACTGACTTTGATTCAGCTTGTAACAGACCCTACGTCTTCCTCCACCATGCAGGACTCTGCACCCGTCCCCGACCGACCGCCTCCTCGTATTGTCAAATCTAAGGCAAAGAAGCGGAAGACAATCGATTTTGAACTTTTGGTCGAGCAAGATATACAGGGTCTCTTGCAACGGAAAGGAGCCACTCCTGGGACCCCCGGTGAGAAGCACCCTTGGCTCGTTTTCTCGACTTGCAAATTCAACTTTGGACTTCAGAGACGAAAACGGTTCAAGAGCAGCTTCAGCGGCCAACAGTTGCCCAACCCGAGGTGCGCATACTAGAAGGCAATAAAATGGGTTCTCCCCTCGCCACCTCCAATTCAGACGTCGTGTCTCATGTTAATGTCCGCCCCCCTTTTCCCCTTATAAAACTTGCGTCATTTACTCGATGCGTACAAGCAGCCAACGGAATATAAGAGAGGAAAATCGCCCAACGAGTCCCATGGAGCACAACCGATAAATCGTGATTTTCAACAGATGGACCTGGACGAGAATCCCGTCAATTCGCCAATTAAAGCACAAGAGCCTAATTATGTTCCCGACGAACTAGTCCAAATGAAAGTCGAAACAAGTCATAAACCTAAGGGCGGTCAAGAGAGCAAGTGTCCTTAATCACCACAGTTTTTCGGGATTGATCTCATATGGCATTGTGTCTATCAACCAGTTCCAACGCAGAGCGACTCCTCGATCGCCCAAGCTTCCCCATGTGAAAATCCGTCTCAGATGAGGGTAGACAAGCAGAAACCTGAGCCACTCGCTTCGTCGAACGAGTCTAAAGAATTACAATCACGTACCTCCATGATTCAAGCGAGCCGCTCTGACGAGCACATAGTATCCTTGAATCCGACAGAGTTATCGAAAGGTGTGCCCGTTTGTCATGGTTTTGACAGTCGGTTTCTCATATTTGTCTAGGCATTTATGGACGTGAACTAAATATTGTGGCCATTCAGCAAGGATACACCCAGCATACCAAGATTTCTCTTCAATTTGACATCCCAGAAGATCAATTCGACTTGATATCTGCATGGGTCAAGAGGAAGAACGATTCACAGTACGTCTGGAGCACGATCTTCTTGCTGCATTCTTCCTGGTGCATCCCCTGACTGCGGAAAATAGGGACGTTTCCTTGAGTATATGTGTGACCCTATGTTGCTACCTAGTTGCCGACTTGAACGAGCAAGCGCAGAGAGCTAGCCTCGACACGCTTAAAAAGCAGCTTTCATTTGCCCAGGTGAATTGGCCCTGTCACGGAGACTTGGGAATGAGAACAGCCTCCGGAAGTTTCGTAGAGGAGCTACCTTTATCCCCTCCATTTTTGGTATTGTCAGGCTCTAGTCACTGCAGTTTTTGCGTTAACTGTCAATTCTCCAAGGTTACACCCCACAACACCGTTGATGTTTCCCAATTGCTGCTGTGCGGAAAGAATGTCATAGAGTTAATCCAGCATCGAGGACTCAGTGAATACATATTTATCCTTCTTGCTCATCACCCAACCCAAGCTCAGCTCAAGCAACTTGCGGATCGACGAGAAAAAAAACAGCAATGGCAGAATTGGGTTCGCACACTGGCAGCACCGATAAACCTTCCCTTACGACCTGTAATACAATCCTGATATTCTTCAAGCCCCGTCTTTGATTTTTCGTGTAGATAATAGTTATTGTCATGAAGCTATATAGTTGTAATATATAAAATCGTATTAACTAACTGGGAATACATGCCTGGTGGAGAATGTCGACGCGAAATGTTAAGGAGGGTAGCTTGAGTATAAAAAATGTCCTCGACCGAAGGTTGGGAGCGAAAGAGTGTGTTCATTCGAGCTATTCAGATAGAAAACCCCAGTGATCCGTCATTGTGCTCCGAGCAAACTATTGAGCGCCCTTGGCACATCGTACCCATACTTCTCAAGAGCATCAACAGCTTGACTGCGACTGAAGCCCATAGCGGTGAGCTGTTTGACGGCCTCAACGTCATCATCATGAGAAGGAGTGCTGATACGTCGTGATTCCTCCGCAGGGGGAGTTAGATGTTGTGAAGGCTGTGCTGGAAGCGGTTCCTGGTGCTTCTTTTTCTTCCCGAATGGAAGACGGATCTAATGGACCCATGCAGTCAATGGAAATGAGAATACAGTAAAGCCAACAACGTACACTGAGTTTAGAATGACGAGGAGGATCCTTCGGTTTCTCGTGGGCTTCCTTCGAGGACGAAGACGAGATGCGGGGCTTTGGAGACGCAACACGAGGAGGCGGTGTTTTTTCTCTGGGTGAAGGAGAGGACGCGCGCACATCAGTAACGCGAGGTGGAGATGCAACAGCTCGTGGTGATGCAACCGGGGACGAAGGAAATGAACCTGGTATAGACTGATCAGTCGACTTTGTGGGCGACGTTGGAACAGGGGCTTGGAAGACAGATTTGTCCTCTAGTTTAGGCTCCGTAACAGAGTCAAAGCCCGCAAAGGCTTCCTCAAACGAGGTTTCGAATTTGGGGACGGTGGGTGCAGCGGCCTGATTGTTTGAAACCTGTTCTACAGACGGACCAGACACAGCTGGAGGGCTAATTCCAAAAACATCATCGAAATTGGAGTTATCTTTTTTCTGAAGAACGGGCTCTTTGTGCTCCTTGACGGGTTCTGGAGGGAAATCGGCAGCCTTGGCGGTCGTGAAATCAAAGTTGTCGTCAAAGGCGGCGTCAAAGGTGAAACTGGTGTTGGTCGCTACCGCAGAAGAAGGCAATTTACCCAAAGCTGCGTCGAATTCGTCTACACCAGCCACAGGTTTCGGTTCATCTGCCACTTTGAAAATTGCAGTTGCTTCGAAAGGTTCGGGGCCCTTCGTTGAAAACTTCGAGGTTGTTGATTTACCGTTTGCAACCAGGGCCTCTGGTTCATGAGAACCAAATATGTCGTCAAATGAGGAGGCAGGTTCTTTCGGTTGTGTCGAATCTTTCTGATCCGATGGCATAGAGGCTCCATTGCTAACAGCGGGTGCATCTTGAACGACAGCGGCTGGAGTAAGCTTTGCCAGGACTACGTCGTCGTCGGAATCTGAATCAGACTCTTCAATATCGATCTCCTTCAGCTGACTGCTCAGATCCGTTTCTGCGTGTGTACCAGGAGGCACCTTGTCAACAGAAGGAATCGCAGGCGGTGAAATATCATCCAATGAGGGGAATTTGGTGGCAACATCAGGAGACAAAACTGGACTGGACTGGTTCCTCGCACTTGTAGGAGGGGTCACAAAGTGATCAGTCATCGGGGACAAAACGTTCTCCGCAGCGCCAGAGGGTGCTTCTGCACCGTGTTGGTCGGAAGTCGTGGAGGTGGCGGCCACTTCTTTCGATTCTTCGGGCCAATCTTCCTCGGCCTTGGAAGGGGGAGAGATCGTCCCATTGATAGAAGCCGGCGGCGAGGAGAAGTCGTTGGTCTGCGCAAAGAATGGAGAAGGTGAACGTACGTTCTGAAGCCCAGAAACCATCGCCAAACGTTCAAAAGGATTGTTACTATTGCTCCTGATTGGTCCCGATGGGTCTGGTGTTGCTGGAAGTGGTTGAGCGGCAGCGAAAGTGAGCGAATCTGAAGCCGATAAGATGGTTACATCAGTTGGTGCGGGAGAGGACGCCAAATTCGCAATTTCTGCTTCAACAGCTTCTTTCTCTTCGGTAAGAGATTTGATTTCGGCGGTAGCTTCTTCGTGTTCCTTCTCTGCCTTCGTCCTCTCATTCTCTTTAGTGCTTAGCTGCTTGCGTGCGATAGCCAGTAGTCCCTTCTGTTGCTTAGCCTCTTTCCTGAGTTTTTCGACATCGGCGCGAATGGCCTCTGCTTGCTGCCCAGCCTCAATCATCCGCCGGTGAAGATCGCGCGCCTCTTCTTTGTCGCGCAAGAAAGCACCTTCAATCTCTGCCTTTTCAACACGTATAGCACTGAGGTCGCTTTCCGCACGGATAAGTTCTTCTCTTGTCTTCTGGATCTCCGTGGTCTGGGTCGAATGCCTCTCTTTCAGCGTTGCAACCAGAGAGACCTCCGTTTCATATGCGGCCTTCGCTGACGAGAGTTGAGTTTGAAGGGTGGAGAGTTGGGAAGCTTGGCTAGCTAATGTCGACTCCAGAGCTGAGCGCTCTGTTTTGGCGGTTGAGACAGACCGCTCCGTAGACTGCAATTGATTTTTTACGTTCCCAATTTCAGCGGAGTGATCATGTAGAGGCGGAGAGGCGGTATCATGGCCGTCATCGTCGCTGAGGAAATCACGATGCAGCGCTGCTTTAATCCTTCAGCTTGAATCAACGTCAGACATCGTTCATGCAACGTACATGTTTGAAAAGAAGGGCCGGAAAATGGATCATTCTCAATCGCTCGCGGTTGCGACAACGCGTTCGAGGCACTTCCTGTTGTTTGCGGTATAACTACGGCTTCCGAGGGTTGTGACGAAACAGCAGACGGAGGCGGAGTGTCATCAAATGAAAAGAGGTCTACGGGCTCTGGATGTTGCTGGGTTTGCGTATGCAGCGGAGAGAAGGGCGAGGGTCCAAGGGCAGAGGGGCGGGCAGTGGGAGGAACCAACGAAAGTGGGAGGGTCTGTGGGATGTCTTGCCCAGCTAACTTCTTCTGGATAAGGTGCATGGCTATCGCAAAGCCATCCCTGGTCAAACGACCATCATTACTGATGTCTGCGAGGTCCCTAGAGGAAAGGATGAATGGAATTCGGACACGCTTGCGCAAGAAAAAGTAGCTACCAAATTTGTGCGAGGACTTCCCCAGGTAGTTGCGACTTGAGCATGAAAGGGACCGCCACTTCACCTTCAATGAAACCTCGCTTGTGCGTATCCAGGCTGTCGAAATAGCGGTCCGATGACGCCTTCTCTGTCGGCGTCACATCCCACTCTTGCCTGTGCCCATTACTTTGGATAAGAGCATTGGGGCGCGCTGGAAGTGCCGGAGCTCTGAATGGACCAGATAGTCCCGTATGATCAGGTTGCAACATTGGGGTTTGTCCAGTGTGTTGAGGGGGGAAGCTGCTCCCTACAGGGCTAAAAGAACCACTGTTCCCTGTCATATGAGAACGTACTGAACCGGTATTTGTCAACCCTCCAGCTTGCTGATATAACCCTGGCGGCAAAGCAGTTGGGATGAACGTGATCTTGCCCGTCATGACGCCCTGTATCAAATACATCCCGATTGCAAAGTCGGCTGAGTCGAGGGCACCTCGATCCTGGGTATCGGCTAAATTCCTGTTCAAAGAGCTATAAGTAATGAAATTGAAATTGATATAACAGTAGGACGAACCAGATTTTCATGAGTTGCTCGTTAGAGAGTTTAGATTTAACAAATATGTCACGAGCCTTCTCACCTGCAAGTCAGAATTTAAGAGGCTGTAAATCAACTTGGAGAAGTGAAACCAACCGCTCAGCAACCCATTTGCGGGGCCGGCTTTCAGAAACATATTTTGAAACTTGGCCTTGTCCTGAGCAGTCAATGCAGGGAAGGCAACTGGAGGTGGGGATTTAGGCAACGAGATGCCGGTATTCTGCTGCACGACCGTGTTGATTCCCTCAATGACTGCCAAAGGACCAGCTGAGAAGAGGACACGCTGAGCTAAGACCATTCAGAGCAGTGAAGCAGGTGGGCCTTACGTTTATTGACCAAAGCCTGGGTAATCTTCTCTCCCTTCTGGGCCCAGCCAATCAAGCGTACTGCAATGGCAACGCCTCTCTTCGGAAGCCATCCCTTATTTTCCTCGTCTGAAATATTCCATATTTCGCCCAGTGTAACTGGAGGAAGCTTTGCGCCAGTGAGGACCCTAACCGCAACGTCACCAGTGAGAACGCCGAGCTTCTGGGGGTCAGCCTGGGCAAAAATCTGGGAGACAAGGGTGAGTTCTGCGGGGGTCGGGGAGAAATTGGAGGACATGGTGTCCCGGAGAGAGTGGGGCCAGCGGGAACAGTCTCGTTGGGCGGGAGAGTCGGTGGAGGCGTCGCCGTTAACGGCAGTGATGGAGGTGTGTGCTGACTAATCAACGTTCTCCCACGCACATCATGTGACGGTGCCACCCGCGACTGGTGAAATTCCAACACGGGCGGAATTCAACTTGCCTCTGCACCTTGCGCATCCCTCCGCCACGCGGCTCATCTTCACGCTTTTTACGAACCTTAACTCACGACATGGAACAGCTCACCTCTTCTCTCGCACCTCCTCGCTCGGCTCCCAAGTCCAATGTCGCCTCCTCTAGCCAACAAGTGGCAGGCAGTGTTGCCAAAAGGTCGGTACTGCTAGTTTCCTCCTGTCGCATTTTCTTAGCCACCGCTCCGAGTAGGCTTAGCAGTGAATTAATGACTCTCATGGTTGGTACACCTGTGAAATGGCCTCAGTGACGCGCTTTTCTGACCTCGCCTCCACAGATGTCGTCTTCTCCGGGCATAGTGAGATTTATTCGGTCATCATTTGAAGAAAGCCCTCAACCACGCTAACCTTTGACCTTTTCATCTAGTCCGCGTTTCCCAAGCACGACGGAAATCTCTTCGAGTGGGTCGGAACCATTGAAGGACCGTCGGAAACAGTGGGTAACACTCTTGTACTAAGAACACATACTCACTATGACGCTTAGATTTATGCTGGCCTCAGTTTCAAGATTTCCATCTCATTCCCTCCCAACTACCCATATGTGGCACCGACCATCAAATTCGATACTCCTTGCTATCATCCGAATGTTGACATCACTGGCGGGGCGATTTGTCTCGATATCCTTCAGGTGAGCTCATACGCCTTTTCTCTGAACCCGGCTTACCTCTGACACCATATCCCTCCCAGGATAAATGGTCAGCTGTCTATAGCGTGCAGACCATACTCATTTCATTGCAATCCTTGCTTGGAGGTTAGTCTGTCTTTACCTGCTAAACGCTCCTCTTGCTTAGCCCCTCTCAGAACCAAACAATGCCTCTCCTCTCAACCCTGATGCAGCATCTCTTTGGGGCAACTCTACTGGTCGGTGTCTCAGTTGATTGTAACATAATGCATGTACTGAATTATAATTTACAGCCTACAAAGCTCAGCTGATGAAACATTACCGCCCCATCACCGATTCCGCCTAGGTCTGTATCTGTAGTGTACCGTGTATTATCTCTGCCCAATGCAAGTTTAAACTGCGTGGCTCCGAATCATTTGAGATTTTAATGAGTATTTTATGTCTCCGCCTTAGGTATAGGTAGACCTTAATCATTGACCTTGGACCCCAAATTCGTCGAGAATTTATTACGGCGAGATGAAGAAATCCTCAGGGTCTTCCACATCTCCACAACCTCGAAAGCCAGCGACAATGCCTTTGCCCAAATTTGATGCAGCTTGAGGTCTTCCCGATATTGGCGCTTGCCCTCACACTTCGACAACTGCATTGACCTCTGCGAAGCACTTTACCCGACCTGCCTCGATCGGCCCCAACACCCCGAGATCTATTAACTTCAATCTCACTTGCAGATCCCAACGTGCCAGAGTTGCAGACAGGGCACTGCCAATGGCAAGTAACTAGACACAACATTGTAAATGATCTCTCTGACTGGAACAAAGTAAGACTTACATGGAGACCCTTGGCTTGAAGGAGCTTGATTGCAAACTCTACGCCACACTGTGCATCAAGCACAATGGATGCCCCAGGGTCTCCCTCAATAACGAGCCTCCTTAGAGCATGTGCATTCCCCCAGTTGGACTCCTACACAAAGCAATTATCAGCCTCTAGTGCAGCTTTGATTACTATTGTCAGAGGCTGGCGGCCACCTTCCGCTTTACCAATATTATGGATGGTATGAAAACTCTAAACAATGCTGGAATATCCCCTAATAGCCCCCCGCTTCAGCAAGCTTTGCAACATTTCCTGGGAGGAAGGATTGATTCAGGAGTGCTCAGGAAGCAAGAAATGGGGCCAGCAGAAATGAAGGTCTTTCCTTAATCCGGTTTTTTTTTTTTTTTTTTGGGGGGGGGGGGGGGGGTTCACAATCACTAATCTCCTGTAGTCTGAGCCCCTTTCACAGCTAAATGCAAACGATAGAGCTTTTTGCCTTCGCGTTCATGTTCAGCGGGTCTATTTGGACTTTGATGGGGCCAGACCAAACACCTACCACCGACCACTTCACACCCGTTGAGCAGGGGATTCTGACAGAAAATACAATATCCATCATCTCTTATGATTTGAGCAGTGCTTCTCTAGTTTCAAAGCAGAGAAAGGAGGGCACCGGGAGGACCTCAGGATGGTCATTGTGGGCTGGGATCGGGCGGCGCCGAGGCAGGGCCTTCGGCATGGTCGGCGAGGTCATGAACCCCTCCTAACTCGGTAAAGGCACAGTTTGGTGTAAACAACTTGCTGAAGAAGAACGCTACGCGAAAGGCTCTATCGTTTTGCATTTAGCTGCAAGCGGTCGAGGACAGCAAGGCATCGTTGGCCCTGCGTTGACGCAGTATGCATTATGGATGTCATCGGAGTCGGAATGGGCTGCACCATTCACAAAAGGCAGGAGATCCTCGAAGATGCCGCTGTTTCGGATCGAGTTATGGACGAGTCATGACGCGTCTGATGAGGCCTTGAGGCCTTGAAGTCAGAACAAGGATGTAGTGAAAGACAGGGGCTCTGACCTCAATTTGGAACTCTTCACTGGTTGCTGATGTCTTGCTCGACGCGGAAATTCTTTTTGCTACATATGTGATGCGTTCGTTAGTTGATTGGTCTTGGTTGGTGGAATTCAATCATCATCTAGGGATCACTATCAGACCGATGTCTCCGGGAAGACTGCCGTTCTGCGCGCCTTCGACGTTTATTTTTGTAGAGTGGTATTGTGGAAGCCTGCCTAAGCCTGCTCCACTTCCGGCGCTCGTTTTTCGACCATCCTCGTAACCCCCCGAACGGCGTGGATCATTCATTTCCTTGTGTCTGTGCCTCCTGTGGGCATGCAAGTTGTCATTCATTAAAATGACTCACTTCGCCGCGATGGTGCATATGTACGTATACCATCGTTCAGAAGCAGTGCCAGATCCGTTTCACGTCTATTGAAGGGAAAAGAGCACAGGCCAACTGTTGGTTTCCAAGGAATGATGGCAACAGCTGGGCGGTGTTTGCTGGGTTGGGTCCGCCCACTCTCTCCCTTATATTCTGCCGTTCGTTTCATCCGTCCTGTCAAGGTGCTTTGAAAGTCCTTTTCCCGACCTTTTCATCACCACAGGCGCTGGCTGCTTTGTGGGATATTCAAACTTGTAAGTTGGATCATGCCCGCTACTCCTTGAAATGGGCTGACAAAAAGCGACAAGGATAGCGTTCGACTATATTTCTATATCTACAAAGATGCCTCGCCGTTCGCCACCTTCTTCCCTTCGCCTGGCACAAGGCCCTGTGCCGTTGAGGAGGCAAGCCTGCCTGCATGTTGGGGTAGCCGACTGCTGACGAAGTACACACCTGTAGCACACCCAAGCACACCATGCCCTGTGTGCCCCGAAGGGCCTTTCAATACTCAACAGAGGCAGCTACGAGAGAGGCGCCTGTGCGTCAGCGATCGCCAGACGAGGGGGTGGTATTGACGAAGGAGGCACCGCGGATTCTGCGGGGCCCCTGGGATCACAGCGGGAGCATCGCTGTTGCGGTGGATGTGGACCGCCTTCTGCCGCGACTGGAGCGTGCGATGGTAGTGTTGCGGGGGTAGATGTACGTTGTAGCTGTAGACAGACAAAGGAATGGCAGTTTGAAGGAACAATGCGGCGTGATCAACTTGCAAGCAAGGGACAACAAGCAGAGGCGTGCTCAGCTTTTTTGCATCTCTCCTCCATCCATCATGTCCAGCTCGCCGCCAGATCTCTCCTCCCTCTCCCTCCACGCAAGACCCTCCCAGCAACGTCTTCATGACACTTACGATTACGACGGTCTCCAGGCCACCAGGCCCCAGTTCCACTTCGCCACATCCCAGGGCCTCCAGCAGTCCCCCTACAACCCCCTTTCCGCCAGCGTGGGCCAGTCGCCCCTCAAGAACAAGCCCGTGCGCAGTGGCCTCCCCACCGTCAGTATCGCTTTCTGGATCACCCTCGATGTGCCCAGTCTCACCCCTTTTACAGCAATGGCTCGACAGCAACTCCTCGGACAGCAGATCCCTCTCACCCCACAACAATTCTGACTTTTCCTCCGCTGGCGGTTCTCCTCCTTTAGGTCATCTTAATCCGGCTATCCCACCCGTCACACCAGCTTCCGCTGCTACGGTCAATGCTGACGACGAAGTCATCCCAACAGCCATAGTCATCAAAAACATCCCTTTTAACGTCAAACGCGAAACTCTCCTGGATATAATCGTGAGCCTTTTGTCCTTCTTGATCTCATAATTCATCATTCAACATTTCTTTAGGCTTCTCTGTCCATTCCAACCCCGTACGCCTTCAACTATCATCTTGACCAACAAGGGTCCTTCCGTGGCCTCGCATTTGCCAATTTCCGCCAAGCAGCTGATGCCGATGCCGTCGTCGCTGCTCTAAATGGTTTTGATGTTCAGGGACGCAAATTGCGAGTAGAATACAAGAAGGTGCTGCAAGCCGGAGAAAAGGAGCGCATTGAGAGGGAGAAGGCGATTCGTAGAATGCGCTCAATGCAACTAGAGAAGGAGCAGATCGGCACCCCAAATCAGCTCTACGAGGATTATGGCTCAGCTCTGTCATCCGCTTTCAGTCCTCAGCGCTCCTTCTCCTCTGGTTCTGCCTATCAGCAGCAGCAGTCTCCGTACTCCCCGCCAGGCCTTGCTGCGATGCCCACGCCTACTTATTCTCTTCCTCTTGCATCTGCCCCGGCGGCACCCTCTCACCCGCTTCCTCCTTCTACTCCTAGCGTGTCCGAGAAGTCTGCAGCCAGCGAGCTTGATCTCAATGATCCATCCACCTTGGAGATTTACTCTAGGATTCTACTTTTCAAGGATGACCGAATGCGCGATGAACTAGCCTTTTCTCGTACTTTGACCCCAAAACAACGAAGGGTTGTGCACCTCATTGCGCAGAAGCTCGGTGTTTACCATTATTCAGTTGGGGAGGGAGACGAGCGGTACGCTGTGGTAACCAGGATCGATCCTCAGAGGGTGAATGGAAATTCTACTCCTATTTCAGTGTTCCGTTCTAACCTTTTGTTTAGCAACAACAAGCCACGCAGCCTCAACGTCAGCCTCATACTCTTTCTCGGGCCCCTTCCGCCTACCTTTCGCCCATCAGTCCGACTACCACCGTCAACTCCCTTCGCGTGAAGAAGTCCATGCCAGACATGAAGACCTTGCACCAACAAGCACCTCGACTCACTTCCCGTTCTTCGAATGGCAACATTCGTGAGGGTTATGCCACCATTGCGTCCCCTTCTCGCCGCGTCTCCACAGGGTTTGGTTCACTTTTCTCGAGTAGCAACAGTCCCTTTGGTAGCTCCGTCCCTCCTGTTCCCAGCCTCCCAACTTCTCTTTCTGCGGGCTTAAACGGGGGGCATGACAATGCTGGTGGAAGTGGTGTTGTACGTCAACCACGCGGACCCGGAATCGGTGGTTTCGGCAGGCGGGACAGCAGGATCGGGGTCAGCGAAAGCCAAGTTAGAGGTGGGCTCGACGCTCAAACTTACGAACCACTGGAGATCTGATGAGTGAAATCAGTCCGTTCGGATAGTCTCACAGGCGATGATGGACGGGGGGCCGCTTGAGGGTGGGCTTGATGATTGCACCGTCAAACGACCTGGCGTTATCGTCCTCATTCTATTCTTTTATGTAATTCACAGGTTTGTTTTGGTATAACTGCCCGTCATTCCCTCCACGTCTACTCTCTTTAAATTTTCGTTTTCTATCGAAGAAAAAGATCATCTGGAATCATTCAGCAGCACGTCAACACTCCTTTCTCTCTCTCCTCTCTCTCCATCTCAGTCCTCACAATTACTATCTATCATACTCCCGCTTGCGTTGTTAAATCTATCCCTTCGACGTTTCAATATCTTCAGTTTGAGCTTCAGCAGCTACTATTACTACTGTCTACAGTAGTGCTATCAGTGTATGACGATTGAAATCCCTTAGAATTCACTATCTATTTCCCTCGTTGGCTCGTTACTCGCCTCGTTGTGGTTCGGCTATGTAGTTCAAGGGAAACCGGTGCCGGAAATAGAACACAACAGCGACGCGTCAAAAGTTTTGTTAACACGTTCCTGTTCGCTCCGTGGCCACCCAACTATCTTCATCTAGTCGTTGTACACTCCGTCCCGGGACAGCTGAATACTGCCTGCAAAATAACGATGCCTAGCTCAGCTATCCTCCATGCCGCAGTATTCACTGCTGGGGCCGTCTTGGGGGGAGGCATAGCTGCTGTCGTTACCATCAGACAAAGGCCCTCCGTAGCATCCGCATCCGCACCTGTGCCTGCACCAAAACCTTCTCCGATTATTGGTCTTGACCAAGGGGGAAGAACCAGTCTCTCGACAGATCTGACGACGGCATCGACTCTGCCTTTGGCATTGAAGCACGGGCACCCAGGTCCGTATCGTCTCTCTAAGCTCGACAGCATGTGGGGGATTTGAACTTCTCGCAGGCCCCATTTCCGACCTTTTGGTTCGCAAAGCCTATGTCGCCGCATATGACAGGCGGTTGCGCCACCCAGCGTGGGTAGGCCTCTCTTGATTTCGAAGGGAACACGGACGACGCTTATGTATGGGTCAAATAGACCGCTGAGCATCTCACCAGAGCATCTTTAGCCAGAAATCCTGGTGAACTGTCTGGTGATCGTTCAAACTCAAAATTCATGGAGGACGAGTCCATTCCTAGCTTGTTCCGGTCCACATTGCAAGATTACTTCAAAAGTGGGTACGACCGCGGTCATATGTGAGTACGGTGTGCATACCTTTCGTGAGGGATTCCTTACACACTCCCCAGGGTGCCAGCTGCAGATGCCAAATTCTCACAAGTGCAGATTTTGCTCTTCCTTCGTGGATGAAATCTAAATCAACGGCCATAGGAAGCGATGGACGAAACCTTCTACCTATCCAACATGGCACCTCAGGTCGGAGATGGGTTCAATAGACATTGTAAGCTTCTTCGCCAAGCATAGTCCGCTGTATAGGTTCTCAGTTATGGTCGTTAGATTGGGCCTACCTTGAAGATTGGTGCAGACGCTTAACAGGCAGCTTCCAGGATGTCTATGTCTTTACCGTGCCTCTATACCTCCCCAAGCGAGATTCAGATGGGAAATGGAGAGTGGTGGGCGGGCTTCTGAATATCTTATCTTGAACCTATCTGAATTCTCTGTTAGACCCATGAAGTTATAGGTTCGCCTCCGAACGTAGCCGTGCCAACTCATTTTGCAAAAGTCGTTCTGACGACGAAACCATCTGGGCCTTCTACACCCGGAATCCTGGAACTCGCTACGGGCGCTTTCGTTCTCCCAAACGCAATCATTCCGGATACTGCGCCGTTGGAGAGCTTCGTTGTACCTGGTAAGCCTACACGTTGACTATTGAAGAAACCATATGACCTTTCATCAGTGGATGCTGTTGAACGCGCTGCTGGCCTCAATTTCTTCTCCGACCAAGTAAAAGCAGGATCGAAACATATATGCCGGTCCACCAAGTGCGAGGTCATCGTTCGCCGATTTGATGACGCACAGAAGAAAGTCAAAGCCAATGCTGCGCCGAAGCAGTAATTTGAATATTAGCAATTATATAGATGCGCAATTAATACTAATAGTCGGAAAGGATGTCCTTTATGCCATCCCAATAATGCTTGTCCACTCGCGTCTCGACCTCTTCCTTGGTTAACCATGCAAAGTCCTTTATATTGTCTTTCGCCGGCTTCACTTGGCCAGCCATGATGTGAGCCTTGAAGAAGAATGTGACGCACTAGGAAATATTGACGCCTTTGATTTAGGGGTAATGAAGTCAATCTTACCTTTGGTGTGATTGGTTCTGGAGATGCCTCAGTCTGTGGCGATTTGTATACCCCAATGGGAGTCTTGCCAACGATCCAAGTGTCCATCTCATCCTTGCATTCAGCAAATAGATTTTTCTGCGCGGCCTGACAGAAAGGTGAGGAAGGCGCAGCACCAAAAGGCTAAAGATCGCGGACCTGGTGTAGAAATTGGCCCTTTTCTACGTCCCCTTGTGGGAAGCGCCATTTCTCCGCTCCATCCTCGACGGTGTGTAGCAACAGATAGAGGTTCCTCTTTCCTTGGCGGTCGAGGCTTCTGACGTCGCCACTACTGTCTGCTGGGTGCGTTCGTGGGACGAGTTCTTCTCCCTCCCCTTCCTGTTGCGCCAATTGCTCGACAGCAGCAATGTTGGCCTGCCTCTTCTCCTCGCTGATATCCTCCTTCTCCAGGAATCCCGGACCAAAAGCAAGTTTCTCGCGCTTCCGTTCCTCTATGTTGAACCGTGTCTCTATGAGGGTTCCTTGCTTAAAATAGAAGTCGTAAGGGAACGGGTTATGGAGGGCGCGTCGTATGCGAGCCTGGTAGGAATAATAGGCTGTTTCGAATGGAGTTGCAGAGCGCGTTAGAATGGGGGACCGGTTGAGGACGATGGCCGTCGAAATATGGGGTTTCACGGTCTTGGTCAGTCGTGCTGGCTGGCCGGGAGCGGCTTCGGTAACGAGCGAGCGACGAAAAGAGACCTGGCTAGCTGAAGATACATTAGATATAGTCGCTACTGAATACACAGAACTCACCCTTGGTGCATGCCCGTGAAAGCATATTGTAGACGCGGAGAAAGAGTCCGAGAGACCAAGTCGACCCGAACGACAGCCTCAGGTCGAAAATTATAGTCATGTGACGTAATACCTGATAGAGAAGACTCGCCATCGAGGCGCGGGTAGTAACCCAACTTCCACTTGCACTTCTACGCTATGTCCATATCCCTCCTGTCGAATGCATATCTCGATGAAAACTCGGCTCGTATGAAGAGCAAGACCGTTCCGTGGGAGGTCAGCCTCTCTGTTTCTGTGTTCCAACGGCTCTGCTCATCCTCCTGTAGGGGTATCAACGAGCAGGCCTCATCACTCACGACGAATTGGCAGCGATCAAGAAGGTAGACCGCCAACCAAGGACCAAAGCTGAATCGGCTCTACTGTCAGAAGGGCAGACATATGCCACGTTATATCTCGGTCTCCTCAAGAAGCTTCAGAGAGTCGATACCATGCAATGTATCCTTGTCCTCATTACGGATGCGCTACTAGGTGACCGGCCTGTCATTTGATCATGTCTTCGACATTAACGGTAGACAAGATCACGATGAACGCATTCCGCTATTTCTGAGAACCGCAGAAATCGATCCAGAACTTCCCTACGCGCCACTCCTAAAGTGCGGTTGTTGCTTTCCCAGTCCTCCGCCAGATCTAATTTTTAAACTAGATCACTCGAAGCACAGGACGAGTTCGTCCAACTCAAGTCCGCTCAGATAATAACAGTCTTGCTCAGGTCTTCTCACTTTATTGCGGATCAACGGACTCTAACTGATTGTACATATAGCTCAGAACCCGGCCCTTTACGCCATCAGCAACTGCAACCTTTCCTCAACACACTCTCTTCATTTATACAAGGACCAAACTCGACTGCCAATAAGCGTGACATTGCTGTACAGTGTCTCGAGTCTCTGCTCTCTCGACCTGATTCTCGGAAAACCGTATGGAGGTTCCCTGCCATAATTTCGGGGTATGTCTACACGTTGTTGGATCGTGCTGGGTAATTCATCATCGCGTACAGCTTTGTGGAAATCCTAAAACGTGTCCCAGGTCCCCAAATGAGCTATCAAGCCGCATTTTGTTTATGGTTGCTGTCTTTCGAACAGGAGATCGCAGAACAACTCAACAAGTGTGTCCAATTACTTCTCGTCACTTGGACGGTTATAAACATTGCACAAACAGGAAATATGACGTTGTTCCTGTTCTAATGGAGGTTGCTCAAAACGCAGTCAAAGAAAAGGTCATCCGTGTGGTTGTTGCAACGTTCAGGGTATGAGGTTCTTCGTGTTCAAAGCCCTGAAACTCAATAAGCAGTAGAATCTAGTCATCAGAGCGCCGTCTGCTAACCTACCTGCTATGCTGGTCTGCCAGCTTCTGCCGTTTGTCAAGAACCTTGCCGCCAGAAAATGGTCCGATGAGGACATATTGGAAGACGTGGTGTTTCTCAAAGAGGAATTGAACACGAGATTCCAGAGCCTGACGTATGCTTTCCCTATACAAGTTTGTCTCTTGCTGATTTTCCACATCCCAGAACATACGATGAATATACGTCGGAACTTGCCTCTGGTCACTTATCATGGACGCCTGTGCATGAATCTGACGACTTCTGGAAAGAGAATGCTGCAAAGCTGGATGAAAAAGACTACGAGCAGCTGAAGTAAAACGATTTACTTTCAAACCAGTATGGGCGTATTCTAAGCCGCTTTTCAGGATTCTTATATCAGTTTTGAAACAATCTACCGACCCAACAGTGCTGGCAGTCGCTGCATCTGATATTGGCCAGTATGTCAAACATCATGATAGGGGCAAGAAGTAAGCAAATTCTACTTTCTTTTGTCGCTTCTATTTCATGGCGGTTTCCAGGCCTGTCACCACCCTAGGTGGAAAGGAGAGAGTCATGGAATTGATGACGCATCCCCATGCAGATGTTCGCTATCGTGCATTGTTGTCAGTACAGCAGCTTGTCAGCCAGCCTTGGCTAGCATAAAGTTTCTCTGCACAAGGATTTGGGACTATACTGCGCAATGCAATGTACAAGTTAGGACAGCATTAATCAAGTTAAATTATCATCCCAGCGGTTGGAACGTGCTCTCAATGCAGGAGGGGATGAAATAAATTGGACGGTGTTTACTGAATATATAGTTCATGATTTTATCCATACTTCTCCGATAACGTCATGCTCCTTTAGAACCCGTGCCTTCATCTTCGTACCTCCGACTGTATCTAGATTGTCAACCAGATGGTCATCAACAAGGAGAATCCTCAATCCTCCTATGGTGGAATATCCTGTACGGAAACCGATGAAAGACAAATCAAACTCCTGAACAACCTCCACGTGTGCTGGCTTGTCGTCGTTGGCAGTCGAGAAGTCGAGTTCGACGGGAGACAAAAATATTACTGAAGGACCAACAAAGGACACTCCGCTCGTCAAGATCTTATGCTCGTCACCCCTTCCTTCGAAATACGGCGGCGGGAGTGCTTCAACGTTCTCAGGTTCAGAAGCAAGAGGTTCCAATGCAGGTGGGTGCACTGTTGCTGCTAGAATCTTCTGGTGCGCGAGGGCATAATTAAATGTTGCTGTCGCGGATGATGGCGTCGAAAAGCCAGATGTAGGCACACGGGGACTAAATGCCTCCGCTTGCTGAGAGGCGACAGGAGGGGAAAATTTCCGTGGCTTGATGTGTTGAATCGCAAGAGTGACTGTCCGCTTGGAGTTTTCCCTTCCAAGGGGAACGACTGATGAGACGACGACGGAAAAGGCCATCGAAAAAGACTTTTCTACGAAGATATTATCCCGTGGTACGCGGCGAACAACGAGGTGGGCCTCAATTTCCGGAAGGGGCGGCAGTGGTGGGTTGGCGATTGACTGGGGAGACTGAGGGCGTATCATGGCACTCATTGACGATCTATTCCCTGCAGCGCCAGGAGTTCCAGGTAGCTGATTCGGAGGTGGCGTTCCTGGTCGTGACTGGCTGATGGATGGTGAATGTGGGCGTGAAATGGAACCTCCAATTGTTCGCTTGAGATGAGGGGGGACAGCAGACGCAGGTTGGGGTGGAGGAGCTACAACAGGAATCCGGCGGGACAGCATCGAAGTCAGCAGCCTTCCAGGTTCGCCAAAGGATGATCTCCATGATATGTCCAGTCGGCCAAGGGGAATGATACTGCCTGGAGGATGCGTCGTAGGGCATAAGTCAACGACTTTAGGAGTCAATATGTAAATATATTGCCGCATATCCTGCGGCTGCATCAGTGCCGTCGCGTCTGAAAATACGCTCTTTTCAGAGCCCCCACTGGAAATTATGTTGGCATCGTTCACCTCCCAGTTCTCTGTACATTCTAATCGCATTCGTTCGAAGCGAATCGCATCTTGGGTAAGATTTTGGATGTGAACTTCGAGGAATAATTTCCCTTGCTCCACGGGTGATAGCAGCGCGGAGGGTGATTTTGGCGAATGGACTTTGGTCTTCACGGAGAGGGGATTGGTAACCTAGAAGCCCTATATCGGCCTTCGTTCATATAGGAGACAAGGGTTGATGCACTCACGGCAAACTTGTAGAATTTCCTAAATGTCTGCAGTCTTGCATCGCCGGCATCTTCACCAGCCCCAGGTACTGGACGTGTATTTGGAGGTAGCCGATATGTTACGGTACATGCAAGGACATGCTGACCTAGTTCCTTTATTTCATGGTGTACGACACGTTCAAGGGTGTCACCACCGTCCAGACTTGCTCCCGTTCCATCCATCTCGTGCAAAACGACCTTCGTGGTGACTGTCTGCATCTCCACTTTGACTTGCGTCACTTCGATTTCTAATTGGGTTTCGTTATTGACACACAGACAGCTGGAAAAGGTCTCCCCGAGCTGGATAGAGCCAAAGGAGGAGGGTAAGGTAAGTAATTCGGAGGCATGAGTCAAGTCGCGTAGCGTCTTGGGGTGGCCTGGTAGAGGTGTATTCCCTTGCAAAGAAAGGATAGAAGCGGATGAATGGGCCTAGGCACTCAAGTCTTTGTCAGTTGGCAAGACTGTATGACGCCTCAATGCCTCACGGAGAACGATGGTGAACTCGAATAGAAGGGCTGCCATGCGCTCGCAAGCTCAGGGCGCTATTCAGAGCGAACCATCAGAGTAGATCACACTCTAGAATACCAGACACCAACCGAAACGCGCATAACCTTGAGCGATAGCAAATGTGCTGGATCTGTGGTTGTCATGAGTGATGCTTAGAGGTGGGGCAACACGATTTGGATATGATCAAGAAGTCAGAAAAAGTCGACAAGTTTGGTGTTTGGGTATAAACAAGCATGGGTAACATTGACGTCCCAAACAACACAAATGGCGATTATGCAGAAATAATGATAAGATTGAGGATTGGGATATTGGATGGTAGTACGATGGTAAGGAAAACAAACTTGGTGGATGATAACGACTAGAAATGAGCCCCAAAAAGTGACGAGTATACGACGAGCAATGATGCGGTACGTGTCAGCCTTGAGCCAACGTGGTAACAGAGGAATTCCTCCTGGTGTAATACATGTAGTACGTAGAAATCCTACATAGATGCTAAGCTCGCTGTGAATTGGTGGTGCGTAGATGCGAAGTGTATGCTCGTGATCATGCAACTGACTTCCCAACAGAAACCCACGAGTGCTTCGCAGATGAAATACCTACCCAGGATAAAACAAGAACCTGGGCGAAAGTAGTATCATGGTTGAAGACGTGTCGGTTGATGCAGTGGCGTCGTTGAAAAATACGGGAACGAAGCTGCTCGGTGCGAGTCCATATTGCGTGCTAGCGGAAGTATACCTTGGCTATGACGACAATTCCTAGCCAGACAAGCAAAGTCTGGTGGTTTGCATGCTGTTGCGAGTTTTTTGAGCGAGGGCAGAGGAGTGCTTTAGTGTTACCGCTTCACGGCCCCTCTGCGGGGCAGTTTCTTGATTGCACGCGGGCCAGATGCCCCCTGGACAGGCGGTGGGGCAGCACCGATTGTGAAAAGCGACCCTCCTCCGGCTCCGCCTGATGTAGATGGTGCCAAAGCGATCGGAGCACTGAAAGGCGACGAAGGGGAAGGTCCTGCACCAAATCCCCCGGCATTCCCGAATCCTGACGAAAGAGCAGGCTGTGGCAGGGTGACATTAGCCCCTGCTGCCGGTGAAGCGGGCTGAGAGCCGAAAGAGAAAACGTTTGTAGGTGCTGATGCTCCGAACGTGAATGATGACGGTTGGTTAAATATAGAGGGGCTGCTGGGCGCCGAACCGCCGGCTGCTTGCGCAAATGGATTCGGGGCAGCAGCACCAAACGAAAATGCTGGGGCCGATGCCGTGGTGGAGGCTGGTGTACCGAACGTGAAACCGCCCGCTGAACTCGGTCTTGCTTCTTCTGCGATTTTCGGAGTTCCAAAGCTGAATGATGTGGTGATTGCGGGAGGTGCACCACCGGTTGGTTGCCCAAAGCCGCCAAAACCTTTGGGCTCCTCTGGCTTTGCGTCCTTGGGGGCGAATGGGTTGGATAGAGGAGCGCCGCCGAAAGTAAACGGTGCAGATTGCGGGGAAGGTGCAACATTGCCAAATATTCCATTGCTTGTCGAAGCATTAGCGCCGAAAGAAAATCCACCGCTCAAGGTAGGCCTTGTTTCAGCCTTGTTCATCCCATTTGGTTGCTGTGGTTCCCTCGTCGGGCTTTCCTCCATTCTAACTTCCTGATCATTATTCTTCGGGGGAGTGACTGGTCGCCCTGGGGCTCCAAACATAAACGGTTTGCTTGATACATCGGCCGCAGTACTGCCTCCTCCGCCAAACCCACCGAATATCGGCGCCGGATGGGCAGCTAACGAGGCCGAAGATCCGAAAGAGTACAGCGGAGTTGACGAAGCCTTCACTTCCGGAATGGGTGACGCGGCAACAGGGGGTGTACTTGGCGCTGCCCCAAAAGTGAAAGGTGATGCCGGTTTAATCTCCTCCACCTTGTTTTCAGTTGCTGACCGCCCAAATGAAAAAAGCGTCGCGGGTTTGCTCTTGTCAGCAGGTGCCGGCTGACCAAAACTGAAGGATGGTGCAGGTTTGTCCTTATCCTTGTCCGCTGTCTGTCCTCGCCCCAATGAGAAACCGCTTGAACCGCCAAACAAGGGTTTGGGGGCCTCGTTAGTAGGAGCATCAACGCTAGTTGGTTGAGCTGGCTCGGTGGTTACAATGCTCCCCTTATCAGCAGGAGCCGGTTGGAAGCTCAGAGAGAGAGGGGACGGCGTTGGTTGGGGAACAACCGGAGGTTTGGCAACGCCACCAAAGAGAGTGGAAGTAGTCTTAGAGGTGTCCCCAAACCACGTACCAGCTGCATTGCTTCCACCAAACAACGGTTTCGGAGCCACCATATCCGTTTCAGGTTTCTTTGCTTCAGTCGCAGGTGCGAAAGAGAAAGGTAGTTTGGGAGCCTCTATGGTTGCCGTGACATTGAAAACCGATGTTGCTAGCTTGACCTCTAGGGCATTGGCGAAGGAGCCTTCTGGAGCTTGATTTGTGGGGGGGTGAGCGGTGGACGAACCCCCAAAGAGAGTTGGAACTGGCTTGGGCTCCTCTGACGCTTTGTTCTTGTCACCGTCCCAAAAAGGATTTTCGTTATCTTTTGTGGGCTGGACATGTTTAGAGGAAGGAGTGCCAAAAGGTGGAGAACTGCCAAAGTTGAGAGCGGGTGGGGCCACAGGTATCGCAACGTCTTTCAGCGCTTGTGAGCTGGCGAAGAAATTGGGAATACCTCCCCCTGAAGGAGCTGCTGGCATTGGCGCTGACGTCGGTGTTATGCTGAAGAACGGCGATGGAGCAAGCGGCTTCGACTCTGGCGTAGGAACACGGGCCGGAGGTGGAGCCGAAGCGAGGGTAGCCGCGTAAGATGCCCCAAACAACGAGGTGGCTTCAGGCTTAGAAGCGGCATCCGATTTGGGAGGCTCAGTCAATCCTGCAGACGACTTGGACGCAGTCGTTGAATCGCCGGCCTTCACAAGGGAGAAAGGTAAAGAGGAAATGGGAGGCTCCTTCGCGTTCTCGAGATCAAATGGCTTGACGGGAGGCATCTAGAATATTCATGAGCAAACGCGACCTTGAGAGACTACGGTGCTTACATCCTTGGCGAAAGAAAAATCGGCAGGAATCTGGAAAACAGGGACTTTCTTGGCAGCCTCCTCAAGCATCTGACGTTCCTTTCGCCGATCGTCCTCTTCATCCATAATGTCATCGGGTTCCTCCTCGTACACTGCAGAAAACCTAGCCCTCGACGGGCGTTGGATATGATTGCGAGATGTCTTGGTACGTCCAACACGAAGCGAAGATCCGGACGTCGATGTTGACAACGGGGGCGGAATGGTCGAAAACCAATCTGAATCTTTGGGAGGCGGAGGTGGTATAGGAACGTCCGTAATGGGAGGGGATACTCGACTAGGGCGAGGAGTAGTCTCATCGGCAACTTCAGCATTTTTTAGCTTCTGTTCAGTCTCCTCTTTCTCTGCTTCAAGCTTGTGACGAGCAAGGAGCTTCTTCATTCCGCCCTCTCCAGCGTAAGGCTTAGTCTCGTTGACAACAGGACTCTTCCCGGAAGCACTGCCCTTGCGACCCAATCGCTCTCTGTCGTCTGACATTAGGATCAGATGCGAGGAGCGACGTGACTTGAACATAGCCGGAGACTTGGCAGAGCTCGACACAGGCAGATTCGAGGAGCGGAGACGAGTCGGAAGAAGAGGGGTCTTATATACATCAAGCTGGTTGAGTGCTCGTTGAGCTGGGGCTGGTCTTAGAATCAGACAAGGATGCAGCATGGAAAGAAACAAAAAAAATACCGTCGTCATTCTCATTGTAACCAGCGTTTGAACCGGAAGCAAAAAGTAGAGAGCTGCGACTCTGCTTTGAAGGAGATCGTGCCTGACGCACGCTTAGATTTCAACAAGGGGAAGAGAATGAAAATTTCACTCACGGTTCTCTGCGACTCTGCAAGCGAACCCAGAGTCGGAGCAGGTGCAGGGTCGTGGATTTGGGCAGGAGGATGTATGAATACAGGATTAGACATTAGGACATTAAGAGGAGGTGGCTCAGATATGTGACGGGATGGAGCGAATTGGGGCTGGGGCGTCAAGGAAGAACGCATACGGAAAGACGGGCGAGGCGAGAGAGGCGAAGGCGGCATCGAAACGTCTCTAGTACTGTCTACAACCATGTCCATGTCAGAAGTCGAAGGTCCAAAATTGAATGCAGAGGAGGAGGTGTCGCGGCGGAGGCCAAGAGAAGGCGGGTCGATGGACATGGTGCGAGCGATGCCGTGGTGGCGAAGCGGGGACAGTGTCGCCCTCGATCCACGAGTCGATGGCAAGACAGCGGACGAGGCGCGAGGCACGACCGAGGTCCGGCGTGGAGCGGGATGGCTCCGCTGCAGAGCGGCGGCGGGAGGGTCCAGGTAATGCTGCGTTGTCCGTGGCGGGCTGTGTAACCTCATGCGCTTCGATCTGAGCGAAGCATCGTCCACTTCCTCGTCATCGGCATCCGCTGGGTGTGCGTTGGCTACGAACTCGAGCGCAGGCTCGGTCGGGACGTTCTCGAGGGGCCTTCTGCGCTTTCCGCTGGAAGCGTCATCATCTTGATGGGCAAACCAGGTGAGCGGCGCAGTGACGATGTTCTTGATTGTACCCAAGAACGAAGAGTTGTGACGAGCGAGAGGAGCTGGGCGCTGTTGGCGGTGGTGCTCGCTGTTCGACGACGACGCCATCGTCGGCGAAGTGAAAAAGACACAGCAACCGACAACAACAGCTCCTGCGAACCCGTGAGTCACACAGTCGTGACTGTGACTCCAACTCCCTCATGCTCCGATCATCCCGCCGTGTGGTCGCGAGCGCGAGGAGGGCATATTCAACGCAGGCAAATACACGCGAAGGTTGGCTCTACGTCGACTCAGTATTCCCGGTTCAAATTGCGCGATGGGAGTGCGTCTCTTTTGCTTGTTGCCCACTGCCCATTCTCAAATCTTCTCAGCTTTCGTCACTATATTGGAATCTTCCGTCAAGAACATCTCCTTGATGCCCTTCAGACTCGTTTAGAGCACCTATCTTCAGTTCACAACTTTAAACCGCTCGAGCTGCAACCTCAGCGCAAAGATGGTGGTGTATTCGTTCGATTCTCGTACACTCCTTCTGAAGACGCGGGCATCAATGACTGCGAGAAACACTTGTCCGCATTAGAAAACGCTCTCAGAGAGGAAGCCAACGCGCGTGGTGCTCTGCCCACCTGGCTGGGGGTTGGGAGCGGAGATATATGGTTAGTGCGAGGGTCTCCCTGGAAGGAGGTGAGCATAATTTAGCCAGCGCTGCTCTCCCAATGTCTAACCCCAGAAAGGATATGAACCGTTTTGCATCTACCATTGTAAAGTTCACGTTCGACGGCCCTGATATTCAAGAACAGTCCCTGTATGAGTTATGCCGAGTGCGTGTCGCCTTCTCGTCTCCGGATTCTCGTTCTCAAACACGCAGATAGCCTTACGGCAAAATCAACGACATCACCCCACCATCCGTCGTTCCTGCTGGTGTATGTCGCTCAGCGACGGTAACTTTTCATCGTATCCGTTCCGCCACCATCGCTCGCAATGTTATTCACGGCCTAGCCATACACTCTCAATCCAGCAACTCGCCGACCGTGACCCGCCTGCGTGCACAGTATCAACGTCCACTCGAAACTCATGTGATCAGGAACTGGATGTCGAGCCACCCAAAGATCATGCTGCCTATCATCGTGTTCTTGCTTGGCTCCATAACTTATACGGTGTGTGACGGTCATTGGAATGTACAATTGGTCCTCACCCTCATAGATATTTGATCCCCTTCGCGCGTTCATGGTCGAGGCTAAAATGATGGATTGGTTCGACTACAGAAGTGAGCATCCCGGGGAACTTTGCAATAACTGTTGACGAGATCTACAGAATTCAAACTGTACCAATGGTTGCGTGTCAACACCCTCGAACGGTTCTCAGGCACCTTAGGCGCTACACACCGCGTCGATACAGCCACGGGAGTGTGGAAGGAGCGCAAAGATGCAGAGGCAGCAGTGAAGGCCTACCTCGCCGACATGCCGGGTGCGTTCCCGTCGTGACGTCATCGTGTATAGGGGCTCTAATTTCCTGAATAGGCACTATCGCCTTCATTCACGGCCCACAGGGAAGTGGGAAAAGTTCAATGCTTAGGGTTGTCCTTGAAGAATCCGGGAGAAACGCGCTCATCATTGACTGTCGAACGCTCAACAACGCAACATCTGACTCTGCTCTGGTCTCTGGTCTTGCTAACCAGACTGGGTATTGGCCCGTCTTCACTTTCCTCAACTCCATGAACAGTCTCGTTGACCTCGCCAGTGTTGGGCTCATTGGACAGAAAGGTGAGGAAAATTACAGGTTGATGATATGTTGTGCTCATCATGATTTTAGCTGGCTTAAATAACTCCGTACCCGACCAACTGAAGCAAATTCTAACAGTCGTGACTGCTGGTCTCAAACGCGTGTCTGCGTCACATCACTCAGCCATACAGCGACATATCAAACAACAAGAAAACTTGGAGGCCCACAGGATACAAGAAGTTTACATGCGACGGTCTATCCGAGAAGGGACATGGCATGATGGCAGGCTGGACTGCATCGCAGGGAATGGCGTAATGTCCGAGCTGGGGGTCGGAGACGAACCCTTCGGGGAGGACATGATACTCCGAATCCCGGAAGGAAAGGACGAAGAACAAACAATGGCTGAGAGAGATCACGCCATTCGAAGACAGAAAACACAGGAAGACGCGGAAGCTATTAGGTCTTTACCTATCGTGGTCATCCGGAACTTCGCCTTGACGGCTGGTTCAACCTCACGCGAGGAGATGCTGAATGTACTGGCTCAATGGGCTGCCACTTTGGCCGAAAACCATGTAAAAGTCTGGTTCCTCCTTCAAATGTTGTACTAAAGGACATGTCAGATTGCCCATGTCATTGTGCTCAGCGACAATCGCGAGAATGCAAAGCGGCTAGCAAAAGGTAAATTTTACCATTTCAAAACTCAAGCCATCTGTTGACCCCCAGTAGCACTTCCGTCGAAACCACTCCATTCGGTGGCTCTATCGGATGCGGATTCGGCAAGCTCCCTCTCATTCGTGAAGCAGAAGCTCCAGGACGCGGGCATCGACGTTGGGATTTCCGGACAGGCGTCACGACATGTGGAACGTCTTGGTGGACGCGCAAGTGATCTTGAGAGCGTAAGAGCTATTACTACCTTATATAATGTAATACTGAAAAAGACACAGTTGATTCACAAAGTTCGGAGCGGCATGAGCATTGAAGAGGCTGTGGAAGACATCATTAGCCGAGGAGTTGCAGAACTGCGAAAGAACGCGTTTGGAGATGATGCGGACGACGCCAAGAGTTTGCCCTGGACGCGAGAACAAGCATGGAAGGTGCTGAAAGTGCTGTCCAAGGCTCCCGAGGTGGGGTACTATGAGCTACTCGTCGATTTCCCCTTCAAGGGAGATGAGGGCGCTCTGAGGAATATGGAGCATGCGGAACTCATTTGCATTGGAACCAAGGATGGTAAGTATCTAACAATAATGCCTATCTCGTTTAATCTAACGAGCAAGCAGGACGACCATCAAGCATCCGACCAGGGAAGCCGGTTTTCCGATGGGTCTTTGAGCGCGTTGTGAACGGTAAATGAAACTAGGGACCTGAGGACGGATCGCTAATGACATCGCAGATAAAATCTTCCGGGCGACGCAAGAGCTGGGGTACAACGAGAAGCAGATCACCGAGGCGGAAGGGAAGATCAAAGGTTATGAGGAGGAGCTGGCACTGCTGGTAGAGACGATGAAGAACGAGAACCGGCGGTGGTGGCAGTTCGGGCGCAGCGCGTGTCGGGAGCGGGCGCGGTATGTGGGTGACAGACTAGTCACGGCGGAACGGAAGGTGGAGGTGCTCGAGCGGAAGAACGGCGAGCTGAAGCGGATACTGGCAAAGGGGGAGTAGTCACATGCTATGACGTAGCGCGTGTATGTAGACAGGGGCAGCATTCATCATGGACTCACTCCTCCCTCCGCCCCAGGTCGCCTTCTGTGCCCTCTTTTCCGGCCCATTCGCCTTCGTCGCAGCGGGAATTATGGTCCTCTCCGAGGCCTGTCTCCTTGTCTCCTTCGTCTCAAAGCTCTTCTTGTCTGCCGCGCAGGATCGCATATGTAGCTCTTCTCTCCTCATCTGCGTTCCAGTTCTAATGCATCACAGTCGATGCTGTCCTTTTACAACAAGGAAACCAATCACTGGTCGAGAGAGGTCGTCACGTCAAGTCCAATTCTTCTGGCCTCGGCAAGTCCCTCATTCAACCCCTCAATCGCCTCTCCAGGGAAGGCCTCGTCCGATACATCGTCTCTCTCCCTCTCAATTCCATACCCGGTGTTGGTACCGCTCTCTTTCTCCTTTGCAACGGTAGGCGTGGTCATCACGCGGAAAACCAATTGTGCTCACCAGACCTCAGGAATAAAATCTGGACCTGCGTTCCACAATCGTTACTTCCAGCTCAAGAACCTTGATAAATCCACTCGAGAAGCGTTCGTTGAGAAGCGGAGGGGTGCATACACTGCGTACGTTTTTTCCTTCTTCCAACTTCTCCGTGTTCACCCTGCCGTAGGTTTGGCGCAACGGCCCTAGCACTCAACCTCGTCCCGGTGATTGGCCTCCTCTTCAACATCACATCCACCATCGGAGCAGCACTCTGGGCGAACAAGCTTTAAAAGACAGAGGCATCGACTGCAAGCCCTGAACGAAGTGGTGAGGACGTAGGACAGTCTGCAGACGAGATGCCTATGAGGGATCAAGTCAAGGTGGAATTGTAGACCCCTATTGGTGCTACTATTATAGTACTAGATCTTATGTAATGGAAACTTGCATTGGCTTTCATTCGCGACGACTATAACCTCCTTACCACGACCGCCATCTCTCTGCGCGTTTCGTCCCCATCTCTGAGGCACCAATGTCTGAATTCGCCCAGAGGAAGGAGATCGAAGCGTTCTTCAACTTTTTCTCCACATTTGATCTCTCTCGCCCTGTGACCTCAGTCGCCGACCTCGCAGACGGCGCCGCTCTATTCGATGTCCTCTCCATTGTGTACGTTGTTATTGCAGGCAATGAACCTATCCGTCTCCTCACACGCATGCGTCACCTATTTTTCCAGCGATGCAAGCTACTTCCGACAGTCCACCCGGCCCTCTGCGCAACCGTCTGAGAACTGGGTTCTGCGCTTCAGCGCCCTCAAACGCCTCTACCGCCTCATGACACAGTACTTCGCCGACGTGTTGCAGAAGCCCACGAGCAGCCTCGATGTTCCCGACCTGCAAGCCATCGCGAAAGACCACAGTCTCTCCGCGACTCTCACTATGTGCCGCCTCGCGATCGTCATCGGAGTCCAGTGCGAGAAGAACAAGGAGTTTATTGACAAGATTCAGGGACTGAGCGAGACGGACCAACATAACCTCATGAAGGCTATCGAACAGGTGTGTTCTGCATTGCACTACTTATTTTGATTGCCTGTATTGAGCAATATCCAGGTCATGGCAAAGATCGCCCTCGCGCCAGGGAGTCAAGATCCCAGCGAGGCCAGCATGACTGAGTGTGTGCCTTTCTCTTTTTTTCCAAGGCAACGAGACCTGTATTCATATACTTCATACCAGAGATGACCATTACTACCGAATCCAATCTGAGAGGAGTCAAATATTCACGGAGAAAGAGACCCTCGAAAAGGTGTACACAGCACTCCTCGAAGAGCATCGCTCGCTGCAAACAGCACACGACGACCTTCAGTCGGAGAAAGAGGAGGCGCAGGCGCAATTACGCCAACTTCGACGTGAGCTCGACGGGAGGCGGAATGAAAAGGCGGACGTCATGATGCGCGCCGAGATGGACCGACTTCGGACCGAGCTGTGAGTCGTCGATTCGTATCTGGCCACGGCGCGTTAACGTGTTGACGCCAGACAGAAGAGCGAGGATAATCTCGCGATGACCGAGTCCGAACTAGACAAGCAGACGTCTATCATCACAGACCTCACGCGTAAGGTCGACGAGCTGCAGGTGAAGGCGGATGAGGCGGAGAAGCTGAAAGACCAGGTTGATGAGTACGTCCTGGTTTGATGTTCGAACGAAGGACGCACCGCTCATTGCCTGCGAAAGATATCGACATGCCGCTGATAGACTGCAGAAGACAGAGAACGTCATGGAAAAATATAAGAAGAAGCTACAGGAAGGCGCGGACCTGCGGCAGCATGTTAAGGCGTGCCAATTCCCTCCAGTATCTCATATTCTGCCTTACCTATTTTACCGCCCCGTCTCTAGGCCTTAGAAAAACAAAATGCAGACCTGGTAGATAAGAATGCCTCCTTGGAGGAGGAGTATCGCAAAGTCGCAGCCTTCAAGCCTCTCATGGAATCTTACAAGAACCAAATTCTGGATCTTGAGTCTAAACATTCTGCTAGAAGTCAGGAAATTGACACCCTAAACTTCGAGCTCGAGCAGACGCGGACCAAGCTCAGGATCACACTCGCTGAAAGGGCGAAGGACGCGGAAGCGCTTGAACTGTACCAAGAACGTGTGCGCGAACTCGAACTGACATCAACGACACGTTCAAGAGGCAACACTGGTGGAGGCCTCAAGTCGCCTGGAGTAGATGGAAGCCAGACGACAACGCTATCATCGGAGCTCAGCGAGGAACCGAGCGGCGCTGATGACGACCACCGCGGGCAGGGGCTCGGCGGCGAGTTGGATGACGCCATCACAGGTACGACAATGACCGACCTGAAGCTCCAGATCAGAAAGCTACAGCGCGAGCTCGAGGCGGTGAAAAGGAACGAGGCAGATGCCAGTAGGGTGCTGGTGCTCGAGAACCTCCTCGAAGACGCAAACAGGATGAAGGCGCGCTATGAGAGCGACTACCTCGCGGCACACCGCGAGAAGCTCGTCCTGCAGCGCGATCTGGAGGAAATCAGGAGCGGCAAGTCACTAGGTGATGGGTGCGTTTTCGCTCTCCGTATACTCAATATTCATTCTGCTGACCGAAATTTTTTAGGGCTGAAGCTGCGATCGCTCTTCGACAGCGACTAAACGAGACTGTCGAGCAACACGAGGCGCTTCGGAAAGAGCACGCAGAACTCGAGGTGAAATTCGAAACCATTGATCGCGAGCTTACTATAGCCAAATCAGACCGTGAGTTTTGCCGTCTAGCTCGCCTTAGCCGCATCATTGATAATTTCTCTAGTCACCCTGGTCAACAAAGACCAGCTTGACATCCTTGCAAGCCTCAGAGAATCGGTCAACGAGGACAAACTTGGCCTTGAAGCGGATATTGAGCGCTTCAAGAAGCAAAACAAGGAGTTATTGGAGAAGAACCGTATGCAGTTGGAACAGGTCAACGCTCTGCTGCTAGAGAAGGTCAATCTACAAAGCGAAGGCATTGGACACAGAGAGAAACTTCTACAACGAGAGCGCGACTTTGGGTGCGTCTGTAAAATTCTTTCAAAGGAGGATGACCAACAATGAAATTCGCAGCGACCTTCGGGCTGCAATGGCGGGCAAGGATCTGCCAGAGGACATCAAACAAAAACTGCTCAGCATGCACGAAGACAATCTTAATCTTAAGGAGTCGTACAAGACTGCGCAAGAGAAGCTGGCAAAGGCGAAACAGGCAGGTGCTCTTTCGCTCATTTTCGAGTGCTTGTCTTGAACGTCTCGTTTACAAGTTCATCAAATCCCAAGACAAGCTCTTCAAGGAACAATTCGCGTCTAATGTCGCAACTGCATCAGTAAGCATAGTTCCATAATGAATAATTCCTACGCTGTATCACTTCTCTTGTAGCAAGGGACGTTTGAAGAAGCGGAAGCAAGCTTCCGTTCTCAAATCAAAGTGCTGGAGGAGGATGTTGCTCGTCAGAAGGTTAGTCCAGCCTCCTCTCGTATCTGATAGCGCGTTCTGAAAGAAAACAACAGCGGCTTATGCAAGAATCGACGAGGAGATATCGCCGCGAACAGGAGCTGATGTTAAGTGCTCTGCATACAATCGGCATGAAAACTGCACGGCAGCACTTGCGCAACCCGCCGCGTATAGAAAAGACTTCCTTTTTGAGCATGGAGCGAAACAGAGTACGTCATCCGCTCACTCTAACGCGTACCCAAGTTATGAACACTCGTTTTGTTTCAGAATCCATATGCCGTTCAGAGCAGCATCGGGGGGCGTGGTTATTAAGATAAATTCTGTATATTCACTCATCCTCACGAATTTGTTACGCTCCTTTATGACGACTACACCTTCTACCTATACCTTATCTTACAAGTACAACATTGGAAACCTCATCTATTCTCTGCATTCATTTTTTAAAATTCTTTCCACCTACTACGTCGTGGCTCAGTACGCCACGGCCAAACCACTGTACTCGTTGCATTTTGTACGTAAAGTTCTGGGTTCTTTGCTTTGTGCATGAAATACTCCGAGCTATGCCCGAAAACTTAGATTACAGTCGATTCTTCAAGTCAGTTGGGATTTGAGCTCCAGAGGAATAAGATATAATGAACTAGATACGGGACCGGAGTCTATCGCAGGTAGTGTGGAGGATTCGATGAGGATGCATCACAGCAACATCCGCCCCGCCCATCTCGGCATTGGTATGCATTCTCGAATGTTATCGATGCCAGATATCCAACTCATTAACCGTTCGAAACCCATGCCAAAGCCTGCATGTGGTGCGCCACCGTACCTACGCAAATCAAGATACCACTCGTAGCTTCCTTCTTGCGATCCGTCCAACAAGCCGTCGTCCCGCATCTTTTGTTCCAATACTGCTGCCCTTTCTTCCCTCACGCTTCCGCCTACAAGTTCCCCTACATACGGAACGAGGAGATCAAAACACGCAACAGTCTTGTCATCGGGGTTGGCACGCATGTAGAAAGGCTTCAAGGCTGCAGGATAGTCTACCACAAATACTGGTCTTCCGATGAGAGTTTCGGCGAGCCAGCGTTCGTGTTCGCTCTGAAGACCATGACCCCACTTCGGTGTATAAGTGAACTTGACAGTTCCAGAAGTAGAAACCTTTTCTAGCTCTTGGATGGCTTCAGAATATGTCATGTGTATCCACGATGCAGGCGTCTCGATGGCATTTTGCAGGATACGGCGCCTCGAATCCCCGACACCCTGCCAAAGTAAGTCAACATCTTCAGTCGACAATAGTTCGCCGACAGTCTCTCGCAGAAGCGCTTCCGTGAGGTCACACACTCCATGAACACCGTTGGCAGTTGGGAACGCCCATTCAGCTTCGAGCATCCAAAACTCGGCAAGATGTCGTCCAGTCAGAGATGGTTCAGCTCGGAAGCAGGGTGACAGGGTGTATACACGAGACAGGGCCGTAGCCAGGGCTTCTAGATGTAGTTGATGGGATACTGTCAAGTAGGCAGGTCGAGAGAAAAATTCTGTTGGGGTTGGATGTTGTGACTGGATCGGTTTGGCGGTTGCAGGGTGCTGACTTTCCGCTAATGCGAGACGGAAAGCTTCACCAGCTCCTTCGGCGTCATTCCCAGTAATAACTGGGGTATTGGCATAGCAAAATCCTTGGGACTGAGACGAGTCAGATTGGTGTATATTATGTGCAGAGGCTCGTCACCTCAAACCAGTCATTAATGCGACGAGCAAGGACATCCCGCAATCTTATCATGGCTGCAATATGAGACGTTCGTGTTCGTAGATGAACGTGGTCGCGTAAATATTCTGCCGTCAGAGATTTCTTCTGGATAGGATAAGTCTGTAATGTAAGAGGTGCTTCAGTTCTCTCTACTACATTTAAGAGATGACTGTTATGCACACCTCGGGGTTACAATCTCCAAGTACGACGACCTCTCCTCCAGCATTCTCATCGACAAGAAGTTCGTGCGATTGGCCAGCACCAGGCGAGGATACGAGGCGCCCCGTAAGGCGGACGGCAGCGCCATTGGACAGTCTTCGTGACAGTTAGCTTTAGAAGACACGCAGATCAGTGAAAAGACCTTCGAAGCACTTCATCGTCCTTCCCCTTGACTAACACAGCCTGCAGGCCTTTGGGAGAACTTCCATCGTTGATAACGGCGAACGACACGTTCTTCTGCTTCCGGATGGATTTAATCCATCCCGACACGGTGGTAGTCGGAACACTATATGTTGCGCCTGTGGTTGGTGATGCAAGAAGCTGTCGAATTGTCGGAGGTAAAGAGAACTTCGTGGTTGCGGCTGTGGAAGCCAAGCGACGAAGGATCATTGGGGTCCTGGAGAGAGAAAGGTGCACGTGAAGACACGGGCTTGACGCGTCGGAGCGGGCACTTTCTCTTCCATCACTCATATTTCTCATGGCGGCCTCCCTTCGCCCTATTATTGCAATATGTGGCACAACTGGTGTTGGAAAGTCGAAGTTGGCGATCGAATTGGCTCTTCATCTAAATCGGATGGGCCAGAATCTTGGCTGCCGAGGAGCTAAAGTCATCAATGCAGACGCTATGCAAGTGTACGAAGGACTCGATATCATCACAAATAAGGTTCCCGAATCCGAGAGACATGGGGTTGCACACATGATGATGGATTTCAAGCAACCTGGTGAGCAGTATGTGGTGGGTGAATGGGTGGAAGATACCCTGAACCTGGTATGTATCACCAGTGCCCTGCCATTTACTCAAGTGTCGACCAGGTTCTCAGATAGATGAACTGCACAACAGTCATCAACTCCCAATAATTGTTGGAGGGACGTCTTACTGGATCCAACATCTAATATTTCCCAATCGCCTTGTCCCAAAGGAAATCGTCGAATCCTCTTCGTCAGGCACGGAAATTACGTGGCCAGAGCCTCTTGCCAAAGCTATTGCAACGCTCCCACTGGAACTGTCATCGCTACTGCAGAATCTATCAGAGGATCCGCCTTCAGCCAAGATGAGCCCAGATGATGCCTTTCAGCTTCATACCCTATTGGCAACCCTTGACCCTGTTATGGCGCAGAGGTGGCACTGGAAAGACACGCGAAAGGTTCTCCGTAGTCTTGAAATACTCAAGGAAACTCGTAAGCGACCAAGTGATGTCGTTTTCGAACAGTCATCTGCTATCCAAGAGAGCCAACCGAGGTATGCATGCGGCTCGGACCGAATACATGAAGGCTGAGAGACACCTAGGTTTCGGACACTGTTGTTTTGGCTTTACACGGAACCGTCAGTCCTGAGGTTGCGGCTTGACGCTCGAGTAGACGACATGATATCGGTGCGATGCAACTAGACAATGGCAAGGTTCTATTCCAACATCGTGCAGCAAGGGCTTCTCGACGAAGTCAAGTCTCTTCGAGACCTGGCCACTAATGGTTTGACCATAACTTCAACTTCTGGAGCATCAAGCAAAAAAATCGATTACACTATTGGGATATATCAATCCATCGGTAGGACCTTCATTTCGTAGTTGCTGTGACTGATCATATGCTAGGTTACAAGGAGTTCTGCAAATACCTTGAAGATCCGTCCGATGCAGCATTTAGAGAGGCAACAGAACGCATGAAAATATCGACTCGACAATACGCAAAGCGGCAAATTTCTTGGATTCGGAATAAATTGATTCCAGCTGTCGAGAGGGCAAATGCTGAAGGAGTGGTGGTTCCTTTCTATCTCTTGGACGCTACGAGTGCGTCCAGCAGTTCTCCCGCACCAGCGAACTCATTGATTGCTTTCGGTAGCGTTGGAAGAGTGGGTACGGAATGTACAGAATCCCGCCTTCGACATGATGGAAGGCAAGCTCAGCTGACCTCCAGACTGCTGACAGAGGTTGAACAGGATTTTACAGGATTTATTGCAGAAAATGATATGCCACATCCCCGAACGTTGTCAGAAGCAGCATACAAGATGCTGACTGTGACTAAGAAGGACGTCAGGCTAGCACCGTTTACTATCACTCCTTACTCTTGTATCTCATAAAGATTTCAGCCCCACATCAATTTTGAATGCCAGGAGGAAGCGTATATGTCCAGTGTGCACCATACAAGAAGACCGCCCAGTCATGATTGAGGAAGGCACAGAATGGGATATTCATTTGAAAACGCGTAGCCATCGGCGTCTCGCTGCAAGAGAGGCCATAGAAGCACCGCCAAAATGATTTGTCGAATGATTCCGGAGTAAATACAAGTACATATAGTGCGATACACGTATACATCTGACACGAGGAGGGAAGGTGCATATGTAAAAGGCGAGAAATGCATATATAAAAGGCGAGAAAGGTGCATATGTAAAAGGCGAGGAAAGGACGAAGGCAGTGGAGACGAAGAGAACACCCGAGACTCTCACATATTCCCTTAGTTCTCGTTTGCCCATTGGAGCAACCATTCTTCCCAGTCGCCCCAGATTTCGTCATGCTGCACATGGCTGTCCTCATCGTACCCGTTCTCTTCGTCGTGGTCGCCCTCGTGCCGCCCATGTTTTGGGCCACGTGGATCAAGCAACGCATCGACGACATGGATGGCACCGTTTAAGGCCACAATGTCTGGCACAGCTACCAACTGATGGTTCACAAAGACTTTGGTTTCGATCCAGGAAGGCTTCCTAGGACCAGGGATGGGCAACGTGACGTTGGTCCTCTCGATGTGTGCTTGAAGGGTGTGGTTTGTAAACAATGTTTCAAGGGTGACATTGACAGAGGAGAGAGGCTCCGCCGGGCGCCGATCATGCCTGTGGTCCTCGAACCTTACGAAAATGAAGTTCAACGACAGTGCATTCAGTTATTACACCAGCATACCTCAAATACCAAGGAATCGACTGATCAGGCTCCGTATTTTGGACTTGAAGAACCTGCTCACACTTGGGTTCCAACGCAGATTTATGGTGTAAGTAGTCTACGAAAAGGATTGTAAATTAGATAATTGTTGAATACTTGTTGGAACTGCCTACCTGAATATACAGCCACGTCGGGAACGATATGATATTGCAGTATTTTCTTCAAGATCCTCGCGCCAAAGGGAGAAAACAAGAAAAATTTTAACTTCTGGGGCAGCTTGTCGAATGCCCGGTTGGTAGGGGCGAAGACTGTGACCAATGAAGCACCTTGGAGCCCCTTTCCATGTACGAAGCGAAGGTCAAGTGCTTCGGTGAGCTCTGAGCGTTGTAACGCGGAGGTCTGGGAAACAAACATATTGTTAGACAATTATGGTAGATGTGGATAAATTTTTACCAAAGTAGAGAAGAAATGAGGGATCAAATAGAGCTCCTGGAATACCGGTGGAGGGGGGAGAAGAGGATGGTCGACGACATGAATGATGCCTTTTCATCAGTTAATTAGTGATACAGGCGAATGCAGCGAGAAGGTCATACCATTCGTTGCTTTGGTGCTAGGCTGGACGATCTTAGAAAAGAAATTGATTGCAGTCACAGGGGGGAAGAACTTTTGAGAAACCCTTAAGCGTAACGGCTGGCCATCTAAAACGTGGGGGATTGTGAGATTTGTTGCGTAAGTTGTATTGTGGCCTAGCGTCGGGCCGTCATAGGCGTCTTTCGGCACGATGTGATACTCCAGAATTGAACGGAGGATGAACTTCAAAATTCTTTTACGTTTGTTATCGTCGTCCTCCGGGGCGCCGTTTTGTTCAAATCGATCAAGCAAATCAATTGCTTGCGACAGATTGATGAAATCGGTCAACTCGAAGAGGTTCTGGTCCACATCATGTTTGAATGCGTCGCTGTAAATATCACGGTCGTAGTCATCGCGCTCGGGGGGGCGCAGAGCATGGTCAGGGGTTGCAAAGAAGGTTAACCTTAAGTTAAGTAACAGTGTTTGGAATAAATAATGAAGTGCGAAGTGATATATAAACACATACATGGCGGAGGTGTCATTGAGAAGAGCTGCCACTTCGTCCACAAAGTTGAGAGCTTTGGTCAACTTAGAGAACCTAGGGAGATCCCGAGGAAAGAAGTCAGCAGATGGGCCACTCATGATCAACCCACGGCTAACTCACTTGGGGTCGCTGGAGAGCACTTCGTACACCGTCCCAGTGGGTTCTTTCTCAGGAGGGTGATGGGGATGTTTCCCTGGAAAGGCGGAATCGATCCCGATATTGGACGAAGGTGACTCTGCACCCTGGTTTGTGACCTTCACATTTGGACTGCCAGAGCGTCCCAAGCAAGTGGCAGAGAAAACCCGGAGGGGGCCAGAAAGTAGGAAGACAAGGAGCTCGATCCTCATTGCTGAACGGTGGGTGTAGGTGTTCAAGAGGGTTGGCTGAAGTTACTGCGGAGTAGATGTGTCTAGAAGTGGTAGGACCGTGACATCATGATAATGAATTGGAGATGGGGCGTTGGCACCAGAACCGCCGTTATCGATTGGGTCAGACATTTCCTTCTGAATAGAGGCCAGTTTCAAAGTGATACGGACATTGGTAGATGACAGGAAGCGAGAAAGTCGCGAGAGAGCGAGCTGGGAAGATTCGCCAAGACTCTGTGTGGTCGATTACCCCATTTGTACTTACGTCCATTCTCAGCGACTGGACACGAACCAGTCGCAAAGTTCTGAGCTTGTTCATCACTGTCTTAGAGGGCCCTGCAGCCGTTACAGATGGTGAAAAGGAAGGATAGCCCTTCAACATCCTCAAATCATGCAGACAACCATAAGAGCGAGGAGTTCCCCCAGAAAAGGCAACGCCAGAAAATGAAACCACTTCAGGCACCCAAGGTCTCATCAACCACTAATACCATTTCATGGCCAGACCACTTCCACTCGGTATGTTGTCAAAATGCTCCTCTGCAATCACATATTTGAGGCTATATTCTCCTTTGTCAAGCTGTTCAAGGCAAGCCGTCCGTTGTATCTTTGGCTACGTCCTCGCTTGCTTACATAGTTTCAACATATGAAGGTTTTTAAAGTGTGTTGCTACCGCTATTTGCCATACACAATTCGTGACTCCTATTCAAGGCCATTAACACAGTTCTCGCCTTTGTTTCATCCAAGAGGAACCTACCCACAAGTTTTTCTGCTGTCAGGTCCTCTGTCGAGGGTCTCTTGAAACAGTACTTCCCCACCAATTTGACAACGAGAATCTTAATGTGACAAAACACTTAGGCCGCTCGAAATGTCAAATGTCGCCGAAATCAAGTTAGCTGAAACGCCATACCTGGTTTTTTGAACTAACGATATATAAGAGCCCTCTTGCCTGATCTCGTCAAGTTTTCATACGTTCCAGCATCTGAACTGGAACCGCAGGAACTATCTAATAAAACTTCCGCTCAGTCATCGATCTATTCCAACAGCCCCCTTTCTGACGAGACAGGCTCTCAGAAGGGATCGGTCCTTGTCCTGGATTTTGTTTCCAACACAGCGGGAAGGAAGTCCAACAACACCCCCAAGTGAAATATCATAATAACGTCACTCTGATAGTATTGATAGGCTGACTAGCCTGCAATTTAGATCATCCTCCCTGCCTCCGCCCTCCGCGTCCCCTGCGGCGATCAAGAAGTTGATTACTGTCCGAAATAATCGATTTGAGGAGGCCATAAATGAGCGAGTACCTTCTTGTTGAAAACAGCCTGTATCCTGACTATCTGTAGACTTCTTAATGCGACCCCGCCGGGCGACGACCCAACATGCCTCCTGATTACAGCCGGTCAAACCTACGTCCCAGTGAATGATGGGCTTCAGGATATTAATCAGAACAATGAGGCGAGCTTGGTTCCCCAGTCCGGCGAGCGCCCTCCCGTGAGCGAAGTCATTTCCGAAATGATGCGTCAGATATGGTGCACAAATCAAATTGTTTACCGCCGTACCGTCGAGGCAAAAGCTGCTCAGATTAGCAAGCATTCCATTGTCGATGCCTCGTGAAGTTGACTCACTATCTCGCAGGATCTCTTACTTTTCCGATATCACAGCAAATTTGGGACGCCATCGCAAGGTCAAAGAATATAGGTGCCCTGTACTCGCACCAAGTGGCAGCCATAGAAGCCCTCAAGAATGGAAAAAACGTTGTCGTTTCAACAAGCACTGCGTCAGGAAAGAGTATCATTTATCAGGTCGGTCTTTATTCATTAGATGCGCATAACTGCTCCTTACACGATCCTCACGAGTAGATTCCCATCTTGTCGTTCCTTGAGGATGACCACAATGCTACAGCCATGCTTGTTTTCCCGACCAAGGTCTCGTTCTTCGTTATGTATCGCTTGCTTTAATTTATCCTAATCTCTGCGTAGGCGCTGGCGCAAGACCAGAAAGCATCACTAGAGCACCTCTTGCAGATGTGTCCTGGACTCGAAAATCTCAGGGTGGGTTGCCTCCCATCAGTGATTCCTATATAAGTATGAAATTCCCTGAAGGTGGCAACCTATGACGGCGATACCGCAAAGGAGATGAGAACCGGTATGGCAGTCTTACCTGTCTGTCGAAAGTAACAAGCCTAAGCGCAACCGCATTACCAGATATCAGAGACATGGCCTCTATAGTTCTCACAAATTTCGTATGTCGACACCCTGTCCGTGTCTGATATTCTCAAACATTTGACCCAGGACACCATACATGCGTCCATTCTCCCGAACGAAGAAAAATGGCGAAGGTTGGCCCACTCCGCACTGCCTGATCTGTCGTCTTGACATTTTCTCACTTAATCCTTAGTTTCTTGAAGAGATTGAAGGTCCAGTTACTGCTTACATCCTTGATGTGTCTTTTTAATCTAGTTGGACCCATTTAGATATTGGCCGTCGACGAATTGCACTACTATACCGGACTACTGGGGAGGTGAGCCAGATGGAGCTATGGGCACAACTCGTATCCTGAGGATATCTGGACCAGCCATGTTGCCCAAATTCTACGACGATTTCGTCGAGTCTGCGCCGCTGTTGGCAGTATGTCGTCCACATTAGTCAGAACGTCCCAGCAACTGACGATAAATATGTTTTGCCCAGATCATCGCATTCGATATGTCTCGTGCAGTGCAACCCTGGCAAACCCGCAGGACTACATGTCGAAGATGTTTGCCTTAGAGCTTGAGAAGATTGAGGTCGTCTCCAACGATGGTGCCCCTTCAGGCAGCAAAGAATACCTTATCTGGAACCCACCTTTCATTGACGCGATGGAGCCTGTCCTCGGAAGGAAATCAACTATGTCGGAAGCATCACATTTAATGAGATTTTTGATGAAGAAAGGCATACGAGTCATTCTTTTCTGCAAGGTGATCACTTTCTCCCTCAGTCATATTAACCTTCCTGAAATTCCAGCACATAGATTCGTAAAGTCTGCGAATTGGTAGGATTTTGTCACCAATATTCAGAGCTTCTGAGTGAGCTTGCAGAAAATAGGCGATGAAAGCTATCAAGGCCGATTTAAGCAACGAAGGTCGGCTGGATATCTTGAGTAGAGTTAGAGCCTACAGGGGAGGTAAGGTCATTTGTCTCGGGTTTCATCTTGCTTCTGACATGAGTTCGGGCACAGGTTACACTAGAGAGGTGCAACGCTTCTATTTTCTCGCGACTATTCTCTCTTAATTTTTCACTGAACAGGAGCGTCGAAAAATTGAACACGAAGCCTTTTCGAGCCAGCTGTTAGGCATAATTGCGACAAATGCCCTGGAACTCGGTATTGACATCGGTGCCTTGGATGCAGTGATAATGCTTGGGTTTCCACTCTCCGTGTCCAACTTCGTGAGCGCCACGCTGTTTTCTCCCCTCTAAAGTCCTGAAATTTCTCGAGAAACAACAAGCAGGAAGAGCAGGAAGGCGATCTCGAGATTCCATGGCAATCATGGTCGCCGATCCGTTTCCCATCGATCAATACTACGTTGAAAATCCGTCCGAATTGTTCGACGACTCTATAGATGACCTAATCGTTGACACGGACAATGAACTTATACTGGAAGGTAGGTTCATTCTATCATTCGTACGGTCTACGATGGGTGCCATTCTATCTAGCGCACCTCCAATGCGCCGGCTACGAGATTCCTTTGACGGTCGCTGACGAGAAATGGTTCGGAACCTCGATGTTGGGTATATGCGAGGGAAAGCTCCAAAAGGACATGGAAGGCTGGTGAGGCCTTTTCGCTTCGACTCTAGTCCAGTACTTGACTACATCAGGTACTATACGCACCCCAAGTATTTGCCTTTCCCATCCAGGCACGTGTCGATACGTAAGTTGCATCTGTATACAGGATGTGACAACAATGACCAGAAAGTCCAGGTGGCGCCCAGGAAGACGCATACATGGTCGTGGAAGTGAGGCACCACGAGCAGGACGCATATATGCTAGAAGAAGTCGAATTCTCTCGCGCCCTGTTCGAGTTGTACGAGGGTGCAGTGGTGAGCATGATTGCTTTCGACGGCTTTTCGGGCCTTACATTCCCTCCTTTTCAGTTCCTGCACCAAGGCGAATCTTTCATCGTGAGCAAACGCCGGCCGCTGTCAGTATTAACGCAAAAACCTGAAGACACACCCTTGCAGGTCAAGGAAGTGAGCCACGAGTCCAAAGTTGCCAAGGTCCAGCGAGCCGACGTTAACTATATCACGTCGCCGAGGTACGCTCATTCGCCTCCCGGCCTTGAACTCTTTTTGACCAAGTATTCAGAGACGTCACGTAAGAATGTCTTTACTATTATTTTTGTCTGCTGATGCACCGGCTTCAGGCTTATTGAGCCACTGCAAACGTATCGTGTTAGTTCCACCAATAATCACCTTGCGGAGTATGGCCGTTAGTACCCCCACTTTCCAGTTGAGCTTTTGATCACATCTCCTCTGTAGGTGTAAATGTCTCCGTTAAGGTCTTTGGTATGTGTCCACCACTGATACTAACGTGAAAACTCAGACATGCCAGGATTCTACAAACTTAGGTATTGACATGGCCCCTTCACTACGCTCGATGGCTGATGGATGCCTGGTTCTAAGGACAGGGGTCGTCCTCGACGCCGTCGAATTGATGACGCCTCCATGGGAACGACAAACAGCCGGATTCTGGATTGACCTGCCTCCAGCAATCTCAGAGCAGCTCAAGGAAGAAACAATCGACAGAGCGGCTGCGATACATGCGGCGGAGCATGCGTTTCTAAACCAGTTCGCGCTTTCGGAAGACGTTAAAACGGATTGTAGGATAGCGAAAGAAGAAGACGCGATCTCGGAGTCCAAGAAAAGGCCGCCGAGGTATGTCGGTTATTCCAGAAAGAACAATAGGGTAAAAGGATACCGCTAGGCTGATCTTTTATGACGCAGCAGGCACGACCGGGGGCGTTGTGGCAAGAGCCTTCGACCACGGCAAGTCCTCGGTCAACCTTTGAAAGTCGGAAGTAACTAACACGACTTGCAGCGGTAAAAATTCTAACCCGTACTCGCGATGTTGTTACTAAGTGTCAATGCACCGATGGCTGCGCGTCATGTATGACATTCTCCTGGGTTATACAGTCTTGCTCGACGCTGACCGTTGATCATGAATGTCCTAGGTGTTCAAAGCACTTTGTGCAAGGATTCGAATCTCATTTCCTCTAAACCCGGTGCGGTGATAATCCTGAATGGGCTTCTTGGAGAAAATGGTGTTGCATGAAAACAAAGATCATGAAAAATCGTCGTAGCATTGAATAATATTGCGCAACAGTTAGTTAAATAAGATCTGACAACAGTCAGCTCGGGAAGTGGCAGCATCTTAAGATAGTGGATCGAAATCTCCCCAGTCGTATTTTGATAGTGCATGTGTTGACCCAGCCCCTGATGGTTGTGGTGGCTTAGAAGGCTGCAGCAACCCACCCATAGGCATCGACAATGGGGCAGGCAGAGTATTGGGCACAGACATAAATGAAGGGGGACTGAACTGTTGGGGCACAGTTGGTTTCATAGGGATAGGGGTCAACATGCTAGCACTAGTGATGGTGTTAGTTGTCAGGGAACCTATGTTATGATTTGCCGAATTATAAGGAGTTTCGTGCGGTTTCGGGAGAATAGGTGGTGTGATTGTAGGCACCGTACGTGCCTGTGGCCCAGGAGGGGGCGGAAAGGCGCTCGGTGTGAACGAATGTGATGAATTTGTGCTAGGCTGCGAGAAAGAAGCGGTTCGCCTTTCTTGCTGGTTGCCAATGGACAACGTCGGTGTACCCGCTGCGCTTGTTGTAGAATTGAGTTTGGATGGCCGCGGTTGGAACGATGCTGCTCTACGAGCAACGGAAATCGAAGCAGATTGCGCGGCAGATGAAATAGCGGGGTGCGACGGAATGACAGGTGATGCTGGTTGTGGAGGAGAAACCTGCAAGATGTGTCAAGCGTCAAGGGTGCATCCTCTCTCGAATGCCTCCACTTACAGCTTTCGTGCTGAGTATGCTACCCCAAACATCATCATCCCAACTAATGTCATCCTCTGTCGCTTTATCAGCTTTCACAGCTGTGCCATTACCTGATCTTCCGACGAGACTTTCAAAGTCAAGACTTGAAGCTGCCCCGTTGGTTGTGCTAGCTCCATTGGTGGACAGTCCAGAACGATCCTCAAGACGTTGAGAATCTCGCAGAAATTGGTTGTGTTCCCTTTCGACTCTCTCGCCCAATTTCTTGATCACCGCCATGAAACGTTGGAACTGACCGACGCTGAGCACTGGTCTTCATGCATCAGGAATAAACAGCCAATTTCTTGGAGAATGACTCACAAGGGCCCATGGACATTGCCCACAGTTGGGGTAGAACCAGAGTGGCGACGGCTTCTCGATCAACTTTGAATCCCATTGCTTCATGCACAGACAGAGTTGCTATCTTGAACAAATCAGAAAAAGCAGGCAACGCACAAACGGTGTAGATGTTCACCATGACAGCCGGCTCTTTCGTACGGATTTTAGCAAGTAAAGGGACAAGCTTTTGGGTTAAACTCGACTGCAAAGAAAGAACATGAACGAGGAAGTGAGTTAGAAAAATCGATGAAAAACCAACTTGGTCTAAGGTTTTGACCATGGAAAGGAATGTTTCGAGGGTAGCCACTTTGACTGACAGGATCCGCGTCTTGGTGAAAACGATCTTGAAGGTGGGAGGTTAACTATGTCCACAAGGATTGAGCTGTATAACCTACTGCGACGCGAGGGAAAAGGACACCTTGCACTTCAGCGAAGTCGATGGTTTCGCAAAGACCTGGCACAACTTTGAGAGCTCGTTCTTGCACCTAATCTTTCGGTCAAAAAGATGCTGCTTAAAAACAGGCAACAGACTAACAATCGTGTGCTCTGATTCGAGTGCATTGTAAACAAGAGGCAACACGTCTGGGAGAATAGTCGGTTCAGGTGGCATCATCTACATCGGATGAGGAACGTACGTTCTCGAAAGACGTTTTTATCAGTCTTGTCCTGCAACATTGTAAGGTTGTCTAAGAGAGTTAACATGTTCTGCGGCGGTTCTCGAATTGCGAATAACGGTTTTAGACTGGGCAGGACTGTGGTCGCGAATTGAGACGCTGACAGTGATTGAGATATCGCAAAGACGTTAGGCAAGATATAGGGCAGCAGGTGGATATCTTTCATCTGAGGCGAACTTGGCGCTTTGTTGGGTTTACAAGGGCTAGCCCACTCACCTCTTCCAGCAGAGAGGGCAAAATTTTCCGCGTTCGCAATCCATCAGAGAATCTGTCAAGAACGCCTGTTAGTCCCTTCATAAAGGAAATCTTCTCTTCTCGCGTCTTCGCCGTAAAATTTGATCGATCCAGAAAGTTCAAGGTGGAGATAGGCAGAGAGGAAAAGAATGGATGGGTTGGCAGCGTCTCAGGTGTGGGACGTGAGCCGTAGTGCCTCGTTATGAGCAAACGCAATAAAGCTAGAGAATCCAAAATATTTCCCAGGTTGTAGGAGATAGAAAGGTTGCTGAGCTTACCTTGCAGATCATGGTCAAGCCTTTCCAATCCTGGTACAGGTTTGGAGGCATTTTCTCGCAGACCTCCAAGGCTGTCGCGATTTTTGAATGGAGGGCTGCCCTTAGAATGAACAGCGTACACAACGCAGCCCAATGAGTACATATCAGAAGCCGTCACAAGTTGTTCATCAAGCGCATATTCGGGAGCTAGTCTTCAATTAAGAAAAGCATAGACTTGATAGCCGCAACACATACCCATGTAATCGAATGATCGCTGAATATAGTCGGGCACTCTCCCATCGAAGGTCGGGAATTCCCATCGAGAAGACCCACCGTCGGGCGCCTGAAGCGGAATCGTTAGTCCGAGCCCAGATATCTTCCAATCTCCCTTCGAATGAAACATGAATCAGTGTGCGCGAGCGTGCTATATTCCGGAACTTGACTGACAGCACCATTGATCACGATACTTTCTGGACATAGGTTGGAGTGGATGATTTTGGCGGAGTTGTGGAGGAAGGAAAGCCCTTTGCAAATCTGAAGTATTCCTTTTTGAATCTGAAAAAATTTAAATTTACGTTCCGTTGGAGGATGCAATTACAAAAACCTCAATTTCATCGAGTTCAACGAGGGATGACCTCCGACCAGAATCAGGTATTGCGAGCTCCAGAGAGGATAGAACGGGCTCCGATGCAAATACAACTTCAGTTCTGGACTCCTCTATAGGTTCGACCATTTCTTGCAGGACATTGTAAGCTTCGCGAACGAGGAGAGCATATTGACGCTTTACCGAGGATAGATGGGTGGCGTAGTCGTCCCAGAGCTGACGCCTGAGATGGGCGAGTCAATTCAGAACAAGGACATACAAATAAAATAACGCACCTCTGCCTTCATGACTTCTATTGCCCTCTCCTTTCCTTGTGGACCCAACCGTTCCATGTCCGGCCCTCGCTTATCGAACGTCCAGACAGAGACGCGTTTGTTAGTGACTTTGTGCCATGCCGACTGAATTTTCCAAAGGCCTATGTGGAAGGGAGGTGTTGGCGCTACTGGGGCAGACAGAGACGTGCTTGTAGAACCCGGAGTTGCAGGCCGGCTTCCGAGGCCTTGCGAGTTGGAACCAATATTGTAGGACTGGCTGATGTTGGTCCTGCCGAAGAACGAAGATGCGACAGCAAGCATGGTGAGAATTCACTGCGAGCCTGCTAATGCAGGTTATGAGATGGAAGTAGGTGTGTGGGCCGGGAGATTGTGTCGTGAGTGTATGATGATCGCGGACGAGTTGCCATTCTTGTCCCAACGACAAACTTAGAGTTGATTGCTTCCTCGCAGTCAGCCACAGGGTATGGCTGGCGCAGAGCGGGCCCAGGAATAAAAGATTGTAGGCTCTTCAGTACTTCTTTTCGATTACGTGACATGCGTTTCTTCAAAGCCTTCAACCTTCTCCACCGTCGAACTAAATCTGCCACATTCGTTCCCGGGTCTGCTGGTCCTCCCCTGGCATTTGCTTCTATCCATTCGAAAAGCACTTCTTTGTCAACCGATGAATTCAAAAGCGTTTCTAGTCCTCCGCTTTTCGATCTTATTGGACGCAACCCAAGCGTCCCCCTAACATTCACTGCTGTCACCGACCTCTCGGCTGAACAAGACCACACAGCCAGCATTTGGAACTTCAGACGTCCCGGTGGAAGAAGTTCAATCAAAAGCTTTCCAAATGCGAAATTATCTCAATTGAATAGTCCGGACTCTTCTCTGAAATCTATGTCTCGTGAGCTTTCCCTGGTCTATGAGTTTCTGCACAACTGTCAACAAGAACTCGTGGCGGAACGGCAGATAACCAAGATGTTGGAGCTTAGAATCGCCCAAGATGCAAGGGACATGCAAGAGCTACGTAGAGCGCTATCTCGCTATGTCCAACTTGTGCAGGACTTGAAGGACCCTATAGCCCAGGGGTCAAGTCACTCCAGCGAACCAATGGCGCCTCAAGCTCCAGGGTTCGCAACGGTGAAGATCAGCCGTGCGTTCGGGTCGCAAGCATCGATGGATGTTCCGAGGAAGCACTGTACATGTACTGCTGACGAGTATTCAGCTGCTCTTCGTATGACGCTTGCCACACGGAAGGAACTTCGGGAACAAAGAAAAGTAACCAAATTCTGGAAGAGCGTGGCTTCCAATCTCCAAGAAGCGCAGGATATCATAACTCCGTCAAGCTCTGCAATATCATCTATCCGTGATATCCTTCCAATGGACCGCCAGGTTGCAGTAAACGCCCTGATTGCGCGTCGCGGAATCCTCGTCAACAGAAACCAATCTCAAAGGGACGCCGCCATTTGTGCATCTCTTTCGCAAGATGCGTTCCAACCTGTGGCGGCGAGAATGATTGCGCTTCCTAGCAACCGGTCCTCTCTTGTATCCTATTCCTCCCACAGTTCTGCCATATCTCGTCTCATGCCTCTTGCAAGCGAGTCCTTGAAAGTAGAAATGAACTTGCATTTCGGAATTCAAGAGGACTCGAGTATTCTCTCATCCAAGAACAAGCGTCGATCCTACTCTCTTCGATTGAATGCCTCTCCGTCTGCTTCCAGCGCTCAAAAATCCTCTATGATCTCTAGGGCTCAGTCGAGTAGCAGGATGAATTTAGATGTCGAATCATTTCGAGATATCAACATGATGTTTGAGGTATGTCAAAACTATGTTTGCTCGTTCAAGCTCACATCTGCGACTAGACTGCTTTTGGGCAGAGTGGGTTGAGTGGAGATGACTATGGAATGAAGAAAGCAAATTTCCTGCCCCCCGCAGGTTCGCAAGATTCGCCAACAACCGCCTCTATGTTGGAGCAGATACCCTTGACTTCTTGTGTTATCAATACCTCGCTTCCCGCAGGAAGCTCCCAGGTGCTAGTAGACCACCAAAATCAGGTTCAGCCTGAGGCGCATGACCCTACCCGTTTGTCTAACAGCATGAGCTCCCAACAAGGAAGCAAATCTCGCAAAGCGTACGGTTCCTGGCAACGGTATATCTCAAAGCACTATGCAGCGAATCACTCGAGTCAGGGGAAAGGGACAACATTGCCAAAGCAGAACACGTTCAAGAAGCCTGCTGCAGGGAAGGAAAACAACATCTTCTCCGTGTCTTTTCCAGCCGCTAGAAAGAAAGTATCACGACTTCCTGTCCCCACTTTTGGAAAGCATACGGCGTAGTTGCCCAGATCCATAGTTCTGTACATACCGTACGCCTATGGTTGAGCAACAATCCAACGCTTGAAATTGGCTTGAACCTCACTTTAGATAGACTCGAAAGCAAGCTGATGGTATTTCATACGTATGTACAGTATGATGGGTCAAGGGTATATTGATGTCAAAATGCATGAAATATTATGATGAAGCAGGAGCACCACGGGCACTTCCAATGCCAGAACCCCTTCCTCGCTCGCCGGCTCCTCTTCCCCGAGCACTGTCTCCTCTTCCTCGTCCACGTTCAGCGCCCCGGCCCCGAGCGCCATCTCCTCGACCTCGACTTCCATCTCCTCGCGCACGAGCACCATCCCCTCTCCATCGAGTGCCGTCCCCTCTTCTTCGAATACCATCTCCCCTGCCTCGAGTGCCGTCTCCTCTGCCCAGACCTTCACCTCTTCCCCTTCCCCTCTCCCTTCCCCTTTCAGATGTGGCAGCATTATTTGTCGAATCCGCATCGCCACCAGGAGTCGTAGCGGAATCCACTGAACCCCAATCCTGTGCAGCGATCGGCGCGCCAGACCAATCTGTAGTGGAGGCATCACCAGCCGACGGGGGTAGGCCCCAATCTTGGGCTGTTATAGGAGCTCCTGACCAGTCCTTAGTTTCTTGTATATCAGAGGATGCGGGAGTAACACCCCAGTCCTGTGTTGTGGTCTCGGAAGCTGTTGGGCCCCAGTCGTTCGACGTTGTGGTCTCTTCTTTTGGCTCTAGTCCAGCAGGTTGATCTAAAGGTGCATTCGCCCAATCTACCGTTCCAGCTGGCGCGTTGTCCGAGTCCTTCATACCTTCTGTTAGTTCCTGCGGTCCAGGACCTGATTTCTTGTTCACAGACGGTTTTCCTGAGTCCCAATCTCGATACTGGGCCTTGTCCATCTTGCGTCTGGCGTTTTGATCTCTGGCGCGATCGATGTCTGCTTGGATCTTGCGGTTCTGCGCCTGTTTCTCGCGGTCTTGTTCCTGTGTTTTTCGAAAAGCTTCTTCGTCGGCTTGAACATCCTGTGGGGTAGTATGAGGCTTGGATCATGCAGGACAAGTTAATGGAAGTTCACCAATCGTCGCAGCCTGATTTTTTCATTCTGTTCCCGCATGCGGGCCATTTTTTCAGCCAGGGCCTCTTCACTGAGTTTGTCCTACAGTACTGTCAGATAAAAGTTCGTCCATGGAAGACAGTCGTACCCTTTGAGCACCGCCCGTCTTGACACGGTCGGGATTGACATACGGTTTTTCTTTGACATCCTTCTTCTTCGGGCTCTCCGATGGAGATGTAGGTGATTTTGAGACGATCTCTGGAACCTCGGGCTCCTTGTCCTCGACAGTTTGCTGTGAGAACTGTAGCCCGAGGGCATTAGAGGGCGGCTCGTCGGGCATGTTATGGGGGTACTTCCGATGTAAACCTGACCAGAACGTCACTCCTTGCAAGTACGTTCGGAGAGCATGTGGTGAAGGACTTACGAGAGGCCGGGGGCCAGACGTAGGACGGAGGGTGCTGGGTGTGTAGCCGAACAAGCCACGTTCGATACTTGGGAGTCGAGACTTCTGATCCTGATCCAGAAAAGGAATATCTAGGGACTACAAATATCGATCCCCAGTCCCATTATCGTTCCTTGTCCCACCATGTCTCTTTCCAACAAGCTCTCCATAACCGATCTCGACCTCAAGGGAAAGCGTGTCCTAATCCGCGTCGACTTCAATGTCCCCATTCTAGATGGAAAGATAACAAACCCCGCTGTATGTCCTCCAAACAGATATCCTGTTTCGCCCGAGTGTATCCTCATCGTCCAACGTAGAGGATCGTAGCCGCTCTTCCAACCGTCAAGTATGCCCTGGATAACGGCAAGCATCGTATATTATTGCGCGGTGACTGTTATAAATCTCTCTGCAGGAGCACGCGCCGTCATTCTGATGTCGCACCTGGGCCGTCCTGACGGAAAGGTCATCGAAAAATACTCGTTGAAACCCGTAGCAGGAGAGCTAGAGAAGCAGCTCGACAAGAAGGTCATTTTCTTGAACGATTCCGTTGGCCCTGATGTCGAAAAATCCGTGGACACTGCTCCAGAAGGCTCCATCATCCTGCTCGAGAACCTGCGCTTCCACATCGAAGAAGAGGGTTCAGTCAAGAACAAGGACGGAACGAAAAGCAAAGCTGATCCAGCTAAGATCACTGAATTTCGGGAAGGGCTCACCAAGCTCGGCGATGTCTACGTCAATGACGCCTTCGGCACTGCGCATCGCGCCCACTCAAGCATGGTTGGCGTGAAGCTGCCTAAGAGGGCCGCAGGTTTTCTCATGAAGAAGGAACTCGACTACTTCGCAAAGGCCTTAGAGAACCCCGAGCGACCTTTCCTCGCCATCCTCGGCGGTGCCAAGGTTTCGGACAAGATCCAGTTGATCGATAACTTGCTTGACAAGGTATCCTTCTCGCAAGTAGTTTCATTGAATATTCATTGACCGCGCAATGAAGGTCAACTCTCTCATTATCTGTGGTGGGATGGCTTTCACCTTCAAGAAGACTCTTGATAAAGTTGCCGTATGTGATGAAGTCATATCAAAGTCCGATTTCTGATGACGTCATTATGTAGATCGGCAATTCTCTCTTCGACGAAGCCGGTTCCCACAAAGTTGCAGAACTCGTCGAAAAGGCAAAGAAGAACAACGTCAAATTAGTCTTCCCAATTGATTATGTTACCGCTGATAAGTTCGACAAGAACGCCAATGTAAGCAATGTAAACAATCTCTCATATTCCGGTCTTGATGACAGTCTAGACCGGCACTGCCACTGACCTGGACGGTATTCCTGAGGGGTGGATGGGTTTGGACGCGGGATCCAAGAGTCGTGAGCTCTTCAAGGAGACGGTTTTGGAGGCTAGGACTATTCTCTGGAATGGGTGAGTGTTAGACCAACCATGCATATGGTGGTTCATCTGGGTTTAGTCCACCTGGCGTCTTCGAATTCTCTGCATTTGCACAAGGATCGAAATCTCTTTTGGATGCCTCTATCGAGGCTGTCAAGAAGGGTGCAACTGTCATCGTCGGTGGTGGTGATACGGCCACTGTGGTAGCTCAATACGGCGAGGAAAACAGCCTCAGTCATGTCAGTACCGGTGGTGGTGCGAGCCTCGAGCTACTGGAAGGAAAGGTACGGACTCTAGTTTTCCGTATGTTAGCCATTGATGCTTACCCCTCTCTTCGGCAGACCCTTCCTGGCGTCGCTGAGTTGAGTGAGAAACAAAAATGACTAGCTGGGATGTTGTAGCAAATGTCGTGACCTTCATTCCTTGATCGGCAAAGTTGTATTAGTGTATAATAAATACTGTGCGTGCACCTCGACCAAATAATTAGAGATGTAGTGGACTATCCTGGATACGAGAGGCCGCCAAAGACCAAAACAAGAAACTGTGTCAGGTGGATTCGTGTAACTTGGCACAACTAGCCAATTACACATTCTTCGTCTTTGGCTTGCTGTCGTGTAGGCCGTGCCATGTTTGCGCGCTTAGCAGAGCCCATCCTCTTCATCTCAGTCAATCGATTCATGGCTCTCTTGTTACCTTGAGCTGCAAGAAAACATGTCAGCAGACAGGAGAGGGTTTGATGGTTACCGAATTACATACCAGCAGCTCGCATGTACCACCGTTTGGCAAATTCGATATCCTGTTTGATACCAATACCGACTTCGGCATAATAACCAACGGCGTATTCCGCCTTGCTCAATCCCTTGTTGGCAGCACGACGAGCCCACAGGTAGGCCTCTGAGTCGCTCTGCTTCAAAACGCCTTCACTACCCGTTAGGTACCAACCACTAAGTGCCAGCTCTGCTTCAGCGTCACCTTTCTCTGCAGCCTTGGTATACCACGCTATTGACCTCTTTGGATCGATTGGGCAAGTCAACGAGCCGTATTCGAAGCATTGGCCTAGCTTGTATTGCGACGGCGTATACCCCAGCTGAGCTGCTTGAGTCAGAAGGCTCTTCGCGTAGGCTGGGTCGTAAGGCACCAATGCACCAGTCTGGTTTTCGTATAGCAGAGCAAGTTCATGCAATGCGTGTGGATTGTCTTCGTCTGCTTGCTCGGCTGCGCGTTTGAGCCAGCTAATAGCTTCACGAGGGTTTTTCTGTTCTCCAAGGGCGCCGTGTAGAAGGACCATGCCAAGCTTGTACATGCCAGGAGTGTCCCCGAGAGAAGCAGCTTTGCGGTAGAATGCAGCTGCGCGTAAAGGTTCCTTCTTTGTACCAGCACCAATCTCGTTACACACCGCCACGCGGTACGAAGCCGCAGCGTGATTTTGTTTCGCAGCTTGTAGGTATAAGTGATAGGCGCGTTCGTGGTCTACCTGAAGCCCTAGCGCTCCGGTTCCATAACAGTTAGCAAGGAAAAATTGGGCTTCGTCGTAAGCATCGCCTTGAGTAGCAAGCCGACGGATGACTTTCAGTGATTCACCAATCAAGACTTCACTGTATTTCTTTGCAGAACGTTGATCGGTAAACTGAGTCCTGATGTGTTTTGCTGCGTCGATGAGGTATTTCGCATACAAAAAGTGGGCTTCGGGATCGGGGTCTGCTTTGATTCGTTGCCGGTATTGATCGATGTATTCTTTCGTGTAAGGCGGCGCACTGAGGTCAACCGCTTTGCTCTTGACAGAAGAAGGAGCTAACGACGCGGACGTGCCTGCACGCTGATATGCAGGACGGAGATCAAAATCCTTTTGTGAGGCGTAAGGGTCAACGGGGCCGTAATTCATCTGCCCTGAGTGGCTGGAATGGCCGGATGACACAGAAGCAGCATACACACTGCGATCGGAAGGCATGGGCGGACCACCTGGACCTAAAGATCGCGACATCGGTGGGCCACCTGTTCCTGGAGGAGGACCCATGCCTAGCACGTCAGAAGCTGCAGCGTGTAGAGGATTATATCCTCCTCCTGGCAAAGGCGCCGGCGGATGATGATGTTGCTGCGGTGGCCATCCATGGGCTTGGTATTGTTGTTGATGTGGGTGTGGATGTTGATTGGGGGATATGCTACCAACGCTTTCTGGGGAAAGGTAACCGCCATTCTGCTGTTGTTCATCATATGGGCGATAATTATAATCGTTGTATCCTCCGCGATTTGGATCAACTCCATTATTTGGATAATGGGATGGATGGGGGCCGTAGTCGCTATGGGCGGAGGGAGGCGCGTATTGCATAGGTGCTCGAGGCGGAGGAAGAGTGTTTGCATGTCTAGGTAGTGGAGGTGGAGCGCCTCCTCTCTGTACGCTTTGCATCGATCTTAAAGACATAGCGGACGGTGCACGGGGTATTGGGTCAGATGTATGTGATGAGAGGCTGCCATTCCTTGCAGGCCCATCGTGGATGTGCAAGGAAGAAAACGAATCAAGACTTGCAGTGGGATCGTAGGGGTGAGGGACTGGGGGTGGTGCTGGGTAGTCGGCATACTGAGGAGGCTGCTGCTGTTGTGGCAAAGAAGGAACGGAATGATTACCGTGGGCGTACAACGCTAGAAAATATGCAACATGAGAGACTGGTAGGAACAAGAAACAGAAAGACCGACAAGGGGGCGGGGGCTGGAGCGGCTCGTCCTCGCGGTACTCATCGACAGGGGGGGTTAGGTAGGCGTCTGGCTGCATTGCATGTCGACGGTTGGAGGGGCGGATGTCTGTGCCAGTGGGGTTCACAGTGGACATTGTGTTCGGCGAACAGAGGGGCGACACGCAGGGGTGCAGTCAAGTTGCATTGGCATTGTTTCTCACCCTATTGATATCCAATCTACTACTACTATTTCTCGTCCCATGTCCAATCTTCCACTGTCCGTTCTATCCGTTGCCGCTCAATCCCTCGCATCGTCCGCCGCACCTTCACAACGATCTCTCGTCGGGTCTTCACCGTTGCATCCGGCCCATCTGCCATAGGCACCACACTCTCCCCTGTCCAACGTTGCGTCCACTCCTCGCCGTCTCCTGGTTGAGGCACTTTAACAACATCTTCTTTCTCGTCTTCCTTCGCAACTGCCATAGCGTCCCATGGCTTCGGCTTGAAGTTCTTGAAATGTGGGGTTTCCTCGTGGCCATCGACACGCCTACGCTTTGAGCCAGCTACCGCGGCAGTTGACCCTCTTGACTTCCCGTTCGGTCCAGATCCTTCATCTTCGCTATCGTATCCCAGAGCCTGCTTCACTCTCCATCGAAGTTCTCGTGCAACTGATGATGCATCCTTGACACGATCGCTCGGTATTTGCTCTTTAGCCTCCTTTTTGGCCTGTTCAGACCCGGTTTCTAATATCCGCGCCTCGGAAACAAGGAACTCCGATAAAGCCAAAACACCATTTAGAACGCGTTGTGATAATGTCAATCCTGACCCAGATTTAAAGTCGCGCAGATATTTGTCTCCAACATACCAGCAAAGTCTGGTTCTCCTGTCAGCTTGATGGATTGGAGGAAAAGAGAAACGCACTTTGTAAACATAGGAAATGTAAACTTCTTGGGCACCTGGGTTGCAACTTCGATCTCCCGAACGCGCAATTCTGAAGGAAAAGATCAATTGCCTGAATCACGAGAATGCCCTCAACATACGTGTTGCAACTTCGTATGAATGGAGGAAGTTGCCTCCGAAGACAAGCGTATCAACTGGTGTGTACTGATAACGTTGAGCTTGAGCATTGATATGTACAGAGGGGACTCACGACAGCATGAATCCACCCCGTTGGGATGATCATAGTGTTGCCCGCCGACAGTTCGACCTTAAATACCTCGTCGCACATGTCTCCCAACCAAGTTTGGTATTGCAATTCGCTCCCGGACCATTTCTCGTACGCGGCGAGGTTCGCAGGGGTTGGCCGAATGAAGTAAAATACCTACATTGGGGAAGGATTAGAGCAAGCAGAACTGATAGTCACTCCTGTGTGTTTACCTTGGCGCCGTGGTGGATATGATAGTAAACAGACGAGCCAGCGAAATCAATATGCCAATCCTGACCGACCGCAGTGTTAGGAGGCATACACAATTTAGAAGCAGACAGCGTACCGTCCAAGCCTTGGCCACACCCATGAGGCAGTACAGCTGCACCTTGGGATACACGTTCTGCTTCGACTTCTTTGTACTCGGCCAGAAGTTCTCTACCCAATCCAAATCCCGGACAATCTTTGGAGGGAGGATCATGTTCCCCAGTTCGGACCCAGAGATCTCCAGAGAAATTACGTTGTAGATCTTTTCACGCTTGGACGGATCGAGTTCAACGTAGTCCGCCCATTTACCAAGATTCCAACCCGGTGCCGTTGACTGAGACGCGACATCTAGGAAAAATAATGAGCAAAGTAGTAGATCCAAAAGAGTGCAGCCAATTACCAATAACTTCCACGGGTGTATCCTCTCCAATATACTCTGCAACGTGCTCGACGGTGAGGCCTTCTGGAGGCATTTGCATTCCCAAACCATCAGGTTCTTCGATGATGATAGGCTCTTTCATAGCACTGTCGTCTTCCTCTAGCCATAGATCAAGCTCCGTGCCTTGCATTCTTCGGAAAGGGTCCTCGTATTCCTTGTTTTCAAGCATGCGCAGCCAACGATTTGGGTCAGAGCCAAGTCCGGAATCGAGATTAGCGTAGTCTCGTTGAGTTCGCTTTCTGGCGGACTTGCGAGCTGGAGCCTTGAGAGTCATGATACGTGTAGGATCAGCCATCGTGCATGAATTGCAGTACCTGCTCAGAAGAAAGCGGAAGTGAAAAAAATTGGACCTCGTTGCATGAGGGATGGAGTAACGTTCTCACCATTTTGCAATATTCTCCACGTCCTCCCCGTTGCCCGCGCATCGCCAGTGGAACCAGGTATTACAATTGTCGCATTCTATCCAGTTTTCCTTCCGAGAGGTGCTCATCAACTCCTTTGTCGCCGGAGTACATGCCGGACAGCTTTCTTCGTTTCCGTGGGGTAAACTAGAGCCCCTCATCTCGGGAGAGTTCGAGCGGATGGAAGGTGACTGCCCCGGAGGAGGGGTGTTTTGGTTCTGACGATTGGAGCGGCGTTTACTGGGAGCCATAATCAATACCGCAGCGCGTGGTCTTGATGAATAAACAGGTCACAGTAAAGGACTGCAGCAAGGTGTTTGAGTGCCGGGCCACTCCACTTGCAGGTTGCAGAAGGAATATAGATGGGATTCGGATTCATGGAAGAAGTGCCAAGGGATATCAGTCATGTGATGCTTTCGTACGCGTTGCCAAGCTCGCCAAGCTCGCCCCTGGTGAACAACTTGTCTCCATTTATTACACCTCATCCTGATACTCCAGCTCGCACTTAGCACGCGACGCGCAGCCTTGTTCACGCTCCCAAATTCCCCGCTCCCGCAGAGACCTTCTTGGGTCGATTCATGTCTCATGCACCGGAGCCAACACCAGGACCCTCCAAGAAGCGCCCTCTATCACAAGTAACCCACTCTGATGACCACACAGAAGCACCTCAGAAGGTCTCGAAAAGTGAGTCCAGCCGAGCTTTCTTTCGGGTCAACAGTTAACGTTGCTTGAAGTCCACCCGTTCTTCTCGAAGCCTCAAGAGAAGAAAACAGAACCGGGCCCATTCAAATGGCTTGAATCACTAGGACCCGCTCGATCCTGTCTTCATGGAATCAACCTTCAACCGCGGGCATCTGCGAAAGTTGCTGCGCTCGATTTAGACGGAACAGTCATCAAGTCAGAATTCGGCGCCAAGAGTGCTAACGGCAAACCCAGCTTCGAATGGTGGCGATCATGCGTGCCAGATAAACTGAAAGAGTTACACGAATCAGGGTGAGACTACCCTCACAACTAACTCTGTATCTCAGTGGTCCTCACCTTTGTTCAGCTACGCGATATTGCTTGTTTCGAATCAAGGTATCAAGCCCGGTGCCCTTAAAATATGGAAGGAAAAGATATCCCTCATAGGTCAGGTGGTAGGTTCCCTTCACTAGTCTGGACGACCAACCCCTAGATGCACATCGGTTTTCCCAGTTGGATACGGTGCCTTTTCGAATATTGGCCGCCATTCAGAAAGACAAGTTTAGAAAACCAATGCCTGGGATGTGGTATGAGATTGAGCGGATATTTAAAGAAGAAAATGTAGAGATTGGTGAATTTCTAATCTTTATCGCATACGTCGATCAAACTAATAACCCTTTTACTAGAGAAATCATCCTCGTTCTTCGTTGGCGATGCTGCCGGACGGCAATACGGGAAGGGCAAGGCAGATTTCTCTTGCACTGATCGCAAATGGGCAGTGAATGTCGGTGTAAAGTTCTATACGCCAGAAGTATGCTTTGCCCTCGGTAAAGCTGGAATGAAGCTCACGGGTTTTAGGAATATTTCCTTAAACTTCCTCCCCACGAAAATTATTCCTTGCCAGGTTTCCGGGTGTCTTCATTACCTGACTGTGAGCCTTCTCTAATCTCGGTGTATTTTGGCACCATGAACACTCACTCGCTGAGTCTAGTGCCGTTAATTACTCCGAGATCTTCACCCATTCTGCCGGACCCTCCTGTGCAAGAGGTCGTTGTCTTTGTCGGTTATCCCTGTCTGGGAAAATCGACTTTCTACCGCCAACACTTTCAGCCGTTGGGGTACGAGCATGTCAATCAGGACACTTTGAAATCAAAGGAAAAGTGCGTCAGAGCACTTGAAGCAGCCTTAAAGGCTGGCAAGAGCTGTGTCATTGGTACCATATTTGCGCCCTCTTCATACTTGGCGTTAATTCAGCATGATGCCAGACAATACAAATAGGAATGCCCTTACCCGAAGACCTTATCTCGAAATATGCAAAAAGTTGAAGACGCCAACGAGGTATTTTCGATTCCTCCTACTCTTTTCACTCACGGCGAACTTATCTCCTTCCTGAGGTGTTTCATCTTTGACGGATCGCTTGAACTTGCCTGGCATAATGACCTGTACAGAACTTATAATTTACCACCGACTGTGGGTGCAAATGAGGCAAGTCTTTTCTCGTAAATGACTTCGACGGTATCATCTAACCCTCTTCGATCAGCCTGCAAGAACCTTGGTACCATATGGGGCGCTAACCGGTTTTCGGGACAACTACGAAGAGCCGCAACTGACGGAAGGCTTCTCTGAAATTAAGAAAGTGAATTGGGTGTTCCAGGGAACTCCTGAGGAGAAAAGATACTGGTATATGTGGTTACAGATCGACGGAAAATAATGCCTCGCTTCCCTGACTGCTGGGACATTTATGGGACCAAAATGGCCATTGTACTCGAGTATGTGAACCAACAACCAAGTCTACCCAGATTCTCTGAACGAAATGCTCCAAAAAAAAAGCCAAACTTTCATTAAAAAACCTGAAGACCTGTTATGTGAGATCACAGACAGGAAGGTGCAGATTGTAAATGGTGGGAGACGAAATGGACAACGACTGAGTGGAGATTGAGACATCATCGCTTGCTCTTTTTGCCATTTGCCGCAGCCGACTTTTTCTTTGGCCTTTCATCTTCAGAGTCATCCGAACCGGCAGCTTTCTTCGCTTCTGCCCGCTTCAGATCCGCTATTTGGAACAGTTTAGTGACAAGATGTAAAACATTGCAGAATAGAAATCGACCTTTAGCAGCTTTTCTTTCCAATTCGTCCCAATCATCACCTATGGATTTTGGATTAGACATTATCTGGGACAACAAAACTTGACCAACCTTCGTCGCTGTCATCGCCTTCACCAAAGTCCGAACCACTCTCGTCACTACCACTTGCATCCGAGTTGTCAAAGTCGCTTGCATCATCACTGCTTGGGCTTGACACAAATTCATCGTGATCGACTTCAAATTCAGAATCGTCTGAACCAGATTCCGAAGAATGATCACTCTATCAATAGGATTAGCATCGCAACGTCTGTCCAAGAGGCAAAGGACTCACTTCAACACCACCAGCATTCCCGAGGAAGCTCCAACCGCCTTGCTGGAAGAACTCGAAAGGGCTTTCATTGATGTGTTTCATAATTGGACCCCAGTTCAAATTAACAGGCCCTTCACTCATTGGAATATCCACAGAACTGCACAAGGTACTGGTTAGATCCGGAAAGGAACAAACCATGACAAAAGACTCACTCTAACCAATTCTTCACATCGTCCATTTGAGAGCTTTGGATTGAATTAATATGAAGAGGGGTTTTGGTGAAGTCTTTGAAGATCAAGACGAGATCAAACTGCTTCAGGCCATACTGAACACGTTCCAACGATGCAATCTCAATCTCTGACAATGTTACTACCAAGAACGGTGGATCAGTGAGATGAACTAGGCATTCTGTCGTGGGCTGCAGCCGTGCACTGGTTCGGAATGGCACACCCTCGAATGACAGCTCTCGGAAGGGGATGTCGAGCTCCAAGGTCTCCCCATTCTATAAAGGAATTAAGAGGAGCTCTGGAGTATCAAGCACGGAAACGTACTGAGGTAGATGCCGCTTCGGCAATTTTTTCCGCGAAAGCCTTGATTTCTTTGTTCAGCATGGCTCGACGTTTTCTCTCCTGTTGCTCCATCTCGATTTCATCTTCGTCACCGTAGCGATGCTTGCGTTTTCGGTTTCCCGTCTCGTCAAATTGAACATCTGTCGCTTCACGAAAAAATTGGACATCCTACGGCATGTAAACAATAAAACGGGCGCAAGTCATGGGATACATACGAAAGCTTTCTTTTTGCCAATCATGATAGGTGCCTTGAGATGAAGATGTACAACAACCAATAGTTCGTGATCGCATGGTTGGAAAAAAAGGTGCTTGATGTTGCTAAATAAAATATCTTCCAGGGACGGAATGGTATCATACTCTTGCAGCGAGACAGGAAGGTATACATACCAACTTTTTGCGAGCCCATTGACTGATAACGGATTCCATTTTGATGAATTTCAACTTCACCGGGCAGCCGTTTGCCGTCGAGCGCAGGACGAATAAACGCCTCAGGCATCTTGATAGGTCGTCTTCCTTTAATCTCCACCAAACTACCTTGTTCAATGACGTCAGCCATTTCTTTCTTCTGCTGTTCGCGTTTATTAGCCTCCTTCTTTAAGTCATTGATATGCTTGACAATATTGTCGAGACGATGACCGTCAGGGGATCTATATGAAACTGAGCGAATAAAGGTGGCTTCAGGGTCTTCAAAAGGCTAGAAACCCTGTCAGGCCTGAAAAGACGCCACAACATAGCACGCACTGTATCTTCTTTCTTCCCAGCCAGTTGCCCAGGTGTCTGGAAATTGATTCTGAGATAGGTGAAGTCCCCTTCGTCATTTTTGCTGGCATTCTTGATGGTATTGATATGGAAAGGGACAGCAAACCCGTGAATAGGTAGGATAACTGTCTGCGCTTTGCGATCGATGACAATCTAAACCCTAGGATGTCATTAGGAAGTCAGAGAAGAATAGGGAGGGGCATACACGTAGCCTATCCACCTCGACAGGTAAGGCACCCTCTCCCTTGTAGCTCTGGAACTTCTTCCAGCCTTTGCCTTCTTTACCGCTTGATGCACCTCCATCTTCCGAGAATCTAGCTAGACCTTGCGTTTGAAGGGATTCATGAAGGTCGCGTTGATGCTCAATAAGGTTGGCCAAGGCCGTTTGATGAACTTCATCTTGAGCAGCACGGCGGGTTTGGTTGCGCAGAACTTTGCCACCAGCAGTCTTCTGCTTGGCAGGAGACCCGTTTTTAAAGGGGGCAATAGGAACCTTTTTGCTACCTTTGTTCTGTTTTTCCTCTTCACTTTCCGGTGTCAAGAAAAACAATGTGTCCTTTGGTGACTTGATTCCATCGGTAATAAGAGAGGTTTTCCCGGCTTCAACCCTGACAGTATCTACCAGGTTCAATGCATATCTGTTGGCGGACATGATATTGGAATTGGTGAACAGGCATAAGATGAGACCTCACTTTTGGCCCGAGCTATCCGTCAGACCCGAGAAACCAAGACTAAGGTTGAAAACCATGTTTTTTCTGATGAGACGGGTGTTCTTTGCTGAGAGAATATATCCAGCATCACGGAACTCAATGCCAGTCTATGCAGAATGTCAACAAGACAGAGGGCTCGACGGAAAATTTTCTTACAGCGAAACCGATATTCTTCACGAAATATTTCTCTAAATCTGTATTGTTGTTCTTGACATACGAGAGTGCATGCTGGTAAACATCACGCGCAGAGACCCCATCTTTCATGAATGTAAGCAATTCAGCTTGAAGACTTAATAATATGCCGTATTGCGCTTCTTGATTCTGGAAAATAATAAGATATCGGTTGTTATGGTGTAAGAGGAGACACACAGGGTTAGGGTCGACGATGAAGGTTCGTCCCACGTTTGTGCTGTATGACTTGTAACGCATTCCGAAAGCTACCAAGAACACGCCTTTGTGCGCAATGTTATCCTCAGAGGACTCCACAGTGTATCTCAGATCGTATCCCGACTTTGACGACTTGGAAATGATGATGGGAGGATAACAGAACTCGACCGAAGGCCAATCGACCTTGAAATCGGGTCAGAAAGGACAGGGAAGTGAGAAGGAAGAATAGACGCACGTTGTCGAGGCCTTTACCTTTGCTCCAGACCTTCACGTCAGGGCCCCTAGCTTCCTTCCCTTCACCAGATCCCAGGCGTGCCTCGATCTGTGTGGCGAGTTGGTCGTGCGTAATTTTCGATTCCTTATCAAGAATGGATTCAAGTTTCGGAGCGACGTGGTATTTCAGGAGGGTCGACGTCAGAGCAGCAGCGGTTTGAATGCATTTCTGTGTTTCACCAAATTAGACCCGAATGAGAGTCAAACGAAGTACCTGCCATTTCCTCGTCTTCTTTGATCGCCATGAGTGTTGAGATGGCCGGCGTCATATCCAGCAGTTCTGGTTTCGTGACCGCCCCATCAACAAGGGCTTGCCATTCGGAAACAAGCTTTCCTGAAGGTGACTCCTTGAGCAAGACGCCGACCTTCATTGCTGATGTGTATGCCGCGAGGAATCTCGGAAAGGCGTCATTTGGGACGTCTTTTCCCTTTGGCCTAGCGATGATCTCAACGGCGATAGGTTTGGCAGCGTTTTCGATTTGTGATAAGATTTTTGCTAGGGTGGCGAAAGTATGAGCGATAATCAACGGTGTGGCCTCTGCTGAGAGCTACCTTTCGAAGCAGAGCAAAGGATAGATATTTTGGCCTTCTGAAATAGGAAAAGGGTAGATGGAAATTCGTATCCAAGAAGCCATTGCTAATGTTTTCAGCAAACAAGGTCTCATGAGGGTTAAATGATTGGGCACACCTGGAGGCAAGACCCCTTCCGCATAGGTTCATCATCCGAAGTAGGATCTCCAGCAATTAGAAACAGAGAGTCGACATCTGCTATTGACTCGTAATCCTCGTTTTGACGAGCATCCTGCGCGCAGACCGCAATCAATGAGAAAGGTGAAAACATGAAAGCAGAGAGGGCGTATTACCGCCCATGCATCGTAGATTCGTTTGACGCGAGAAGCGAAGGCTAATTTGTTCAGCTGGGTGTCTGCCATGAACTCGTGCAGCAGTGAAACAGAATGTTGTGGAAAGAACGCGTCCAAGAATGAGGTTTGACTCAAGCTGCCAGCCATATACTAGACGCGCCGTATTTGTGACGGAGTTTGAATCGGTCTTGGCAAAGCCCATGCCACTCCCGGTCCCGGTCCCGGTCCGGTGCTACCGTACGGTATCATAGCCTTACCATGTTTCTCCCAGCTTCTCGAATCTCGTTGTCGAGTCTGCCGTTCTTGGTGCAAAAGGGTAGGCATCGAAGGCTATTGTCATACCGACGGGCGCCGGAGCCCTCTCATAAAGTCGCGGAGCTACTTGCAAGATATGAATCGTCTCCACCCAGACCTATAAACCTTACTCAACTATTGTCCTTCGGGTCTCCTGTCACAGAAAATTCAGTCCTCGCCTCCGTGTCTTATGCCCTCTCTGAGCTCCCCCGAAGACTGGCAACGCGCGTTCGTTCACTAGAAGCCCTCCCCTTCATAGTTGGGACCAACCCTTATGTGGTGAAGACGTTGGATGCATATCGGGAGAGCTTTGAATGGCTCGCCACACACACCCCAGTCACGAATCTTGAAGAGAATACCAAGTTTGTCGAGCAACTGGCTGCTCTTGTCCAGCGTCATGCTAATGATGTACCAACAATGGCGAAAGGGTGAGCCTTCTGTCTTGCGACCTCGATGGACTGACTGAACCGAATGTGTTGGCAATGCAAGGTTTCAGGAGTGTTCTCGGTACATGTCTCCAACCCAGATCAGCGACTTCCTGGATGGTGCAATTCGCAACCGCATTTCGGTGCGACTCATTGCAGAACAACATATCGCCGTTTCTCAAGCTCTCAACTATCCAAATACGCCTGCTGCGTATGTAGGTATAGTCGACATGAACTGCTCCCCGAAATTCATGATCAAAATGTGTGGTTCTTTCGTCACTGACTTGTGCGAAGCAACCTTGGGCGCAACTCCAGCTATCCTAATTGACGGATGTATCGAGACAACTTTCCCGTGGGTGTTGTTCTGTTAAGACCGGCTCTGGCAATTCAGACATCTCATTCTTATAGTTATGTCCCCGTGCACCTGGAGTACATCTTAACCGAAGTTCTCAAGAACTCTTTCAGAGCGACAGTAGAACACCACTATAAGCAGCATTGGACTACTGGGTCACCAGTATCCTTGCCACCCGTCACAATCACGATTTCTCCGCGATCTCGCTCAGTGGATAGTTCTGGCAAGGTATCGACATATCTTTCTCTCCGCATTCGCGACCAAGGCGGTGGCGTCCTCCCATCAAATATGACACGGATATTTTCTTATGCATTTACCACGGCTGGACGGGGTGCCGAAGGTAGTTCTGAAGACGGTGGTGGCCCGTACGCTGCTCAACATATTGGACGTAGCGCAGCTGTCAGTGGTGAAATCGAGACAAACCTATTTGGCGAGATTGCTGGCAAAGGTCTCCAAGTGGGGATGGGCACAATAGCAGGCCTTGGGTATGGTCTCCCAATGAGTCGGCTTTACGCTCGGTAACCACAATGCTGAATTGTAGTTTAATTGTTGTGCTCACTATGCCTGTTTACCGACAGTTATTTCGGTGGCTCGCTGGATTTCTTCTCACTCGAAGGATGGGGTACGTTTGACATCTTCCTCTCAATAGCTTGCTGACTCTGCTCATGAAGGAAGTGATGTTTTTCTCAAGTTGAGATGCTTGGACGAGGCCGGAGATTCCAAAATATGATTGACAGGGCTTACACACGGGATGCTTTCCAGTTCAGTAGTCATTATGGGATATGGATATGTCCACCATGGGAGTTGTCCTTTGAACATTGCGGATTATATGTAGATAGGAAACCAATGCGAATGTAACAGAATGCGTTGTGAGAAACCAGAGCGAAGAAATACAGCAGCAAAGCCACAATGAGGAATATCTTAGTCGGAGCGAGCGAAAAGGGTAGGTCGTCGGAAAAATCATTTATTGGAATTGGACTATCAAAAGACAGTGAGTAACCATCCGCACTGGGACACAAGGAAACTCACGGCATAACCGCTCAAGGTTCGACTTGAGTTAAATGAGATGCTCTGAGCCTGCGAGGAACGATACGATCGAGAGGTAGAAGAACCCAGTGCAGTTGTCTGGGGATGGGAATTACTTGGGGTGGTCGGACCACCATTCACAGTTGTCCTCGAGCTACGGGCAGTAAGCGGTGTTGGAGCACTGATGAGGGATTTCTTCGGTGTGTCAACAACTTGCTTGTTCCGGGTACTCAAAGTCGAGGATGGTGTGGATTTAATGGTAGTCGCAGGTACTTTCATCTTTCTCCCAGCAGTCACAAAGGGATGTCGCATCGCGGCTTGAGGTTTTATGCGACGTTCGGGGTCCCATACGAGACATTTAGCAATGAAGTCGACAAATTCCTCGTCGTTACACCGAAGAACTTGTGCCAGAGTCTTGGTTCCAGGTCTTCTTCGCCTGCCCTTGGAATTGATTACGGTACGGGGAGCACCGTTGGAATCTATCAGAGATGTTAGGGGATGAACAACACGAACGGAAGGGCGTCCTCACCGAAGAAAAGCTTCCTCCTCGAGCTTCGATTGATAAATTCCTTATCCGGAACTCCTAGCACTTCCATGATGCAGGACAATTGCTCTTGTTCGTTCTCGCCAGGAAATATTGGGAATCCTGTGTACAATTCTGCCAGGATACAGCCAAGGCTCCACATGTCGATAGCCATGTGGTAATTCATTCCAAGAATGACTTCAGGCGAACGATAGAAACGACTTTGAATGTAGGTGTAGACTGGGGAGGAATAAGTGAAGAATAAAAATGCACGAAGGATTTCCTTACTTTTCTCATGTTCGAAGCAACTGCTGCCGAAATCAATCACTTTGATAGCACTTTTCGCTGGGTGACGCAGTAGTACATTCTGTGAATGCAACTGGTCAGTGCTATCAACGGAACGGCATTCAACAAGACTTGCCTCAGGTTTCAGGTCGCAGTGAACGATACGATGGTGGCGCATTAAAGAAAGAGACATCAACATCTGGCTTGTGAAGCGGCGAATTAAAGCAGTAGTGAAGCCCACAAAACCGTTCGCCTTGATTAATTCGTACAAGTTAATGCTAAGGAGTTCCATGGCAATACAGAGATGATTGCGGAAGTAGAAATGTTCCGTCATCTTGATGACATGATGCTTCTCATCGGCGTCCTGCATAGAAAATTGAGTACAAGACAAAAGAGATCTATAAGGCCCCACATACCCATTTCCGGAGACTATCCAGAATCTTGATTTCAACAAGGGCTTGATGGTGGAATCTCTTCTTATTGCGAATTATTTTGATGGCAACTGATTCCCCGGAACCGTAATCTCGACAGTGAAGAACCTGACCGAACGACCCCTTCCCAAGGCTATCAATGACTTCGTAGCGATAGGCAAGATGATCATGATTAACGACGAGATAGTCTCCTCGCTCGTCATCATAGCCGTAGTTGTTTGTCGGGTTATCCAAAACAGCAAGTTTCTTTTTGCTATTAGCTCCGACACAATAGACGGAGGGATAGTCCAAGATCTCCTTGCGCTCAAATTCTGAAAGGACGTGGGCTTGCGGCCCTTTCAAGATACCTGGAAAACTTCTGAGATCAAATGTAGAAGCCAATGTGGTGATGACTTACTAGCCGGAGAAGAGGGTGTGACGGGTGGCAGGGGTTCAGGGAATTTGAGCATTTCATCAAGCTCTTCTTGAGTAGAGCCAGCAGCCAATTTCTTCGCGTGCTGACGTCGAATATAGTGCATCATTTCATCATCGCCTAGTAGCTCCTCTTCGTCGACAGTACTTGGTACAGGAGAAGGTGTTGAGAGAGATTGTCGAGATGACGAAGGTGATCCTGATGGTTGGCCAGCATTTTGGTTGAGACTAGACGCTGGCGCCCTAGCGCTGCTTTTGGGAGCCAAAAGTTTTAAACCTTTTGAAGGGGATAATACCGAGAATCGATGATGAGACGAAGGTTCAACAGCAGGAGCTGTCGAAGAGGATAGAGAAGCCACCGAATTGGTCGAAGACTTCCGTAGGCCAATGAAGGAAACAGATTCGCGATTGGTCTTCCGCGGAACACTGGTCACACTTGATGGTCCCGCCGTAGAGGGTTGACGAGGAACGCGAGAGGTAGAGGCTGATGGGGAGCCACGGACGGACGGTTGTCGGACTTTCGGAGTTGCCCCATCTTCGCTTTCCATCACTCCAAACTCGTTGGTGGAAAAACTAGTGGGGGAAGCATTGGCGGAAGAAGTCACCAGCCCACTTGCCCGTCTCGTTGCTAATGCAGACCCGGAGTTCTTCAAAGGAGGCGAAACCACAGCGGAAGTCCGACTGGAGATGCGGGGTATCTTTGTCGGAGTCTCTTTAGGAAGTCCTGAAGCAGAATTCGTCAGCGATGATGGGGGTTCTCTTGATTCCTTGAGAGTTTGAGAGCTATTGGTCCCTGTAGTTCCGACGGAAGGAGAGCCCGCTATAGTCGGAAGTTGATTGCGGCTACGAAGAGACGCATCGGACTGTTTTTGCATCGAACTCACAGTTTGCGAAGTTAAGCGAGAGGAGGAAGAGGAGATGGAGGCCCTGCTGGAGTTCGAAACCACAGGGGTAGTGTTAGACGAAGATTTGAGCTTCGCTACACGCTGAGCCGTGACGGGTTCCAGAGCTGAGATCTGCATGGGTGGCAGACTGACCGGTGATTTAGGCTTCCTAGGATCAGTAGACGATAATGTCTGAAAACGCAGATTAGTACTCGCTTTGAGGTGTTGCATCTGCATATATACCTTGCCCCTCTTCCTATTGATGATAACAGAAATACGACTCTCACTTCTATCCTTTTCCTCCTTCTTCTGCTTTTCCTTCTCCAGCTTCTGCTTTTCCTTCTCAGCCTCACGCACAGCATCCTTAGCTCTTTGCGCCTCTCTGATCGCCTCTTTCGAATCTGCGTGGAGACTCCTTCTAGAGCTCGACTTCAGGAGAGAGGGCAAGCCTAAGCTAAGGACAGAAGGTTTCTTGTGCGTTGCTCCTGGAGTAGAAGTCGACAAAGAGTTGTAATCATGTGCAGGAGACTTGCTCTGCTTCTGACGTGGTTGAGTAGAGAGCATCCCAGGGAACGTGGGTGATGATGAGGAAGCTGCACCATTCTGAGGCGGAAGTTGCATGGATTGCGAGGATGACCGGCGGAAAAAGGGTATGGAGGACGGGGTCAATCGTTTCGATTGGTTACGGCGTACAGATGAGGAGGGACTGAGCGGACCAGGCTGAGGAGCAACCAAGGTCGATGTTGTATGATTAGTGCTGGCACTTGAGCCTGTGCCGGGTCGACTCGAAACTAACCCGCGATCGGGCGTCTTAGCGGTGCCCGCAGTCTGTGCAGTGCCTCTGACAGACCCCACGGAAGACAGAGAGGTCAAGGAGCCCGCAGAGGCCATGGCCTCAGGTTGGTTCGGTGACCACAGCATCTTCGATGACGACATTGATTGATCCTTCGAGCTTGATTTCCGAAGTTGCTGCCCAAAGGTTATGGATCGAGGACTGAGAGGAAAAGAAGTTTTCTGGCCCGAAGACGAAGGAGAACCAGACAATTTGAGATTCAGGGCGCTTGAAAAACTCCACTTCTTAGAAGGCGTCTTGGGAATGACAGGAGCACTCTCATTACCCGAATTGGATGAAAAAAGCTGACTCTCTCGATGAGCCGACGGAGGAGGAGAAACTACTGGGTTCGTATATGAGGGCACCTCAAGAGAAATTGTACGGTTGAGTGGACCGTCGCTCGTCGTTGATCTATCTTTGTCATCGGTTGGCATGGGCGGGAAAGTAAGACCAGAGGACGTAGACGGAGGTGAGCGATAGGTCGACAAATCTTTTGGTAACGGTGGGACGGGTGGAACATCGCCTTCGTCGGCCACATCACCATTAACAGCGATGGATGCTACACGATCCTTTAATGCCGCGTCAGAGGAGTGAACGCTTGATATATCACTGCTTGCGCTATTCCTTCGGCCTTTGTTCGACGATTGTCGACCGGAAGCACCGGACATAGACGTGACACTTGTGGCTGCAGACATAGACGCAGAATCACGCGAACTGGGAGTGCTTGTGTATGTCGTAGAAGAGGTGGATCCACGTTTGGGAGTGAAGCTCAAGCGCACGCCTGGGTTTGGCTTCTTCGGGGTCTTCTCAAGAATCGATGGATTTACCAGTTGATCGTCGCTGCTTGTCGCAACCATAGACGTGTCTGTAATGTCGACCACATCGGAGTTTGTGCCTACTGTTCCACCACGAGTATGCTCCTTGACTGAAGTATTGGAGCCGGCATTGTTAGGCTTTGATTTGCCCGAATCTGAAGCGCTAAGCCCTTCCCACTGGCTCCCAGATTTACCTGCCGGTGTTCCTGGTCTGCTTGCACTAGATGGCCGTCCGAAGCTACCGACACTTGCTCGTGCTCGTGCCCCCTTTCCGGAAAGACCATCTAGCTTCCGTAAAGCTTCCGCAGTGGCTTCGTCGTCTAGAGATGACCAACCCTCCTGTGTCCCTCGCAGCAACGAGTGTGCAACATTGGGGGATGAGTGTATCTGGAGATTGTCCTTTGATGAACGATGTAACGATGAAGGTTGAGATACGGCAGTAGCCGTGTTTCGAAGAAATTGCTGGATGGAAGATGACGATGGAGATGGTGGAAGATGCGAAAAATCAGTGGTATGAACCCGGCGGGAGTGAGAGGTATCTGGGTGGCTCGAGGACGTCGAGCTGGCAGAGGTTTGGCGAACATGACGATCAGAAGATTTGGATGAAGGAGGTGACTTGAGGCTGCTATTGATTGTCAAACCAGTACTTTCTCGTCGACGCTCCTTCACTTTGTTGTCTCTTGAGGAAGGACCCATATTTAGGCTACGATGCTTGCGAGCTGATGGTTTATCATCCTTTGGCCTTTCTTTCGCAGATGATGACGATCCAGAATATTTGGAGACCAAGGAACCCGTTTGATCCATCTCGAATTCATCAGAGGTGCGTTTCCGAGCTTTCCGAGTAGAGTGGTTGAAGGAGCTAGGGGGTGACAACGGAAGGTTCTCATGTACGGTTGGTTCAACGGGTCGGGTAGCGATCGGTTCTTTTGTCGAAGAACCGCGCTCAGCCCTGACTTTAGAAGGTCCAACGCGTTCAGCGCCAATGCCGTTGAGGTTCCGTGGATACAGTATTTCCTCTCCTCCACTTTCGTCAGCGATAGACGGCCGGTTGCGCAATGCACGAGTCGGGGGCTGTAGATTTGCGACCTGGATGCGCATTATAGAGGAATACGATTACATGGGATGTGCACATACCTCTTCTTTCTCTGATGCCTCACCATCGACAGCCTCGATCGTCCAAGGGCTGTCAGGTTGATCCTCTTCTTCTTCCACATCCTCCGGAACGACAATATCGTACCCTTCAGCATCGACCTCGGACGCCGAGATGTCCTGCTCGCCGCTTCTCTCTTCTCGCCCCCAACGCGGGGTTGCAAGCTCACCAACACCAACAAGTCCACGTCTGTCGATCATGGCCGGATTACGCGCGGGGGTGACAGGTTCATTAGGCGACTGATGATCAGGCGTTGTGCTGAGGTACATGGAAGTTGGAGGAAGAGGTGGAATTGGCGACTCGGATTCAGATTGGATTCCGAAGTAATAAGGATCGAGAGATGAGGTGGCGGATGCTGAACGCGAGACGCTATGTTCGGATTCCGACACATCTTCTGCTACTGAAATGTTCAGGTCGAACTGCTGCTGGTCAAGACTAAATAAAGCCTTGTTGACGAGAGAGTGGGCTGAAAATACCTGTTCCCCGCGTTGGTCCTCAAAAAGAGGATATGCCTCATAGCCAACTTCTCGGTCTGATGAAGCTTGGTTGTCCTCGTCTGGGATTTCAAGAGCGGTTGGTCGATCGCGCTTCCTTTGCGAGACACTGATCTGAGCAGTGTGAACGATACGAGGTGATGGAGGAGTCGACATTCGATTAAGCCACGGTTGGCCGTGGAAGGAAAAAGACAAAAGCCCAAGAGAAGAACAAAGGAGAGAAGAACAAGAGAAACGAGAAAAGACGAGGGGTGAGGTGTTCTAGGAAGCGGGACTGCCAGAGGAAAACCCGCCTGGCAGAGGTGTCTGGCGCGCAAGAGGTTTGTTGGCCGAATTCACCTCATGTTAGTGTTGACACTTGTTTGGCCATAGTGGCAGGTTCGGCAATGAATGCGAAGGTGTCTATATCTACATACTTATTGTACAATCAAGAAAAGCTCTCTATCTGCTTATGATGCAGCCTTGTGTCGTCTGCGCGAATATTTGTAGTTCGTACGAGTCGTTGCTGGCGGTACGACGCTTGGGCGAGCCTCTGGAAACACAAACGACTCAATCGGCTGCACAGTTTGCGCAAATGTCTCTCCGGACTGAACCCGACGTTCGTCACGAAAAAGATAATCAGGAACCACGCAAGTTTGTATGTTCTCGGCTTCCACTGGCAGTGGAGAGGTACTAGAAATGTCATCAACAGAATGGCGCGTCAAACTAGGGTTTTCCGTTTAACTTGGGCACCATTTGGCAGAACCAAACACTTACGAGCTGCTCGCGGAGGGTTCATTACGGGATGTGTGCGTTGAGACGGGCGTCAACGGCACGTACTCAGTGACTACTGCCCCTTCTTTGGCCTTCTTCTCTTCCATTAAACGACGACGGCGCTCTTTGTCGCGAGCGCTCTGCTCTGCTCGACGCCGCATCATCGCTTCGTGCTTAAGAAACCGTCAGGGATCAACACGCAAAAAAAGTGACCTGATATATGTACCTTTGCTCTTTGGCGGTCATCTATACCTTCCAGATCCTTGACTGGTTTCTGCCTATGTGTGAGAATGGTCCCTATATCCAGGTAGTTTGCAAGCTCACCAAAGATAGCAGTTTATTTATCCCTGATATGCGTTTTGTGGATATGTCCTCCTCTGGAACTGCCGCACTGGAGGTCGACGGTGGGGCCTCGGGCACAGACTCCTGTGCTTGCTGTGTGAGTCGCGCTTTCTTCAGCTTGCGTTTTTCTCGGAGTCTGTCGCGACGAAGTTGCTTGCGCTCTTCCTCAGTCAATACTCGTTTTCCGACACGAAGGCTGACATTTGGAGGTGACTGCTGAGAACGGTCTTCGAGAGACGTTTGCACAGGCTGGGATACTGCTTCCGGATTTGGGTCTCGTTGTGAAGATGACTGTGGGAACCTCTTTTCTTCTGGTTCTGGTCTGGAAGCAGGCTCAGCCTTCTTTGCAGCAACCTTGGCTCGTGCAGCAACCTCTGCTTTGGTTCTTGCTTCTTCCTGTGCTTTCTTTCGTGCCAACGCTCCTGCTTTCTCTCGCGCTGCGGCTTCCGCCTTGTCTCGTACGGCTTGTGCTGCCTCAGCCTTCAAGCGTGCCTCTTCCAGTTCACGTGCACGAGCTTCCTCCAGCTCTTTAATTCTTCTCCGTTCTTCAAGCTCCGCCTTTTGGCGAGCCTCTTCCTGTGCAAGCTTGATGGCAGCTTGTTCCTGTTCTTGTATGGCACGCCTCGCGGCCTTTTCCTCTCGCAATTGACGGTTCAGTGCAGCTCGTTCTTGCTCTTCAGCAAGTCTAGCTTCCTTTTGTCGGAGTTGTTCTTGTTGACGCAGGACCTTCTTCGAAATTGGCGGTGGAGTGGGCTGTTGAGCCGCCTCCTCAGGTGGAACAAATCCTTTCTAAGAACGTGTACTCGTCAGTACTACCAATGAGAGATGCTAAAAAAAAACCTTAGTCCGCAAAATATCCTTAATTTCCACCGGCATAGACTGCTGCTTCCAACATTTTTCAACATCGTGTGTCGTCGCGTGTTTGATCAGAAGTTCGACCATGGCTGGGTCCCAACTCTCGATCGCTAGTTGTAATGGCGTACGCCCCGACTCGGTTGCTTTTGAGGGATGATAGCTTTCGAAGGGCTTTCCGCGTCGCTCCAGTATAAAGCGGACAACACGAGTATTGCCTGCTTTGATCGCAGCGTGGAATGGAGTAAGCTGCTGCTTGTTCAAGGTCGTGGGGCTTGCGCCTAACCATACAAGACCAATTAGCGACTACTTAGGACGCGACGAATCACCTTAATCACCTTTTTCAATTAGGAACTTGACAAGCCCCCCGTCGCAGTGACTCGCGGCAACATGCAGCAGCGACTCATGCTGAGCTGCCTCATCTGATTTCCCGGTTTGCCTCGCGGGTTTTCTCGACGCGTTGACATCGAGATCGTGGTCCAGGACGGCCTTTTCCACAGCACGAGAGTCCCCTGAGTATGCAGCCTGGTGGTGATATAAGCGTTCGAAGCTGTATAATTCAAGAGAAGAGGTACCTGGAATAGACGTTCATAGGCCGTGGCTTGACGCTCTTCATCTGCCTTTGCCTTCTTAGCCTGATTTTTGCGTTCGCGTTCCTCCTGTTCGATCTCGAGCTCTGATAGAGACACTCAGTCGGTCGAAACACAAGAATAGAGGAGAAGGAATGCCTACCCAACTCGCGCTTCCTTTTTTCATACTCCTCCTTTTCCTTTCTTTGTCGCTCCGTGTTCGCAGCCTGGCGTTCCTCTGAGTATTCTGAGAAGGAATCCGCAAAGCCACCCAAAAATACATCAGAAAACGTCGAGAGATCGCGCCCGGCACGTCCAGAGCGCTCATTGCGATATCCTTTCAAGATCCAAAAGTGTCAGCTTAATGACGAGTAAAACGTGAAAGAGACTGACGCCGTCCTCTCGCCCTCGAGTATCGATTGGATAGAGTTTCTGCGAACATAAACCTAGAGGGATGCCCGCGATGAGAAAACTCGTTTTCACAAAGGGAGGACAACACGAGGCGCACATGTAGAAATCAAAGAGTTCATCTTCCTCCAGAACGATGTCATCCTCGTCAGGATAGGTAGACTCTGAACGATGACTCCACGACGGGTTGTCGTAATGCCTCTGGCATATGTCCCATGCTGCGCCGATCTGTGGGGCTGTGAGAAGGGGGTGGACGGAGAGGGGGTGTCAAGTGCACCTGCTGAAAGCGGTGGGTCGCAGTTGAGTCGCCGTGATTGCGGTCTGGATGATGACTGAGTGCTAGCTTCTTGTACGCCTTTGCGGCGGTCTGCTGGTCGACGTCCGGGGTGAGGCCGAGGGTGGCGAAGGCGTCGCGGACGTCATGGCGGATGCCCATGCTGGTTGGGGAAAGAGGTGTGACTGACGCGTGCGTGACATCGTCCAGTATATGCGCGGAGTTGGATATGGCGGAGCTTGGCTGATGGTGGTCGCGGTGAGGCGCGGCAAGGGGTGTGCTCGCTGTGCTCTGACCTGGCTGGGGTGTGTGGCCTGTGTGTGCGATGGGCATGGGCAGCGACGCGGGGGCTGTCTGCTGAACAGCTGAGGGCCGTCTGGCAGATAGATCGTCATTATGTCAGCGGCGAGACAGGCTGACCCGAGGAACGCTCGGCCACACCCCTGCTCTTCACACTATGCCGTCCGTCGAAGACAAAGCCCTCGACGGCGAGGAGCCCCTCGAGCCCCCCTCCCACATGCCCACACACGCTCTGCATTCTGCCGCTTTCTCTGGAATGCCAGTGCACGTCTACCCCTTCCCACACTCCCTCCTCCCCGCCCAGCAGCCCCGTTCAAAGCGCAGGCAGGTCAAGAACGCCTGCACAAACTGCCAGAAGGCCTGCAAGAAGTGCGACGACGCACGTCCATGTCTCAGATGCGTCAAGTATGGTGTCTCTGAAGAATGCGTCGATTCTCAGCGAAAGGAGCGGAAAAAAGGGATCAAAAGGGGTCCCTACAAGAAGCGCGATGGAAAAGGTGTGTTTCCCCACTCCGTCTCCCTTTTCTTTCCCCCCTCGTCATACATGGATGTTCACGGACCGTCCCGGATTTTTCTTGAGATCGCGCAGGCAACAGCGTCGACCACACCGACGTGCCCTCACAGGGCGTGCCTGTCTCAAACACGGCTCCGCCTCCAGGCGGTCCACCGATCCCCGGGGGTTACCTCCCCGTCGGCTATCCTCCACCTCCTGGCTTCTACCCTCAGTACCCGCCCACTGCATCAAAGCAAGGAGACAGCCCACCTGTGTACTCTGCCCAGCCATATTTCTTGGCCCCGGTCCCCCACATGCAGGGCCAGTTGCACACCGTTTCGGAGGATGAGAGCCAAGGGTATTCCCCAGAGGGATTTTATCAACCCACCGTCATCACCCCTATGCCCTATCACCCTCACTATTCCATTCCCAGACCTGATGGTGAGGGCACCATTCAGAGCCACTATCCAATGTACAGCACCGTCTATCCCAAGGAAACAATGGGTGGGCAAGGTGAGATGATCAACAACAGGAATGGTGGGCAAGAACTTGTGGTCAATAGCAAGCAAGATTAACTATGACAGGGTAATTGAACATTTCCTTTTCTCTTTGTGATGATATTTCCTGCTTTTCTTGCTCGTATTCCTGCTTTCTTGTACCTATGTTTGAAATATGCTGTTGCCTTTGCTTTTAATTGTGACAAGGAGTGCACCAACTTGTGAAATGTTCATCACTAACACAGATGTAAGGAAGTCCAATAGATTGAGATAGTGTCTAGTCATGCTTGTAAACTGAGATTCTTCATAAACAATGCAACCTCTTCCATTGAGGGACGTGCAGATGCATTCTTTTGCCAGCTATGCACCATCAAATCCCACAATGCATCTGATAGCCACAAACTTACTTCTCTGTCCTCAGGGCGGGCTGGTATTTGCTTCAGGACTACAATCTTGCGGATGACTGTAGCATCCCTCTTGCAATCTGCAAAAGGATACTTTCCAGTCAGTAGCTCCAGCACAGCCATGGCAAAAGAATATGTATCAGCAGCCTTGGATGGTGATTTCCCCTCTATTAATTCAGGAGCTAGCCACCGTGCGCTGCCACCCTCCGTAAGGGCCGCAGATGCGCTCTTCTCCGTAACTTCTTCAATGACCTTGGACATTCCAAAATCGCAGATGCAGGCTTCACCCTGTCTGACTGGTTGGCGCGACGATTGGCAGAAACGTAAGGCAAGAAATGCACCTTTGCTGATACGAGTATATTCGCCTGAAGAGGGATAAGTCAATGATCCATTGAGGCCACTGATCAAGACTTACACACTTCACTGCAGGGAGGTGCCGAATGAGGAACGGAGAACATGGGCAGTTGTAAACTTACTATTTCCATGGATGATATTGCGTAGATGAAGATTTTCTAATCCCTGGGCCGCCCCAGCCATCTAGATTTTCACGAGTTAGCGATTCGGTTGTAAGGATTTAGAAATGTGCATACAAGGGATATACGGTTCACATCACGATATGCTTTCACAAACCTCCAAAAGTGATTAAAGTCACGCGCAAATCGAGATGAAGGTGTCGTACTCGAGGACGTTCCCGTTCTCTTGCCACGGTGATACCTTAAAGAAAGTTAGTAGCGTGCGCGGTTCTCGAACAACCAAAGAGTAGCTGACCATATGAATATGCTGACCCAGATCGGTGACGATCCCATAAAATGGCAAAATATTGTTATGCTTTAGATTCGCCCAGAGCTTGATCTCATTTTCGAAACGCTGAAGATGATGAATGGTCTCCCCAAGAATGAGTAGGCGTTGTCTGACCTTCTTAGCTTTCGCATCGGTCGCTCTGATGTTCCTCAATGCCTTGAGTGCAACCTTGAAATCGAAAAGTTGAGAGAGTGACACGAGACAGGCCATCTTACTCACCTTCTCCTCTCCGAGCCACTTGCCGGCCCATATATCGCTGTACACACCACCGGCAATTGCCAAGTCTCCATGTTTCGTCACTTCGCCGTTGAGGACTTTGATAGTCGGAGGTACCCCAGTTTCGCGGTGGAGATTTATCAGGCCTCGCTGGTACTGCAGGTACCTTTGGCTATCAGTGACATGTGGCGCTGGGGAGGTTGTTCGTGGCGTGTACATGGCATCGTGAGTTCCATCTGCCTGACGAAGAAGGGACAATTCCTTTGACACGTGGAAAATTAACCATTAAAAAGTACTCTGTGTAGAAAGCAAGAAAACTGACTTGTTGTCCTGCGCGCATGAATTGTTCAGCGACTGGTTGACCAGAGTTCTGCATTTCTATAATAGTTCGAGTTTCTGATTGAACGGTTAATATGCGAAGTAATAAATCGCTGAGTTCGGCCGTGTTGCTCCTTATGGTATGCATCATGTCGCGTTGAGTTGAATGCATTATTATGTTGGAGCTGTGAACAGCATGCTGATCTCTCTGGCAGCCTGCTAAATAGGAATCATTGGAACGCACTTGATCTACGATAGGATGCGTCAATTTGCAGGCATATGTCTGACAAGGGGCGAAAGCATACATGGAAAAGAGTCATGGCGGAATTCAATTCTATGTCGCAGAGGTCTAGTCCATCCTTGATCTCGCCATTCTTTACTGCACAAGGCCCCTGTCAATGGTAAGTTCTTGACATATTAGGGTGAAATAGCCTACAAAACGTCACGACTGGGTTGTATTTCGCCCATTTACGCGTTCTGTCTAGGACCTTTTCGAGAATCCTGTCGCATTTGCGCCGTGTGTTCAGATCGACGAGGCTCCGGACAGAGGCAGGACGATTACACACGGCAAGAGCTGGTCTGTAATTTGTTGTAGTTTTGACCCTTCCATCTTGGAGCTTTGCTCATTGAGGGTGTTCAGAATCTGTACGCATCTGTTGGACAATTGCTTCGACTTTTGCTGCAGGACAAGAGTGAGAGGAAAGCTGATCCAGTCACGGCCAAACAGCTCAACCTTGTGGGTTTTGACCTCACCACAGGTCTTGACGATCTCTTCCACGGCGATAGCGATGGCTCCCACGAATGGTATGCCACAAAGCGACGCGGCGATGTTCAGAGCTCCGGTCGAAGCCTCGAGAACTCGAAGAGCCATGGCTAAGATCGACGCCCCGGCTGGTGGAGGAATCGTTCAGGTGGTGCGTGAGCAAGGTGTGAACACAACCTCATATCACCAGTAATACTTATTATTAGATACAGCACGTGGGGGCTGTTCGAAGAGATTGACGTCAAGGCTTGAGCCGCTTGACTAGTGATCACTGGTTGCAGGAGAAGTAACGTGCGCGACTCTAACCCGACCGCGACATCATTTGATCTCAACATCGATCTCAACTCCCAACCTCAGGCTGGACAGAATTTCTCTTACTGAACTTCTCGCCTCCAATGTCGCCACGAAAGCGTAGACGTGAAGAGGCCTTCCCAGAAGAAGACGAAATTTCTCAACATAGTGGTGCTTTAGAAGATGCTGTCGTAGACGAGAAGGAAAGGAGCGAGAAGGAACAGGAGGTTTGGGACGCGATCAGAGAAGCTCATTACGAAGGTCGGTGGGCAAGTGCACCCTGACTGAAATCGCTCTTCATGCGTTCACATTTGCCAGCTATTGAACAACTTCCGTTAACGTTGCATCGACAGCTATCTCTCATGCGACAGCTTGACGAACAAACCATAGGTGAATTCGATACTCATCAAATCCTGGGCTGGGTCACTAAGCCTTTGTGCAGCATGTACTGCCCGCCTTCTTCCAGCTCTCGTACAATACATCAGCACGCGGCAAGCCATCGCGAATGGGACTTTCGAATCGGGTGAGGAAGTGACCACGACAATGGCTGCTGGTGATAAGGACGGCATGACCTGCAACGGAAAACCCAACGGCCCGCGGTACTTTGCTCTGGCGACGCCGCTGACACGGCTACGAAGTGGTGAAGGTCAGCCGTCTGCGGGACCATCCACGCCCTTTCCCATACCGCCAGACAGGCAAAACCTACCACAGACGACTATAGAACTACTTTCTTATCTTGCGTGGATGTCAGAAGAGCTACTACGTGCCTCTCAAGAGAAAGTCAACCTTGCTCAGGCAAACCATGATTCTGTAGGAGTTAATTTTTCTCGATTTCTGTATCACCTACGCTCTCCTAGGTAGAACGACACATTCAGCTCCTCGACCAAGCCATCAAGGAGCAGGAGGCATCGTTGTCGCAAGACTCTCGTGGTAACAATGGCATTTCTATTCACCTTCCAGAAGTGGTGGCCCCACAGTTGCCCAATCGGAATGGCCGCACTGCTCAAAGCTCTTCAGATGATGATCCGCCTGTAGCTGCTGAGATGCCACCTTCGGTACCGGAAGCTGCTAAGTCTTCCCAACGCGGGTCTAGAAAGAAAGGGAAGGTTCCTGCGGGCAAACAGAAACCAGAATCAGGAAAAGACTCGGCCTCATTAACTATAACCCTGCCTGCTACGCAACCGAGCGAAGAATTGTACTGCTATTGCAATCGTATCTCTTTCGGAGAAGTAAGTCCTTGTACGACTATTCATTGTTTGTGCGTACGAACTTATTGTACGCTAGATGATAGCGTGTGATAATGAATCTTGCGAGAAAGAATGGGTTCGTTCTGAAATCCTATTGAGGTTTCTTTGCTTAAGCTGACTATCTCATAATGCACTTCAAGTTCCATTATGGCTGTGTTGGATTGACCGAGCCACCTGAAGGCGAATGGTTCTGCGAAGACTGCAGAGTCGATGAGGCCTAAATGTTTGCTGTGCACATTGTAGTGTAGTGTACATGTAGATGGTGTCTCTGCGATATTGCTTTGGATAATACAGGAGGATGCAGCCCCCAATGATTTAATATTACAGTAGAGTACGAGATAACAGGATAAATGCTTGTCAGTCCGAGGTAACTCGCATATTTAACGTATTGGCTAGTGTTTCCATATAAACCTCTGAAAGATAATTGAGTGTCCTTCAGCAAAGCAGAGAAAAGGAAAGCACCTGTTTGATGTCGCAATCGATGGTATTCAGTAATTAGTTCATTGAGCTCTGTTTCACTTTGCTTCAAATGTTCGTTCATCTGGAAGCAATGCAGCCGTTATTCCATAAGCAACGCGCAAAGCAAAGAAATTTGAACCTTGGCATCCACTTGATTTGCCTCCTCGCGAACTTCCTCAATTTGCTTGTCGTTCTCTCTTCTTTCAAGAACCATGCCATCGTATTCCCGTTGTAACCGGTCGATGGTTTGTTGGCTCGCCAGTTTCCTGTCTTCCGCGTGCTTCTGGGCTCTTTCAAGTTTGGCTTGAGCATTAACAAGTTGGTCATTAACTCGCTGAGCTGAGCTGTTAGCCACGTTATAGACCTTACTGGCGTATGGCCCACCTCCTGCCTCATGCGCAGTTCATTTCTTTCAATAGCTTTCTCGTCAAGCAGGTCCCGAAGCTGTGAAAGAGCCTTTTGAGACACATCAAGGGACTGGACCTCTCTTTCTATCGTCTGAATTTGTTCTATACACCCGCGCACGTCCTGTTTATTTCGGAATCAGCGAAGTAAATGAGGTGAAATTAACGGCACAACCTTTTCAATGTTATGAAGCGCATTGATTTTGGTTTGGAGATCTCGCGCATTGGTCTCGTGCATCAGGACCATTTTTTTGTCCTCCCTAGCCGTGGTCGACATAATGGCAATTGTTTTCTTGATACGCTCTGGCGATTGGACTATTCTGGCACGCGTCCGCGTAATGGCCTCTTCGACGCTCTTGATTTCTCCGTTGAGAGCTTCCTGCACGCCAGATACATTTATCCCTTGGGAGTGCCTCTACAGATGAGCAAATAGCCACCTTCCGCTTCATCAGAGCATTCCGTTCGGTCTTGTATTGCTCTACGTCACGAACGGCCTTGGCTTGAGCATCCTTCGTCATAAACATGGTGTTTGTAATAGACGTGTTTTCGGCATTGAGTTGCTCGCAGATGGGTTTGTCTTGGACAATTCGACCTCTGGATATTTGTGAAGGAGTAACATATGGGACAAAAAAGACTTACTTTAGCTCGTCCAACTTTCTTTGTATCTCGTTCAGTTGGTCTTGAATGTTATCCCGTTGCGCGATGAGACTGTTAGACCGTTCGCGAAGATCTTTGAGAAATGGATCGCAGAACTGCTCTGTGAATTTGACGAAATTGATGAACGCCGAAAGCAGGACAATGGTTCGTTCTCTCTCGGGGTTATACAAATCCCTCGAGTTGAAGTCTTCAACTCTTGCGGCTTTCGCGAAGCGGATTCTATATGCATGAGCTTGTTAGAGAAACACTTCCCATAAATAAATCTATCGCTTGCAGGTGGTAAAGGATTATGTTGCTGGAGAGGGCAGAAGCATAGAGGTCCTTCGATCATTCAGATTGAGAAGGGCCACGAAGATCGCAGATCCGCATACCTTATCTTCCACCTGAGACGCGTTTAATGCGTTTTGAACAGGATCCCGGAGCGATCCATGGCTGATACCTGTCAGCTGTTCAAGACAAGCGGAATAGACGTTCTCGACAAAATCGGCGGTTGGGCTTTTGAGCTGTTCTTGACTGACTGATATGCCCCAGCCAGCAAGTGCGTTGATTATATCCGGAATGAGCATGCGAGGAAAAATTCCTTTCGCCATGACAGGGAAAGTAATCGATGTGAGATGTGAGAGTGGGATTGGAGTCACTCCGGTTTGTTGGAGGCTACACGACCATGTGATCGACGCGCCTGTCACGGTGTGCGCCGCGTTACGGGTGACACATACCTTCTTATCCTTACCGTTTACGAAACCACATCCTTGCAGCCTAATCGGCGCATGCTCCAATCACCATAACCAGAGGCGACCTGTGGAAACTACGAGCACCGCCTCTCATGTCTGGAACATCAACGCCAACAGAAAATGGTGGGCCAATGAGTATTTCCGTGAAAGGTTCAACTTCAGCTGGGCCTGTGAAGGTGCGTCTTGGTTGTCCCAAATTTTGCGCTCCAATTGACATCTCCCAAAGAGCTCCAAGTTTAAGCCCTCTATTCCTCCCGCTCACATGTCGGAGAGTTGTTCGTATTCAGTCGAGCTCTCGCGCTACTAACTCCACTAACTCCTACTGACGTGCTGGTGCTAGCTCGTCGCCTTGGTTTATCCTCTTTCTCTACGCCTGGTTTTCAAGCCTCCAAACCCAATCTTTCGTCTAAGCCCAAACTTCCGCCCAACCCCAGGGAAGTCGTCTACATCTCGAGCGATTCCGGTCCTCCTACCCCCATCCGAGGTGCAATCAAGAGGGATTCTTCTGATTTATCCATAACTGGAGAGGCCTCCTCACATGCCCAAAAACGACAGAAAACGGCGGTACTTCCAGAGGAAAAGGAAAATGTTTTGCAGCTCTCATCAAAAATCAATGTCGATAGTTCACGTCTAAGAAGGCACCATGCCCAGAGGGTACTACTCGATAACAGAAGCAACGAATTAGCAGGGGTGTGTTGCTGTCATGACCGTACTTTCTTCATAAGTCTTACCACTTGACGCAGCAATCCTCTGAGACATTGAAGCAGTACCAAGCATACAATAGTCAGCTCAGGCAGTATATTGGCAAGGAGTGTGTTGCCTACTGGCAAGGCAGCGATAAGACCAAGGATATCGTAGTCCTTTCTAAGATAGAGTGAGTGCCCTCGATGCTCATGTAAGTTGCTCCCTTCTTACCAGTTTCATAGAGAACTCCTTCGCTCTCGTCTTGACGCCGTTGATTCTGAACTTCAAAGGCGTCAGACTGAAAAAACCGTCTCTTCCCAGGAGCCAACTTCTGTCCTGCAAAATGCAGAGGCAACTGTAATTCCCGAATACGTGTTGTCTCAACAAGCGCAGCAAGCAGCTGAAAGTGACGATGAGTATTGGGAGGGTATGGAGGATATTCCCATGCAGGAACCCCTGGTTGCGTCCACTTCCACGGCACTATCAGAGCACCAACCTCCACCATCATCGGATAAAGAATGCAGTACACTCTTGGCAAGTGACTTCTATCCTGAGATCTCGCGCCAGCTCCGCCAAGTCTTCAAGCTTGTTGACTTCAGGAAGAATCAATTGGGAGCAATTATAGCGGCTATGCAAGGAAAGGATGTTTTTGTTCTTATGCCTACAGGAGGTGGCAAAAGCCTTTGCTACCAACTTCCAGCGATATGTAACGGCGGAAAAACACGAGGAGTAACAATTGTGGTTTCTCCCCTTGTTGCCCTCATGAAGGACCAAGTCGAGGGATTGAATGCAAAGGGGATTGATGCTCTGCTTTCCAATGCTGAAACCGTTGGGAATGACTGGCAGTGCTTGGTTGTTAGCTCGCGCAAGCCCAGTCTATGGTACATCACACCGGAAAAGCTTCGAGACAGCAACAAGGTCAATGAAATCCTGACAATTCTGGCCAAAGAGAACAACTTAGCAAGATTTGTGATTGACGAAGCGCATTGTATTTCGACATGGGGACAGGATTTTCGCGATGCGGTCAGTGTTATATACTCCCGTCTGTTGGTCGGATTTCGCTAATTTATCTCTTCCCAGTACACTGCCCTTGGATCACTTCGTGATCGTTTTCCTGACGTGCCGATCATGGCATTGACTGCAACGGCCAACAAGCACACGGTGGCTGACATCGTCTCTCAGCTGAAGCTGCGGGATCATGCCTTTTTCACTCAATCCTTCAACCGCACAAACCTGAAATACGTTGTGCAGAAGAAATCAAAAGTGGATATCACTCACGAGCTCGTGGCCCTCTTGGAATCGAGACAGGGCAAGACCGGCATTATCTACTGCAATGCACGTCGGACATGTGAAAACGTAGCTGAAAATCTTCGCGAGAAGGGCATCAATGCTGCTCACTTTCATGCTGGCATGTCTGCCACTGAAAAAGATCAAGCAGTGCACGATTGGCGTGCTGGGGTGGTTCCTGTTATTGTCGCAACGGTACTCAATTTTCTTGTTCGCCTTTATAAATTATTTGCTGAAACCCATTCCAGATTGCCTTCGGAATGGGTATCGACAAATCTGACGGTTGGCCAATCAGTTAGCCCACGTACGTTCATAACCTCACCTTGACCGTTTCAGTTCGATATGTCATTCATCACGACATGCCGAAGTCGCTCTCTGGGTCAGTAGTATGTCTTCCCGTAATATGAAAGCAATTCAACCTAGCACGACATCAGGTACTATCAGGAAACTGGACGAGCTGGACGCGATGGTGAACCTGCGGAATGTGTTATGTGTAGGCTTCAGTTTGCGCAATCCTCTCCCTCTTGCTCACCATAATTCGAAAGTTTACTCATATCAAGACAAAACCAAGCTGGACAACCAGATCGAGAAGAGTGAAGATTCTACCACGGAGAGCAAAGAAAGGCAGAAAAATGCTGTTCGCGAAGTCTATCAATTTTGCGAGAACACCTCGGAATGTCGACGCGTGCAGATCCTCCAGCACTTTGATGAAAGATTTGCCAAATCCCTTTGTCGTCGGGGGTGTGATACCTGCGAGGCCGATCGTGAAACTGTCTCGAAAGATCTCACGTCCAATGCCGTCGATGCCATTAAACTCATTCAGCTTTTGAGTCACCGTGGAGACAAATTAACTCACCCTCAATTTGTATCCGTTTTGCGTGGTGCAAATACGGCCGATGTGAGGAGCAAGGGGCATGATAAGCTGCCTGGATACGCCTCTTGTTCTCAGCTACCGAAAGAGCTACTAGAACTCATGCTCAGTCGTCTCTTATACAATAGGGTCATTGAAACAGTTGCTGAGCAAAACAGGCGAGGATTTCACAGCAATTACCTTGTGGTATGTCACCCCGCGTTCAATATGTCAGCTTTTAACCATCGTTTCCTTCAGCTCGGACAAAACGCGCAAGGCTTGCTGAGCGGGGCAGAAAGCTTCCTTGTAGATTGGCACCCAAAACCTGAAAAGGCACCTCGACAACGAAAGAAGGCGGCCGGCCAATTCGAATCAATCAGTGCTCCTCCACGATCGCGGAAGGGGAAGCAGAAGGCCGCGTTGGAAGACGATCCCATTGAGGTGTTCGACGACATGTATGACATGGGTGACTCCCCAGCCCGCCTCGAAAGCATCTCTGCGGCACCTTCCCGGCCTACAGTGAAGAGCACCTCGAATGTGACCAAGCCGCCGTCTTCTACAAGTACTTGCTTAGGGTTTCACTCCCCTGAGGTGTTGTACAACAGGATGCTGGAGCTTCGTAATCAGGCATGCCATTGATTTCTCTTCCTCATCTCCCCACTGACCCGGTTTCACAACTCAAGATCACGGTTGATGAGAATCTCGAAGACGAAGAAGATGTCCTAGATGATACGAGTTTGCAATACTTGAGCGCAACCTGTCCAATAGGTAAGGTTCATTCCACCTTCCAATCATCAATATTTTAACGTGTCTGCCCAGACTATAACTCGTTTAAACAGGAATTGATCAACGGGATGGACATGGAAGGGCCAGATGCTGCAGCCATCGCAGACATGAAGTGGAAGCAATATGGCCAGCCATTTTTACAACTCTGTATCCAGCACAGAAGCGGGTCTCTTGGGTATGTGGGCTCTCAACTTTTTTTTATCGATTTCCCGACTGAGATCCATCCACATCTTGCACAGAAATAGGACCAAGTCTACTCCTCAGGTTTTCAGCCCTGCTGCCCTGCATTCCGAGTTTGATTATCGACCTCCAACAACACCTAATGTGCGGATGCCCACAACTTCTGGACCTCCTAAACCGAAGTTTAGACCTGCTAGAACATTCTAAGGTAGTGCTTTTTCTGCGTTCTTTATATTTTCGTGTATATACGCCATGCAGGGATGCTCATGCAATATTTTATGTACATAGCATTATAAGTTACATCATTCAATTATCGTTTTGTATATAGGCACTAATTCATCATCGAATCTGTATCTGGTTCTCGAGTCGCTTAGCGTGGTCCCAATTGTCTTTCGTCAACTCCGCCTCGTGAAAAGAAAGCGCAACCAATCTGCTCGACGGTTGTTATCAAAGACCGAAGAAGAGTGTTTCTGACTTGCCTTGCGACAAGCATGCGCTGGACGAGGTCGTCAGGAGTGAAACCTTGGCCTTTAGCCCCGTTCGTAGCTGTGGATCGTTCTTGGACAAAATCGTCTTCGATGTGCTTAGAATTGCATTAGTAAAGGGACGATACCTTGTCGCAAATGACATACTTTTCCCGTAGACTCTCCAATAGTGACCTGGCCAATCTTCGACCCACCAATAAGGCGACGGAACTGGGACAATCGATCTGGTGGTGGCAAATTAATCAAATCAGAAGATTTGTAGAGTGCTTGTCTCGCCCGGTTCACTGATAGGACAGGCCGCAGCAAGACATTGACATTCGTCTGGATATCTTTATCAGGCGGGAAACACAACATACGACAAAGATGTGTACATGCCTTGAAGAATGTGCTTTTCTTCCCTTCAGTGACTATCACAAAACTACAATCCGTGTCGAATTGGAAACTGCTGAAGGGAAAGATGTAATCCAGTGTTTGAGCCCTCATCATTTCCTGCACTGAATGTATGTTCATGACGCCTGAAATTTCAAAAATTCAGGTCGACAGTCGTCCTTGACAGGACGATGCAGACCTTTGTTGAAGATCCCTCCTTCCGTTACAGCACTTTCGGTCAAAAGCAGAACAGATCCTTTAGGATGCTGAAGCCAACCACTGTGCAAGTCTTCATCCTTGGATTCTGGACATGACGACGTATTATTTAAGTTGTTCAAGGAAAGAGGCACGGTTGCGACGAGAGGAAATAGTTGCGATAATACATGATATAGTGTTGGCGTTGTGCCTGAATCTCCGAGAGGAGGGGGAAAGCCTGCAAGTGTCAACGAGGGGGATAGAACAGGTGGGATACGCGATCGACTACAAGGAGCATTGGCTGAAAGGTAAAAAAAAAAAAACGAAGGCACGCACACTCTCGCAATGGAACATAACAGGACCCATTCCGCCGCATAACGATCTCCAGCGAGACCTTCATCTGCAATCCATTGAATGATCTCTTTCCGCAAGGATTTAATAGTTGGAATCAGGCTGGAATCCGGGAAAGATCTAGGAACAATCGAGCTCGGAATCGTCATTGAAAATAGGACGTGAAGAGTAGCAACATTGGATGGCGTCGGTTGTTCCATGCTAGTTTGAACGCTGCCGAAATGATGAGGTATCTGGCCTTGCCAAATGACGGTGCAACCTACGGCTCAGACGTCAATATTCCAACGAAGGAAGATAAGTCAGTCGTCCGGAGAGGATGCGCTAGGATTTCATCGTATATCTGCCTTTAAATTCAGAAAGAAACCCGCAAACACATGAGATGTAGATATTACCTTGAGCTGTACACCGATGTGCGGCGCGTCAGGGACGGGATACTTATGGGGTCGCGTACAGCAATGAGCGACTGACGTTTCCGAAAGAGGACTGCCTTCAAAGCACCACGCACTCAGCCCTGGAATAGTCACTGCCCAAAACACGCTGCACTCGCGGAGATCCGAGGTTCGAACGTCGCCGGTCTGATCAGTGTCTCCGTCTGGTAACCCCCACCCGCCTCCCACCCCGTTCTCGCGTTTAGCAAGATATAGTTCGGGAGAAACGGATGTGTCCTGAATCATCGCGTGGAAAACGACAACCGAGCCATTCGGGAAGGATTCCGGGGGATGCTTGAGGTCGAGGATGGGCACCTAGGGAGAATGATCAATGCTGGCGCGCCGCATTTCATGACACGAGGGAACTGACTTGAGCGAAGGCATCGGGGGCCTGTAGATGAGATTTGAAGTGCTCTGTGACAAACTTTGGGAATTGTTCTGTGGACGCGGGGTCGCAGGCGGTGTGGAGGTCGCGGATGACACGCCAGGGATCAGTGAGGATGGGGTCAGACATAGCTGCTTACGTGATTGGGCTGAGCCCGGAGTTTGAGGTCAGCTGCGCGGCACAGAGCACCGCTGCCAAGTCAATCTCCTTGTCGTCTTCCACCACCGTCCTCCATAATGGGGCTCTTCAACCGCAAGAAGCCCACCGAATCCGACTCCGCTGACTCTGAGAACAAGAAGGAAAAGGGAGGTTGGAGGCGCCCAGCGAGTGCGTTTTCTGACATGTCGCTTCGTGGCTTCTGCTCATCTCCGTCTAGACACCGCATTCAAGCAGCAACGGCTCAAGGCATGGCAGCCCATCCTCACCCCGAAGACCGTGTTGCCTACGCTCTTTGTTGTCGGTATTCTCTTTGCGCCCATCGGCGGCCTCTTGATCTGGGGCTCCTCCCGCATAACGGAAATCACGATTGACTACACCGAATGTGAAAGACTCACGCCCTCCCCCGCAAATGGCACTTTCTCTTTTTCGGACGTGCCTTCCAACAAGTACTCTTATCGACTCAGTGCCTCCGACAAGGATGCCAAACCAGCCACACCCCGCTATGCTTTCCTCGACAACACGGAGAACAGCACTGTAACTGATGTATTACAGAAGAGGCAGTGTATCGTGGAATTTGACATCCCTGCAGACCTTCACCCGACAGTTCTTTGGTATTATAAGCTCAGCAATTTTTTCCAAAACCACAGGCGTTATGTCAAGAGCCTGAACTCTGATCAACTGAAGGGCAAGTTTGTCAGCGCCAAAGATCTAGACGACGGTGATTGCAAACCCCTCGGCTCCATAAATAACACAGCCATATATCCTTGCGGACTGATCGCGAACTCGTTCTTTAACGGTGTGTGTTTCTTGCGAATGCCGTCATTGACCACCTCGCTCAGGTGCTTCTGTCGTAGATACATTCTCGACCCCGATCTTGTTAAACCCCTCTGGCTCCTCGGAATCTTCACAACCATACGTATTTTCTTCGAAGGGTATTGCATGGCCAGGAGAGGCCAAGAAATATGCCTCCTCTCCCATTGGACCTGGTGGATATTCAAGCTTATCGGAAATTGTTCCTCCCCCGAACTGGGCTTTGCAATACCCCGACGGGGTGTATACTGAGGAGAACCCACCCCCAGACCTCCGCGCAAATGAGCACTTCCAGAACTGGATGCGAACCGCCGGGTTGCCGACATTCACCAAACTCTATGGCAGAAATGACGTTGACGTGATGCAGAAGGGCACTTACAGCGTCATTATTGGGCTGAGTGAGTTGAGCTTGTCGTAACTCGAACACAGAGCCTCATGCACTTTATCCCACAGACTTCCCTGTTCTGCCTTATAAAGGGACGAAGTCGTTTGTCATCTCGACAGTGTCATGGATAGGAGGAAAAAATCCTTTCCTTGGTTGGGCATATGTGGCTGCTGCGTCAGTGTTTGTGCTTCTGGCAGTATTGGGTACAGCTCGGCACCTGATAAAACCAAGGTATCCTTTGGTTTCATTCTGGTCTGCACACCTTGATCTCACCACATCTGCAGGCGTTTGGGAGACATGTCCCTGTTGTCGTGGAACCGATGAGTTATGCAAGCTTACGCATGTATTTACCAATAATATAGCCTGCTGGGACTACTAGTACTTCTAATCGAGAGGCGCCGTAGGTATGATTAACTATACGATGAACGATACTTAGGACATTGGGGCGGATTCTATTCATCATGAAGCATTTTCCAGGTGTGAGATAGAAGGGGCAGTATAACCTATGCCGTCACATCGAACGACTACTGTGCCATCTGACTCATGCGTAATCTCAAATTTTGCGTCTGTCAGTTGTTCTGCTAACCAGATAGCGGTACTAGGATGAATAGTCAGCCATTAGGAATGTTTTCGAGGCAATAGTGACACCTACCGTGTGTGAAGACTTAACCCAGCTGAACCGCACCTCACTTCTGATTTTCCCTCTGCAAGAGCCATTAGTACGATAATTTGATCCTGAAGCCACTAGACGGAGATGAGTCATGCTGAGAAGAAAAAAAAGGGACAAGAACTATTAACCTCATCGACGCACCCACCCTCTTCAAACTCTCTGATGAGCTCCTCTGCTGCTTCTTCGCCAACCTTTTCTGGATCCTTACCTTTAGTTCCAACTGCACTCCCACCAATCATCCCACCATTCTCCAGTTCTGCCCACAATACAATTCCACTTCCTGCTCCTGTCGTCAAGGAATTAGGTTCACGCCGGATCTCAATGGAAACCAGGATGTCGTGGCGGGCCTTCCAATGGGCGGGGAAGGAGACATCATCGCCGGGAATCTTTCCTTCTACAAAGCCAGCAGCCGCAAGCCTCCTTTTGGCCCCTGCTACCATGCCGTTGCCCACCGCCGCAGGAAGACCTGCATAGTGCGATATCCCCGCGATCCACTTGATTTTTCCTTGTTCCATGAGGCTGAAGCTACGAAGTTTCTGCTCATCAGAGAAAGGGGTAACGGTGACGGTGACTTCTCCGCCACCCTTGGGGAAATATCCTCTCTTTCGAATGTCGAGGGATAATTTCTTCACCCCAAAATGCCTTTGAATGAACGGGAAAAAGACGTGCTTCGCGTAATCGACCTGTGGTGCCATCGTTGCATTTGTACCACCTAGCAGTGTCAAGGTGGACGCAGGAACCCTGGTCGGCGAAAATAGCAGCAGCGGCAGAGCGACTTGAAGAAGCAGAGTAATAGATCCAGCGGTGACCGAATCGGCATGGTAGTGGTTTGGTAGTTTGATGCGTCCTGGAACGAAGTCAATCTCGCAAGAACCGTTTTTTGCGCCGGTGAGGCGAGCATTTGCAATGGTTGCTGCAAGCTCAAGGCCTAAGCAGACCAAATCTTAGTGGAGGTGGCCACTAGAGAATTGAACAAATAAATGCCTGTTCTGTGCTGATTCTTGAGGCCAGGAGGGGCCCTGTTATTTCTAATCTTGCGGATTGAGACAGACTTCGAGAGAAGGGCAGAAAGGGAGACTGCGTTGCGAAGGATTTGTCCTCCGCCCTCGAGGAAGCTGCCGTCGATGAGAACACTGGTCATGGCGTTCAGAGTCAAGACCATGAATCAGAATTTGGAGGTGTGAGCATGGTGCATGAAGTGTGGGTGCTCAAGCGCTCAAGCTGTGACACGCCTGACTCGGACGCGCCGCTATGACCGAAGTAGATGTTCGGGCTCGCGGCCCGGTCATTGGACAAATGCCATTACACCGATTTGTCTACTTCGTCACGCGACTCTAGTCGCCTACGGTACTCCCCCTCTCTCAGTTCTCAGACGGTGTCGGGTCCGAGGGAAATCAGTATATAGTACCAACTTTCTTATGGCCGATACCCTACAAGAGTCTGTGTGTTGAAATCGTCCTTTGCCATTTCGGACCCTTGACAGCAGTGAGCATCTCTCTTCGGCAACAGTGAACGAACTCTCATACGGCGAGGATCTGGATAGAATCTTGCATCCGTTCTACTAACGCGCGGGTCGCTTGTCGTTCCTCAATTGATACGTTTCACTGGCTTGAAGCCTCAGACCGCGAGGTTATGCATCCTCTCCTGGTTCAGCATAATGTTCTATGGCACGCAAAAGGAGACGATGATGTGGAAACTTTCGAGGTCAATGTAGACGGATGCCTTATGAGGCTGAGTTTGGCAGGTTTATCCGGTTGACTGCAGCAGATTTTGGGGCAAACGGTGCGCAAATGTTGCGTGTGTGCAGCGGCTTAATTCACTAGTTTGCGGAAGCAGGGGGGCGGATATTGTTCAAGTCATATTGGACCATGGAAGCTCCTCCCCCGACATCAGAGGTGTTGTTATCTGTTGAGGACTCCAAGGTAAGCTCACTTTCTGACTCATGACCTGCTCTCATGCCATCCAAGCACCCAGCCAAACCAGTCCTTCACGAACTTGTCTCTGATCGTTTTGAAACCATCTACATTCTCTCACATCTGTCACCACGCGACAAATGGTATTCAATACGAGCAGGGAAGAGAAGGCGCAAAATCAGCTGGTTTTCCCTTACGGCTAAAGAAGCTGCGAGGAAGCTAAAGAAATTGCACAAGCTGGGCTGAAACGTGGAGAAGAGGAGGCTGAGCAAACTGGACTGTTAATGCCTCCATTAGTGCGAGCTCCTCTTTCTATTTTTCGGGTTGTTTAAGAAAGGAAGGCTGCAGACCAGGCTGGATCCACGAACAAGTACACCTGCTTACTTTTCTCTACTTCACATGTTAATATTGCCCTTAGAGAAAAAACTGTCGACCATGAAGATGTGGTCAATGTCAGCTTCTTCCTTTTCTGGGGCCTGATTGTTCCGACCCGATCCTCTGCAGGAGCTGTCCACTTCAGGAGTCAATTACGAAAAATTCAACGTGATTTACGAAATCTGTAGCGCGCTCCCAGCTTAAAATAGGCGACGCTGGAATCTTTGGAAGCTTCATTGGAGTTGCGGCCCGTGAAAGATTCAACCATGGAGCACAGTATCATCAAGCTACGCTAAAGGCTACTCGAGTTCCCAAATGAGTGTATCAGAGCGAACATGTAGTGGATTTGGCAAACCTAAAAGCGATTTTTGCGCCTGACCAAGGTCAGCCCGACTTCGTTGCAATATTATGAGCACACACGGAAGGGCGAACATCATAGCTTGGTCTCGCTTACCCGGACCAAGAAGATAACATCCACTTGCGTCAAAATACCTCGGGATGCTGTCATGCGCTGACAACCAACCCCTGAAGTCGAGCTCATCTTTTGTTCGTATTCAATGTCAAAGTACAGTTGGTTTGGAGATCATTGCGAGAAAAACTGCGAGGAAATCTGGTAGAGCTGTAGCGCAAAGTAAGCACGGCTCGGACGGTGTTCGAATAAGCTGGCCTACTCCTCAAAGTGGAAAGATATGGATGAGAAACAGGTCTGTGTATGGTTTCGTTATCCTCGGAATCTTGTACTTGACCTGCTTTAGATTCAAAAGTCGTTATGATGTCCACAAAGGATGCCGACTTTGCTGGTTGCTCTCTCAGCGGACTGCCTGATCAGCAAAAGAATGTTCCAAGAGTGCTGGACCGTAATCCGACTGGAACATTTTATTGTGGTAAGTGGGTCGCAGGTGGCTTTGCATGGCAACCGTTTGACGATTCTCAGGCACTCGACCTCCAAAAAGCCTTCTCAGTTGATTCTCGGGGAGAACGTACAAGACTCTGCCACAACATTGGTTGCCGACGTCGAGCAGAAAGCGAAACATTGAGGTTGCCACAGTATTGGAGAAGGTGAACGAAACTGATGTTAGCCAGGACGAAGGTCTCCTGACAAGCGCTCGAGCGGGAGTAGGGAAGACTGGGAGCAAAGCAGGAAAAACTGACGGTGTTGGAGGAAACGGGTCGAGGATCTATGTTTCTTACTGAGGGGATCTAGCCCTTCTGCAGGTCCGACGAGCTAAAAATTCCTTCGTTCATAAATGCCTGTTAAAAATTACTCGAAGCAATGCTTTCATCTCCTGCTTGACGCAGAGCTGCATTCGAAGTTGCCATTTTCGTGAACATGCGGCGATCGGGTGGTCGTGTGGGGGCGCCGGCAGACCAGTATGAACAACTGAACCTGATTTGGACTGTGCACACCAACTCACACCAGCATTGATCGACACTAAATTCTCGCCGTTCTGGCAAGCCGCCGCAACGAAGCGCAAATCACGTGCGCAATAGGTGTAATAATGCGTAGAAAATATCTACATAAGCGACGGAGTTCTAATTGTAACTTGCGTACAGACGCAGTTCTGCTGTGGACAGCCATCACGCCCAACCCGACATACAGAAAAGACATTGGAGTACTGCTCGAAAACTTGGCTACCTTGCCGGAGACCCTTTTCATACGGCGTCCAAAAATCCGCTCTGAGGCGACTTTTCTTCCGCGCACGGATTGCAAACATGCCGCCTGCTAACAATGATGAAGATCATCGCCATGTCCCCAAGAGAAAAACATACCTCGTGTGGCACGGAACGCAGTTCCGCACGTCGGTATTCGGCAAAGTCTCAGCGATCAGGATCGAAACGGATATCTCTTCAACACCATACTTAAAACATAAATGGCAGGCATATCAAAGTCCGAGCCTTTGAGCACCAACCTCCGAACGTGTATGTCGAAGAATATGAGCGCGTCCTTCATTGTCTGGCGGTGAGAATTCAACCGACGATCAAGGCGACCGGGGCGTAGAAGCGCGGGATCAAGGTATCAGGCTGTACAACAGCGACGTAAGTGAAGGGAAAAGTTATCCAGCGAAGAACTAACCGATTAGTGGCCATGAGGACTTTTGATATTCCTCTGGGATCGAAGCCGCTCAACTGATTGATCAATCCAACATGGTTCTCCACCTCGTTATCTCTCCAGCACGTCGTCAAATCGGGCCTCCGCCGATGGCATCGCGATTCATTCGAAGAGAAATGATACAGGCTTCGTCGTACTGCCGTGCCCGAGTCTCGAAAAGTTCTTCGGACCATTCGGTGCACTTCACGAGACAGTGACGTTGCTGAACCAACTCAGAGCGAAGTGACGCGGATGGAAAGTAGCATCTGGTTCGTTCGCTCAGCCCGGGCGCAAGCGTCTTCCCAGGTTCCGGAGCCCAACAGAAGGACACCTTTCGGGTGGTAATGCCAGCTTCACAAAATCGTTTTTCGGGGGCTACAAGAATTTAGCAACAAACTTACAACGGTATCTATTTGTAAACCACGAAAGTAATGCGTTCACCACCTCCTGAGCTTCATCGAATTTGCTCTTTACACCCGCCGCGTCTGAATATGTGACATCCGGTTTCTCCTCCACCTGATCATGGTTGACGGAAGGGCGCGCTTCGGGGGGCAGAGGTATTTGAATTTGATCTTTGGTACGCGATCAACACTGCGGGAAAGGTTAGCTGACAATTTTTTGTTTTTGGTCATGGCGTTTATAACCGCCTCACCCAACACGTATGGCCCCTCTTTCAATGTCGCTTCGCAGCGACACGGATTCGCCTAGGTCCAGGCCACATATTATCTTCCTTTGCTCCTTCTTCGTCGTCTTGATGATGTTTCGTGGCAGTGATATACAGACAGCTCAGTTTCCGCATTGCTTTCCGTTTGGGGCGGCTACGACCTTTTTTGTTTTGTGCGCAATTTTGGTTGGGCCCCTTGCCGCATTCCTACATTCTGCCGCTTTGCCGCACTTCGATCAGGTATCTTGGGTCTCTCTGGCGGAAAAGAGTTGTTCGTTTGCATACGAGCGGACCAACTTTGGCTAACGGGGAGGAATGTCCTCCCACTCGCAGGTTTGTTGTTCTATCGGCTGCTTTAGTCCACAAATTAGGAGAAGCCCGCAAACTCAGTGCCGACTCCCATACAAACGCCGCCTTAGATGCCCTCTTGGCTAATGTAAAGGGATGTCGCACGTCCAGGAAGACAACGACGAGACAGTAGCGTTGATCGCACCTTTACAAGTCTCTATGTCTTTTATTCGCTTCCATGATCCAATCTACTCTTGCTTGATATCTTTGCCGCCTATTCTGTCAGTTTGCATTATCGGTCTTGGCCCTGGATCATTACAATAGACACTTATAGTGACGCGTCCAAACGATTTACAGGCAAACATTGCGCACGTAAGTTCTTTGAGCATGCCCGACGTCGTTACTGTCATGCTCAGAACCACCGCATACAGAATATATATTTTTTTCTGTGCCATTCAACTCTCTGTCTTCGTATTAGGTTGTTAGAACCTGTTATACGCCTAGAGTGGACATACATCTCCCAGCACAAAACTTATTCAGACCGACATTATGATGTATGAAATATGAGAACTACGCTGGTTGCATGCAAGGATGGTAATGTCTGTATATAAAGAAGGCCTTCCAGGTGACGTAGCAGGGCCGTGGTAGTGCGGCGGTCCGTCCCTCGACATCACGTCGACACAGGGTCATCAATTGCCGGCCGACGAATAACAGAACACTTCAGATGCGCTGCTAAGTACGACGCCAAGATTCAATTTACCTACATCCAACCACCTAGGCATGAAGCATCTTACAAAATGCGAAGAAAATCTCCCCAAAGATCAGAGATCGAGGATCGCGGGAGTAGATTTGGCAGGTTTTTGGCTTGTCGGGGCCCAGTCCGCATCCTGGAGAATAATGGTCTGGCGTGCTATGTAGCTGCCTTACGGAGTCCGTGCCGCTTCTCGCAAGTNGAAGCAATTCTGTGCACTTTTTTGGCCAGGGTCAAAGCCCTCGGCAGGTGACTCATTTCGTCATTATGCCCACTACCTTTAGGTAGCTGGGTCTTATTCCGCCCCCGGAAAAATTTTTGGCAGTAAGAAAATGTCTCATGACCATATTTAGAAACCCAATTCAACAGAGTAGGTTTGGTTGCCGAATTTTTTTATCTAATTTTCCGAACGAAAAGATAAGATACTAAGGGTTGCCCCTCATTCGTGTGTAGCCAATCACGAAGCGCCGTTTCTCCCAGACACGAGCTTTCGTGTCACCTTCTGTCACGTCTCTAAAGAAGTGTTACCATCAGTGACCACGAATGAAGGGCGTGAGCTTTTGACTTTTAGCCCTCTGCACGTGACATGGTTCATTACGTTGGCATCAACAAATCAATCTCCCCTCCCTCCTACCACCATCTTCGCATCTTCGTCCTCATCGCGAACAGTGACCATGCCCACGCGGCTCTCCCACATTACGCCCATCTTGTAGCTGAGGTCTCGCATTGCCCCTCTCTCCTGCCAGCATACACCATGCCACGAGCGCAATGAGGTCCCCCCGGCCGCCACGGCCGCGCGTGTCGTCTCGCGCTGTCGCCTTCATCGTCCGCCGCGCTCGTGCCATCGGGCACCCCTAGGCTGATACTGTGGGATGTCGGAATTAAAGAAAGAGGAGACAACTACCTGTAGTAGTTGCAGGGGATGGCAGCTATGTGGCATTTGTGACTGCTATCATTGTAGAGTCGCAGTCCTTGCCCAATGTATATACCACCATGTTCTACTTAGATAGAATACATCTCACAATATATGGCTCTCTCACTATGCCTGCCCTTTAACACTGGAGTGAAAATGTAGTACATACTTGTGTTTGGAATTTTGGACTTAGCAAAATTTCTCGAAGTCCAGCAGGCCACAGGTGAATTTGACGTGTTACATAATACATTTCTATCACGTGCAGAGGGCTAAAAGTCGCCAACTAAGGGCGTGCCCGAGGGGCAACCCTTAGTAGGAATTGGGGCTGGGCGTGTCGATGTGGCTATTTCTTTGTAATCTCACAAATATGGTAATGCCCCTATTCGCGACATCCGATACAGAATACAGAAGGGAGACTTCAAACTAAATATTTCATGGTTCAAACAGATTAATACAGATATTTGGAGGTGATACGGAGCTTAATCTGTGAAAATGGTACTAACTATGAGAAGCAAGGAGGTTATTTGCCACGGGATGCCGCAAGGAGCCAACCGCAGGTTGGCGACGAGCAGCGGGACAATTCTCATAATTTCGGGAAGTAAGTTTTCACTCTATGCTAGCTCGTGGAAGTGTGACACGCTGGGCAGTGCAGCTACTCAATTGAATGGGTGGTAGAAACAAGCACGACCCCTTCTGGTAGGAGAATGGGGCTGGGACACGTAGTACAAAGGATGACCTTGATTACCAGCCAGTGGACTGGTACTAGAACTGGCATATGGAGGACTTTTTCCAATTCTACTGTATATTTAGAAACAACCTGCCTAGCAGCGAATCAGTATGAAACTCCCGTGCAAAGTATGGGTCACTTGCTAGTGTGACGGCGTCAATAAACATTCAAAACTCAGCCGCTCGCGCGTTTTATGCTGCAGGACATACTGGCTCCACCATTTCGTCAGCTCTCGTATCAGAACTGGGCTTACAAGCCACCACATCTACATCCTTTCAACTGCGCCAACGCACTTTATTAAAATACTTTACACCAAAAAATCATATTCTCAACGGACAGGCGAGGTAGCGGGCAATGCCGCCCCGCCGGCCCTACCCGAGTTATTTAATATTTTCGTATCACACTTCGGCATGCAGGGTTCTTGGCTCGCAAACCGTCCTCAATTCGGCTCTTCATATCACGTGATACTCATTCAATCATTTCGGTCATCGGTTGATCCTGCTCCGCAAAAAGAAAACCCTTGAGATGGCGAAGCTCCCCTCCGCCGGACCGCCGGACCAGGTCATTTGTTTCTTCTGTGACCAATTCTGAATAAAGTACCCAAAAGGCTGAGCAGAGAGCAGGTCTTGTCGTCTCGATATCCAGTCCTCAATTGCGACAACAATGGATTCCTTTGATCCTACGTTCCATCCTCATCGCCGATGTGAGTCCACCTGAACGATCAGCATTTCGAATGACTGACGTTTTTCGTCAATTGCAACCAGTTAATCCACTAACAGATGACTTTGTCCTTGTCTCCCCTCACAGGACCAAGCGGCCTTGGCTGGGTCAAACGGAGACTCCTGAAGCTGCAAAACTTCCCAAATACGACGAGAAGTGTTACCTTTGTCCAGGAAATGCAAGGGCAAGTGGGCAAAGAAATCCTCAGTACACGAAGACCTTCTCATTTGATAATGACTTTGCGGCACTGTTATCCGCACCTGCACCCCTTGCACCGACTCCTGTACACCCTCTGATGTCAGTTCAGCCTGTTCATGGGGCTTGCGACGTCCTCGTATTTCACCCAAACCACAATCTTAGCATGCCACAACTGTCCACGAAGGATATCGAAGCGATTATCGAAGAATGGATCCGGATCTATGAAGCCAGAGGTTCTCAAACCGGAATCAGATACGTACAAATTTTTGAGGTCCGCCTTTCTTGTTCTCTCTTTAAATATCGATTTCACCAGGAGGAAAATACATTAGAATAAAGGCTCGACGATGGGTTGTTCCAACCCCCATCCACACGGCCAGATCTGGTCGCAGTCGGCGGTCCCTTCTATACCAGCGAAAGAGCTCAAGTCATTAAAGCGATATGCTCACATAAATTATGAGTCTGCGAGTGCCACCAAGGCTCCAGAAGGTGATTTACTTCGACAGGTTGCGTGCATCTCGTGGAGATTGATGCCTATATGAACAGGTCGTCCCTGCCTGCTCTGTGAATATGCGCATGTCGAAGTGAATCAACCCAGGGATGAAGGCCGCGTGGTAGTCTTGAATGACCATTGGGTAGCACTTGTGCCTTGGTGGGCCATCTGGCCTTTCGAGATTCTCCGTGAGTGAGACTTGTTCGTTCCAGTGTTTGGATCATGGTCCAACTTTTGAAAAGTCCTTCCCTACCGCCGACACATTGACTCGATCAGCGATCTGGACGCGCCAGAAAAGCAAGCATTCGCGGACATACTCTCCCGAATAACGCGACGATACGACAATTTGTTTTCTTGTTCATTCGCATATTCCATGGGCATACACCAACGACCTATCCCAAAGAAGCAGGTTGACGCAACTGGAGACGATGACGATAATTATGCACACCTCCACCTCCACTTCGAACCTCCACTCCTTAGAAGCGCGTCCGTTAGGAAGTTCCTGGTCGGGTCAGTACCAATGTCCGACTGATACGATTGTCAACGTACTTATCTACTGGATAGATTCGAATTAATGGCTGAACCACAACGGGACCTGACGCCCGAGCAGGCGGCCATGAAGCTACGTCAATGCAGCGAAGTCCATTACTTGGAAGGAACCTAAGGAGATATGCAGAAAGGGAAGAGTGATCATAGATGGTCTAACTTTGCACTAATGCTCGAACAAACCACTTCCTGTAGATCCGATAAGTATGGCTTCCCTTGTAAACAGTAGAACACATGTAAACAAATCAAGTGAAGAGAAACGGAGTCCAAAGCGAGTTTCCAACTGGATCATTTCAAACGCTGACACATGATGGTATATCTTACATCTACTCATTTGTGTCCTTCGCCCATGAATACGCTCCGTTACGTCTGAGATCTAAATACCTATCTGACGGGCCAACTCGAAACCGGAGACCAGGTGCGATAGGCGAGCATCCACAACGAATCCCTGTTCAACATGCCATCAAAGAGACATGGTTTCATGATCTACCAACCGTACCTCTTTGTCGTAGTCTAAATAGGTCACGATTAGATCCTCGCAAGGCAGAAACTTGCACAAATCCACATACTTCCCAGCGTTACCTTCAATTTCGCCAATTCTACCACCTTCGTGACAATGAACTCTCCAGCTTCTAGTTTCGGATCGGGTGTCTCCAACTGGTCATCCATATCTACGCTCACCACGACAAGTTGCATGTTCGCATTCGTCATGCCTGTGAATGGATGGATGAATACACTTCGAAGCTAGGATGATAACCCACTTTACCAGGATCGGATACCACTATGGGAGATATTTGTAGAGTACGAGTGGCCTTGTATCCAGTCTCCTCATACAATTCACGTATAGCTGCTTGCTCTGCCGTTTCGCTTTCGTCGATTAAACCTAAGTAAATGGACATCGGGAGATTAGAGTATTGAATATTGAAGGTAGCGATTGAATTCCCTGCAGGTAGTTCTGCATCAAGCAAGAGATGGATCAGTGAAATTTGTGAGGCAGGAAGAAGAACCTCTCGACCGATGACGTATTTTCCAATGGGAGGTCGGTATTGCTCAATTATAACCGTCGAGAGAGGAAAGGAGTTGGTTTTGGACTTGAGGATAGCCAAGACGGCCACGCCTGTCGGATAAAGCTTAAACTAACGAATGTCCTTGAATACAAACTAACCGTCAACGCCACTCGATTTACGAGTTGTACGTTCCGCATACTCCCACAATCGCTAGAGAAGGCGCTGAGCGAGGGGCCGGCAAGAAGAGAATGCCTTAACCTCCTTTCCGTCTTGATCAATATATTTGATCTTTTTCAAGGTGATCCATCTTGGCAGGCGTCAATGCTGTGACTTGTGCATGCCAAAATTGAGCATGCTTACTTGGCTTCGGTTGTCGCCATTTCGGTCGTGGACAAGATCTTGGGTGAGTTGTGGGCCATTCTATATCGCTGAACGAGTCGTCGACGCGTAGCCGAGGAAAGGATGTATGCGGAGGTGAGAAAACGCAACATGTCCCCTGAGAGTTTCTGAAAAGACCAGATTACGGCGCGTCAACCACGGTCACGTTACTGAGACCCCTTCAAGCAAGTTCAAGTTCCAACCTCAATACTGAACACCACTCGCTGCCGACTGATTCTATGGACGCTCGTGAAGATCTGCCCCGTATATCAGTGGATTCAGTTCATGGTTGGCAAAAGGTGCGATCCAACTACACGGACGCTACCTTCGCTGCGCTCCAGGCTCAAATTGCCTCCAGAGGACACTCCAGGGAACGCGACGCGATACGCGCTCATCTGGAACAGGTGTGCATGCGCTGGAAATTAACCATCAGAACTGACAACTCACTTCCTTCAAGTTTATTGATAGGACGTTCACTCTTGCGCAGCCCAACCTACGCGTCAATGGCCATAACTTCGAATCCTTCGATGAGAACGGCAGAGGTATGTACCCATCCTTCCATTTACGACACCCACCTTACATCGTTGCACAGAAACGGAACCATTCGATGAAATACTCGACAGACGTATCTGGTCTCTTGCAGACACCAGGTTGCAATGGCATAAACGCATAGCAGAAACGAGGCGAACAATTCCATCGGAGATCGAGTCTGCGATTTCGACATTAATGCAAGAACATCGTGACTTGGACACAATCATACTCCCTCCTACAACCGAAGAGCAACTAGAGCAATCGCCAGAAGACGACGGTAAGACTCTGTCTCTCTTATTCTGACCGGATGGTGGTTTCAATTATCTGCTAGACACCCATCAACGAGTCCAAGCAGCGCTGCAGAAGACTTCGGCTTTAGCGAACGAACTAGAACAAGTAAGATCACATACTGGTTTTGCATAACCTAACTGATCACGAGCTTCTCAGACCGTTACACAACAGCATGAACGTGGAGAACGCGTGAAATTAATAGCATCGGAGGTCAATTCTCTGAAGCCCTGAAAGCATCGAAGTAGGACAGGAACAAGTTCTGTATCCGTTATACCAAGCCTCGAGTGTATTCGCGCTCTCTTTTTCAGATTCTACAAGATCTGATCGCACCTCTCGGAAGTGATTTTATTATTGCATGCCACTTCCATGGATGTCGCACTGTAGTATAGAGAGCGAGCGATTCTCTCCAACATAGATGCCTTGTACTTCGACTTATGACCCTCGAAACCCTCCTCCACGTCCTCCACGTCCACCCGAGCTACCTCTGAACCCGCCACCACCGCCCCTTGATCCACCTCTTCCCCCAGAAAAGCCACCTCTCGGCCCCCCTCGTCCAGCACCTCTTGGTCCTCCTCTTGAAAAACTTCCGCGCCCACCTGCGCCACCTCGTCCGCCACCTCGTCCCGGAGGAGCTCCACGCCCTCGGCCTCGCTCTGAAGAGGGAATGGAAATGAGAATCGACTTTTTTTTTTAACATAATGAGACTTACTCGTGACACCTTCCGATACCAAGTGTATTAACGTAGAACCTCCTTTATGAACCATGACGACTTACCTCCAGCCACCTTCGGCCTGGGCAAGAATCGTTCGATTGGCAAAAGTTTGTCTCCACCGATGTAGACCTTATCGCCCTTCTTGAAACTGGAGGCCACCATTCCCTCGCCCATTTTGATTGAAAAATAGACTTCGTTGATAGGTCCGAGGATTTCGTCGACTTTGCCAATCGCTGTTTTATTTTGCAGAAATATGGGAGCATTGAAATACGGAACTTTGTCGGATATCGACGATGAGCAAAACATCTCATCTTCGACCGCATGCACGAAAGTGCCCATTTCTGAGATGAAGGGCTCAGTTAACCCAAGCGAACAGCGGAGTAAGCTCACCTAAAACCTCGTCAGGAGGGCCCATGTCCCGTTGGTAGAAGCCCCCTCTTCCACCTCCACGGCCTGCTTGAACGACAGAATGAGATTAGGTTTGTACGAGGAAAGAAAAAAAAGACGAGCTTCCACCCCGACCGAATCCCCTTGAACCGCCTCGACTCATGTGTATTATTCTTTTTGGAGAAAGCAAGCAGCTGCCAGTGGCTGGGCCAAAATTGAGGAGATTGGTTCAGAGCAAGTTGTTAAGAGTTTGCGGTACGCGGTACGGCTCAATGCGCTTCCATCGATTACATAAGCGCTGTTTTGCTCCGTCATCAAGGATGATTTGAAGTCCTGATTACTGAAACTGAAAGCTTGACACAGTCCGTCAAGTATACTCTGATTGTATCTATTCTCGAATTACTGGAAATTAATCATAAATAAGGGATGGCATGCAGAGCGTTTGGATCCCGGGCTCCCCAAGTCAAATCGCAAGGCTTCCCAAGAAGAATTAACGTCGAATTGCAGTGTCTGGAGGGGCAGTCGACGAGAAAGATGTGTTGCTAGTGGTAATGTTGCTGAGACGTGGAAGGCGAATCTTGAGAGAAGGCGTAATCGATAATGAAGGAGAGGTGAGAGTGATAGTGGACGCTGGAGGCGTTGCATGACCGACAGTATTCAACTGTGTCTGTCTTGCTGGTGTTCTGACAGATTTCCTTGCTTCTCTTTCGGGTTTCTCAGATTTACCACCTTTCTCCTCCTTCGGCGATTTTCCAATTTCTCGCACGCTTTCAGAACCGTTCTCTCCGTCTGTGCATGGGGCCTCGTCGTCTCTGTTTTTCCGTTTTCTCCCCCTTTTCTCTTTGGTTTCCTTGACAGAATTGCTGTTTATTTTCTGTGCTGCTTGACGAGGGGCTCGAACAGTGCGAGAAACCTAGCAAGAGTTTAGTATTGTCAACCTGAGAAAGGTATAATAATGAGACCTTTGTCAATCCGCTAGAGGAGACTGTCGGACTTTGAGATGACCACGAACTAATGAGCGAAGGGCCATCAACTTCCTCCAACTGCGACATTATACGTAAGTTTTGGCGACCAGCAGGCTTCCGAACACAGCAAACCTTGACGTTCACTATCTTGCCTTTCGATTGGGCAGTGACAGCTGAGGGAGCTACAAGAGCGACAGCAGGAGAGTTATCTTTGCTGGGTTCCTCGCATCGCTTAAGGGAACTCTGTCGAAGCGAAGGTCAGTGACGTAATGCAGGGTGAAAGAGATCCATACGCGAGAAGAGATACTTGTGAGAGGTGTGTCGTTGTGCTGTCTACTCCGAGACCGCAGTTCCCGGTTGCTAGTTCTAGGAATGACGTGCTGAGAGGCTCGTCTCCGTCTGACGGCAGAAACTGTGACACTCGAAGAAGTGTTCGCTGACTCGCTTGCTCGGTTCACTGCGGGTCTGGAGACACCATTGACTGTAGGTTCGGCGGGCAAGGGATGCTATGAGGTGATCAGGTTAGATTAGCGAGATATGTGGCAAAGCCTACTTTTCGGGGACGCCCAACTTTATTCTTCATTACTGACGGTGGGTTATGAGGGTCGCAATCCGTCTGAACACCACAGTCGGAAGTTTTCCTCGGCTTGCCCTGAATGTGAGAAGTCTCAGACTGTCGCGCAGAAAGATCGCACAATAACTGGAGAATGTCGTCAGCCGTGTACAATACAACCTCCAGAAAGCCATTCACTTGTGCCGCGGAAAGCTCATCCAGTTCCCCATTAGACATCCGAGTAGATGATTGTACCGTGAAGTCTACAGAGCCGTCCAAAGAACTGAGCTCTGTCAAGGGAGAAGACACCCCGGACGTATCGTCCTCGTCTCTGTGATTAGTCAGTAAGCAGAGGGAGTGCATTAGAGTGACACATGCCTATGAATATGCTCATCCCATTTATTGAGTTTATGCCAGAAATCGAGAATGATCGCCCTTTCCGGGACACGATAACGACGTCCGTTGATTAAGACCTCGTCTACCGGCACAGTGGAGCTGGGGATACTAGGCACGTATTCAGGATGGATGATGTCGATGTTCCCATTATTGAATTGGCGTGGCTTAGTGATCTCGATGGGAGGAGCGTGTTGTCGTGGAACGCGACGTTTCGGTGCCTGACAGTCAGGTTGGCCACTTGGATCACAAAGAACAGAACACGCAACACCTACAATAACCTTGTCAGCATGATTTGGACACATCCATTTCTTGTTGATGGGGGGCAATGCAGACAAAGGTGGATCAAGACAGTCGAGATGCCAGTGCAAGGTACAGTAGTCACATGAAACAATACTTTTCCACGCGTCAGGAGAAGAGGATTTGGTGGTAAATCTTCGGGCACGTTTTGCAGCAGGGGCCGTCGCAGGTAAGCTACTGGGGAGGGCCGACAATCCACATTGAAAGCACAGAACCGGCCCTCCGTTCCTATCCCGTAGCCGATAAGGATCCCGGTCTTCAACAAGGCCATGCCGACTGAACGGATAGATTTTATCAGCACAAGACCTTACCCAACACACAGAACATACTTTATGCGGGGTGGTTTTAGCTCTGAACTATCAACGTAGGCTCCCTTCGGACCAGTAGCAACTAGTCGGAGGTTAGTGATGCATGGTGTTTATAGGCTTCTAGCGTACCATCTTTGAAGAATATCCGTATTTCTTCGGGTAGCTGGTACTCCACAGGGTTTGATGTCTGCAGTTGGCGAATAAGAGCAGAGAGTAGTGATGGTGGGGGTTTTCGAGGAGGATGCTGAACGAAAGTCATTGTCACGTATCAACCCAGAATCGATGCGTAATCACCTTGCGGGCCAGACACGTGGGACAAAACCATCGGGCATCATCGACACCCTCCAAGGGAGGGTCGAGGCACCAAAGGTGGAACGCTCGAGGGCAGCCGTCGCAGTAGACTAACGAGCCGAATGAACGGCAAGCTGAACAATGATCCTCGTTGTTGAGCTGGCAGCCAGGGGTGAGCAAAAGAGGCAGGAAAGGGCAGAGGTCGGCGCACCAAGTTACTTGGGGGTTCAGGCGTGTTGAGAGAGAAAGACTTGGGCTCCTCCTTCACGCGGAGCGGAGGGGTCTCAACGTCCTTTCCTTTCCCCTTATCCCCCCGTTTTGCCCTCCCGTTTGACGTCGAAGAAGAAGGATCCAGTAGGTTGATGGATGAGTCTGACCTTGATATAAACCCGGTTTCTTCTTCCAAGTTAATGGTTCCCAGGTCCGAATCAACAGCGATAGGCTGCGATGTTGAGGTCGTTGCAGGATCCAGCAGTATCGAAGGATCCACACTAGCAGCATTCATGCCGCTTTGATTACGAGCAGAAGCTCGTTGAGCCCTCCCGGTGGCAGTTCTGACCGACAGTAGGAGCACCGCGAATGAATGAGGTTTCGTAAATGGCGTAAGGTCGAGGGGAGTAATGCACGATGAGCGGAAGTTTACACAGAAATGTCAAGAAAAAGCGCACCCTTTGTCCACTCTGGATCGCTTGGTGCGAGGCCCTTCATGGTCCTGTCCAATTAATGTGCCATGCATAAGTCCAGAATACGTCGACCCAGGATCAGATGTTGGAAGATAAGAATACGCCATAGAGGGTTTTTTAGGATCGCGCTTGAGAGTCATTTGCTGAACAGACGCAGCGGAGGGAGGACCCGGGAGAATTTCTGTAGCAAGACTGGCATCACCCTCAAGATGGGGTGGCTGGTGAACCGCCACGCCTGGCAGTAGGTATGCGGGCAGACTCGCCGTCGTGGCCATCCTCTCGATGGGAGGGTGCGAGGAAGCTTTAAAACGACGGCGACCGAGAAGAGAGTATTGGAACAAGCGAACAAATCAAGGTCAGGCACTAAGACCTGATAGCGAATGTTATTTCGACTTTGACACATTACATTCCTCCGCTTTCCTGTGCTACAAGCAATATCTTTGAACATTTTCTATTTTACTAAGAGCCTTTGCAGAACCGAGAATCCATCTGGCAGGCTGGTTTTTTAGCCCCAACCACTGCCCTCCAAAAAGAGTGGACTCTCCCTCCACCACCACCCATGGCTAATACCACTATCGCCGGCGCGCAAGCCATCCACGGGCAGAACCCACAGGTGAGGTCTCTCCAATATCGCGGATTATTCTCTCTGACTTGCCTAGTCCCTAGTCGAAACAGTGATTCGGAATCGGATATATGAATCAATATACTGGAAGGAACATTGCTTCGCACTCACAGGCAGTGTTATTCACAATTTCATGCGTTTCTTCCCACTTACAGAAGCTTTACAGCCGAATCGCTCATCGATAAAGCCATTGAAGTACGCTTTATTGGAGGTGTGTATGGGAATCAACGCCCAACAGAGTACCTCTGCCTCTTACTCAAGCTTCTCCAAATCCAACCTGAGAAGGAAATCCTTGTAGAATATCTGCGGGCAGAAGAATTCAAGTATGTTCTTATGTTTTATGTTTAGCGACTGCCTTCATTCCAATTGCAGATATCTTCGGGCCTTGGCAGCCCTCTACATTCGCATGACTTTCCGACCTGTTGACATCTACGAACTCCTTGAGCCTCTACTGAAGGATTATCGTAAACTCCGACAAAGGAACATGAGTGAGTTCTTTCTTTCTTTCCCCTGTACCATGACCTCCGTTCTCATTTTTTTTTTTCAGCTGGCTATTCGCTGGTGTTCATGGACGAATTTATCTACAGTTTGTTGACTGAAGAGAGAGTCTGTGATCTTATTCTCCCCAGGTTACCAAAGAGACAAACTTTGGAAGAGAACGGGGAGTTGGGATCGCGAAAAAGTCGCCTTCTAGCTGCTATGGAAGGAGAGAGCGACGTCGAAAGTGATAACGACCAAAGCATGGGCAGCCAGAGCAGATCAAGAAGCCTAAGTCACAGCAGGAGTCAAACCCGGACCCCAAGTATAGGTCGTTCAGAAAGTCGTGGACGAAGTCGGAGCCGGACTCCGTCCGGCACGGGGACAAGATATGTTTCTCGCAGCCCTTCCCGATCTCTTTCCCGCTCTCCTTCACCTGACAAGCCTCAGAAGCACATGGACGTCGATATGTAGCTATGAGCTATGACAGAAGAGTATGCCTTATGTAGACTTCATAGACTCCACAATGTACTTTTGCTCCTTCCAGCTACCCAACTCCTTTGCGAGCAGTTTCCATCGCTCCTCCACGAAAGGGACTTCTTTCAAAGACTCCAGCGTAGCTTGTGATATATAGCCGCGGTTTCGAGGATTCATGTACCAGACTTCGAGGGGGTGAGCTTCGATTATGACGCTCGGAAGGGACTCACCAATGTCTTCTCGTCGCGTTGGGGCGGCCGCTACTCTGTCCACGCGGCCTTCGACGCAGTCGCGGAGAGCAAGCGCGTTATAATATTTGCAAACTACTTTTCCACCATGCTTCTCTATGGCATCAATTGCACTCTTGCTAGCTCGAGAAATGACGATATGAATTGGTGGTTTGAAATGCTCAGCGCCCTGAAAAGAGAACTATTATTTCAATATTTGAAGAAAATCTGGAGGAAATACGTTTCCCAAGATCTTGATACCGTCGTGGGCGTTGTGCACACAACCGCTCAAGACAAGGTCGCGGGCAGTGATGGGGCTTTCCGGAGACGATGTAAGGCGCCCTTGATCGATCCAGTGCTGAATCCTATCCAGGTTGACGGATGCCCAAGTTTTTTCATTGCTTAAGAATACCATTTAACCAAATTCGAGCATTCTGATAGAGCAACTCACTGGTTCACGAATCCGCGTTTTGGAAACAGTTTAGTGATTGGCGTTTGACCACCTTCAAATCCTGGACGTATGCCAGGTCCGGAGCGAGACTTCTGTCCATTTGCGCCACGTCCTGCGGTTCTTCCGTAGCCAGATCCTTGTCCTCTGCCAACTCGCTTTTGCTACAGATTGCCTGCTGTCAGTTCCGCAGCGTGAAGAATCCGGGTAGGTTCATACATGTTGCTGAGATCCTGGAGCCGGCTTTAGGTTCGCTAGTGTAACACGCGCGCTGCGGAGTTTTGGAAACATGACGAAAGAAAAGAAAAGGGACGAAAGGGAAGAAATCGATTTCGGCTCATTACTTATGTAATGAGACGCGACCCATGTCCGAACGCTACGAAGCAGTCTTTTTTTTTTGACTGCTTCATCATGCCTGCTCGTACGCAAACCCCTCTAACTCCGGACGAGACCCTGGTACATGCCTCTGTTGGCCATGTGTTCGGCCAAGCAGCAGCCTCCGTCGCGAACCATCGGAAGAACTTCGTTGCGCTTCACAAAATCCACTTGGAACTTTCAGCATACAAAGAAGCAGTGAACAAGAAGGGGAATAAATTCAAGCTTACAGGAGAGCGTGTCTTTGAGAAAGCGTTTCATCAGATGTTCCTCAAGGTCGTTCCCCTAAAGAAGGGGGAGCCCTCAGCTGATCGCATTCTGAAATTCGTTGGTGGATACATCAAGTTCATCAATGAAAAAGGTGAGTGCCAATGCTGCAGTTATGCCATGCTAAACTGGGTCCTTGTACAGCTGCCGAAAACCAAACCCCTCACGACAACGATGACAATGACGACACTACAGCATCGCGCTTCACTGCGCATCTATTGAGGCTCTTGCTCAAAGGCTTTCTTTCAAAAGACAAGAATGTCCGCTGTCGAGTTTTGAATAGTGTGGCTGAAATGATATCCCATCTTGGCGAGATTGAGTGAGTTCGCCCTTTCTCCAGGCCCTTGAATATCCAATGCTGTCTATAGGGAAGACATCTACGCCGACCTCCGTGACGCACTTATTCAGCGTGCGACCGACAAAGAAATCAATGTAAGATACCAAGCCGTCGTGTGTCTGGCCAAGTTGTGCCACCCGGATGGGCTTGCGGACGATGAGAACGAAGACATGATGGTCAGCTTTCTTCTCAAAAGGCTGGCTCATGACCCATCGCCGTACGTCCCCTCTGCACCCTTTCTTTTCATTTACTGATCCCCAGCCTAGTGAAGTACGGCGCGCCATTTTGTACAACGTTCCAGTTAACCAACGGACACTTCCCGCCATCTTGGATCGAATGAGAGACACAGACACCACCACTCGCAAAGCTGTATACAGTGCAGTCTTGGAAAAGAACATGTCAAGTAAGACAGCCTCTGATGGATCTCGAGTTGGCACGACACACCCCAAGGCTCTGACAATAGATCAAAGAGAGTTAGTCGTTCGAAACGGATTAGGAGACAGGGAATTGCCAGTTAGGGCGGCTGCGGGAACCCTCATGTGGGCTTGGCTGAATGCTGATGTTGAGGGGCTTGAGGGATCCGACATCACCTTGTCTGCTGAGTTACTAGAACAGGAGCTGGTGTCCTTCTTGTCTCTGTTCGACCTAGTGGAGAGCACAGTTGCTGCTGATGCATTGTTGAGCGTCTTCGCTGCTAAGGTTGAAACTTTTGACAACCTTGAATTCAAGGGTAAGTCCTGGCCTTATCACTCCTTTCAATACTCATTCTCCCTATTGAAGATCATTATTGGGACAAGCTCATACCGGAGAAGGCATTCCTTGCACGGGTTTTTGTGGAACACTGCAAGAACAGCAAAGATAATGTTAGGCTTGAGGCCATGCTTCCTGTTGTCACGTCTGTGGCTTTTCGTATTCAAGAATCTTACAACCTTCACGTTGAACAAGAGTTCTTGCTCTCGAACCCAGACGTTGATGAAACTGAGAGAAACAACCTAGAAGATGAGAAAATGGCCAGGGAACTTGTTATGTCAGAACTTCTCAAATTGGCTGTTAATCTCGACTATTCAGATGAAACTGGGAGGAGAAAAATGTTCCAACTTGTTCGTGAGTTCTGTCTATTTCTGATGTTGTTTACTACAGTCAGCTGACAGTGCCATTCTCCATCATTCTAAGGTGATATGCTCCGACGAGAGTCCCTTCCTGAGAATGTCATGGCCCCCTGCCTTGATGTGATGCGAACCTTGTCCCCAACAGAACGTGACCTTATCCGACTCGTTGTTGAAACTGTCCAAGATTTGAGGGATTCTGTTCATGATGATGCCGAAGAGGATGAAACTGTGGCAAGTCGTGAATCACCCTTCGTCAACTCCTCACCTAACACCTTTTCCAACCAGCCTGCAGATCCGGATGCTAGCTTTGAGGAGAGCCAACTGAAGGCCAAGCCAGCTAGGAAAGCGATTGAGGACATGTCACCAGAACAAAGAGCCCGTGTTGACCGGGTCGATTTACGATGCCTTTCACTCTGCATTGGTATGCTTGAACGTGTCAATAGTGTTCGTCTCTCTTTTGCCGTTGTCCTAGTTTTGGATGACCATCTTTGTTTGGTTAGACTTTTGAGGAGAATCTTATCCTGGATGGTGTCCTAAGGGAGTTAATCATCCCATCTGTTCAAAAGAAAGACGCAGTGTTTCGAGAGAGGGGTTTAAAAGCTCTTGGGTTGTGTTGCCTCATTGCAAGGGTATGTACATGCATATTGAAAGCTGAAAGACAAAACTTACTCAGACACCCCCAGCAATTGGCTACCCGGTCAATTGGGCTTTTCATGAACCAGATCCCGTCTTCTCCCATCAACATCAGACTTACTCTCGTGCAATCTCTGTTTGATATTTTCATGGTGCATGAGGACGTTGTGTTCAAGAAACAGGAGAATAATGTAATGTTCTTTCATGACTATGCTTTGTCTCTTCTCTTTTTCAAGAATTACTTTCTCATCTTCAGGTGGAAGCCCTGACAGCCTTCCTGTTGACACATATTGAAACTGAACAAGATCCAAAAGTTAAAGCAACCTTTTGTGTTGGTGCAACGAAGCTAGTATTGTCAGGAATGGTCACGGATGTCAATGTAAGGAACAGTATTTGTCCGCTTGACACCAATCTCATATCCCCAAGGTTATCAAAAATCTCATCAAGGCCTATCTATCCCCCATTACTGCGGACAACCAAGAACTGCGGCAGTGTCTCTCTTTCTTTCTGCCAATGTACAGCCAGTCTTCCCCTTCAAATCAGAAATGCATGAGTGATGTGAGAAATATTCCAAATTCCTGATACACCTGTTCATTTTCCCATTGCATTCAGATTTTCATCCACGTCTTCTTGGATGTTTGTCAGGACAGAAAGGAAGCAATCGGTTATGATGATACACCACCAGTAGTAGACTCTGAGCGAGTCGCTGACATGTTTTTGCAATGGACTGACCCATTGCAATTATCCCATGCAATGTCAGTAGCATGACTGTTGAATGTCAAGTTTGAAACTCATGACCCTCCTCAGTGATGCAACAAGCTCCAAAGCAATGAAAGATGAAGATGAATGTGTTCAGCTAGATCTGGCTGAAAACATTCTCACAACTTTGTTTGAGAAGGATCTAAAAGTGACAATTGAAAGTGAGGCTCCATCATTCAGTTATGTAAGCGTAACTAATCCTCCCCATAGAAGAAGACAAGCAAATTTTATGCAAGCTTCTCAATAAGTTGCATATACCTGACGTGGTTGACGACTACAGAATCCGATTGTTGAAACTCCTCATGGACAATTTGCGCACTGTGAATGGCATCTGGTGGCCAATCTGCAAATAAGCTAACCTTCTGTACAACAGCGCCGACCTTTGAGGGACACCGTCTCCAAAAATGCCTTGGCCAAGTTTGAAGCCACCATCACAAAGAAGTTCGAGAAACAGCTTGAACATTTCAGTGAAGAGGAGTTCCGAAAACTGAATGAATTAAACGACCTCTTCCAGTTCTTGGATAGCATCATTCCCCTTGATGATGATGAATTCATTGACATCGATGTCCCCAGAAAGGGAAAGAAACGGTAAGGACAGCGTAATTGAATTAAGAGCCTTTACTAATTCAAAGTAGACGCTCAGAGAGCGTCAATAGCACGACCACTGAGGATAGCGGTGCAAACTCTCCTCTTGAAAAGGGGAAAGGACGACGACCATCAAAGTTAGCGCTTCCCGTCCACATCCTACGCCCTCAATTCATTGATACCACAGGCGGGCTCGACCTTCTACTTCGGAAGGGGACAATGATGGTGAAGACAATCACTCCACGGGCCAGCATAGCTATGGTCCTGCCCTGCCAACGAGAACGCTGCCCAAGCGAGCGGCGTAGGCCATTCTATCGTCTCCTGCTTCTCGAGTCTTACAAAAGGTTGATAGGGCCGGAAAGAAACCGATCCAAGTCATTGTGATCAGTTCTGACAGCGACGAGGATGAAGGAAAGTCGCGAACCAGATACAAAGCAAAATCCGGGTAGGTACTCGATATCTATACTTGCGTTGCATGCTAGATTAACTCCGAACAGAGTGAGGTTCCGACCTTCAGTGAAAACAGAAGAGGCACAATTGGACGACGAGATCAGTGCCTTACTCAGCAATAACGCTCGTAGCCCAAGTGTCACTGAGACTCCATTCGACTCGATAATGGATGACTCTGCAGAAGAGGAAGATGAAGTCAACGAGTCTCTTCTCGTTCAGGAGCAATCTTAGGCTATTTTGTGAAGTGCTGCTCCGTAAAGTGCTGTTTCGATCTACACCACTAGCCTTGTCATTTAAGCATTGTAGAACCATATATTGCAATATCCAATTTATGTATGCACTTTACGTTTGAAATCGTCACGTTGACAGTCCGAAAAGAATACCAACAGTGAGTGTGGATATCAAACAATGGACGGTTCTGCTACTAATATCACACGCATGAAGCTTCCAAGGCACAGCTGTGAAATAAAACCAATCAGATAAGCTATCCGCCAACCAGTCGCTGTTGTGTTCTTGTTGATCTGCGGGAATCAGTACAGACAGAAACGAAGGATCAGGAATATTGCATAAAACATAAGTTACTTAGCCTTGAACTTGACCCATGGTGACTGATACTCGCGTATGACTGCCAACCCAGGATAGAGAACCGAAGTGTTTCCCTGAACCAATTACCGAGTCCGAGATCGCTTAGAATCTATAGCAAGTTAGAATCCAGAAGAAAAAAGTAAAGGAGACCCGTACCGGGAGAACTAGGACCCTCCCACACATGAATTTCGTCACATCCTTCGCCATTCGATTCAAATTCGTCAAAGCTTCTCTTCGAGGTCTTACTCGAAAGCGTGACCGAACTCTGGTTCGATGCTGACGGCGTGTTGTCTTCATCCCATCTTGCGTCTAGATCGCCTTCTCTGTCGAGGTCATCATCCCAAGCCTCTCCATCGAACAGAACAGGTCCGAAGGGAACCTCAGTCACTGCACCGCCAACACGATCTGCATCTCTATCTCCCTCTACTGGTTCAGGTGATTGGTGAGAAACTGCATCTGCTCCCATTGTCAGCCTCAAACCGTGAGTAGAGATTGCTGGTATCTACCTGGTAAAGATGGGCCCTGGTCGTCGTTTCCCGAATTATCATAAACGTCTCTCTCGGCTTCTGTGGCTACAGCGGCCTGTTCCGGCGGAGAGTCTAGGTCTAGGACAGATAATTCAGTATTGCAGATAGCGACGACGAACGAGATCGCATACCAAGTGAATCCCCTTCTCGACCCACTGTTTTGTCGTCCACAGTTCCAGTTCCTATTAAATAAGTGTAAACACGAAAGTAAGACTCGTCTTGAGACGGAACATACCTAAAGGACCAAGGGCAAGAGAGTTCTCAGGTCGTGCCCTCTCCTCGTCCTGTCGTGTCACCGCTTGGTCTTCCTCCCCGCTGGCATCGTCATGGTGTTCCTCTGAACCCTCATAATCCCCGTGCTCGTCATCGTCGTGCTCTTCTGAGTCCTCGTAATCTTCGTGGCCTTGCTCGTCATACTCGGGCCACTCAGGACCCACCTCGTCTTGGTCAGGATACTCTACTTGCTCTTTTCGAACCCCGCCGTCCTCTGTCTCCAGGTAGACCACAGGGTCCACCCCTACTGGGTCTTCATGCTCTTGGGACTGTGACTTTGAGCTTGAGCTTCTGATTTGTTCTGAAGCCTCTTCGTCGTTGAATGGGTTTCCATTGCTGAACTTGGCTTCAAGGACGTCCAACTCAACCACGGAGGGGTCTGATCCTTGATCCTCTATTGAATCGGGTTCCGCATTTTCTTGCCGGTCTCCTAGTGATTGTTGATTGTTTGTGGTGTCGTGCGGAAGTCGAGCCTCGTCATCAGCATTTGACGCCTCAGATTCTGAATGATCGTCGCCGAGATCATCAGTGATTTTCCCAGCTCTTTCTTCTTCATCTTCGTATTCTGGCTGTGGTTCAGACGTCCTGTGTTCTTTGGTAGCTTCTGAGTAATCCAGATCATCCGCCTGTGCCCCCTCTCGTGCACCTTCTTTGGGACGTGACAATGCTGTCGGGTCCACGCCTTCCAGGCTATCGTGTGGCAAGTCCGGCTTCTTAAACACAAATTCTGTTGACTTCGCTTGCTCTGAGCAAGAATCCGATAAGCAAGAATCGGAGCTGACGAAACTCAAAAACCGACCGTTGTCTATTGCATCGACGCTTGTGGTCAAGTCAACAGATGGCTGGCCAAGCTCCAACTGACCTATATTTTCTTGTAGATATTGATATCGCGCGATAAACCTAGGAGTTACGCTATGCAATTTCATTCTGAGTGGTCCGGCTATTCCATATGCATCATGGAGGACGTTGAGGTCATGCAGTGTAACTTCCCTTGCATATGCATTATCCTGGACGCAGAGCATCAGAGACCAAAGGAAGTATCTGAATGTCAGAGACGTACCTCGCTAATAGGTAACGACAAATCAATGGCATCGAGAACAAGTTCAGAATCTGCGAGATGAAACTTAGACTGTACGTGTTGCTCTTGCCGTAGAGTTTCAAAAACGGTGGACAGAGGTTCGTAATAAAGAGTTGGTAAATGTTGAAGAAGGACGCCCTTCATCTGAATGTTTGTCTCAGAAGTGGGAGACCCGTTAGACAGATCGTTGAACAGGGTAAATTCGAAAACTTCGTCGGGAGCCACCGCCAACAAAACGGGTGGAGGAGGATCAATATAAACTCCTTCAGAAATTTCGTGGGGATCACCAGTCGATTGGGCGGAAAGATGATCAACGGAGCCCTCTTCTAGGTTGCCATGAAGCGTTTCCTGGCGTTCGGCAGTGTTGGGAAGCGGTGGAGAGGGGGAAGGTAGAATGCTAGCCACTGGTTCATCTGCTAATCCCAGAAGCTCGGACGAGGGGAGCGTCTCCTGCACTACTTCATATTGTTCGGGATGCGGGTCCTCACGATCGGCAGCCAGAACGAATGGGTCAAAGTGGTGGTTTGTAGTGTTGCTTTCTATCTCATCAGGGAAGGTCGCACTCGAGGTCGCTGGTTCCGATACCGAAAGTGCATGGCGCTCGGGAAGAGCGAGATCAGTGGTAACTTCGACGCCTGGAACTACTTCATGTATTGAAGGAGAATGGTTCGGTAACGAGGCATGCGAAGGAGGCTCGGGTAAGACGACTTTGTTGATATCTGCACTCTCTTCAAGATGAGCCGAAGGATGAAGAAGAGCAGGTTGCGCTACTTGGCCAGACTCTGTAGAAGGAATAGACGGGGAAAGTGCTCTGGACGCATCATATACCTCGACGTCAACGAGGTTGTCGTCTTCATGCAGGTCTTCACCGTCACCCATCTCGTATTCGACGTTTGGAGTTTCGATTAGTGGTTCCATATCAATTTCTATTGTGGCATCTTCTCTTTCCTGGGAATAGAAATCGGTTTTCATTGATACATGGGCGTCCATGTGGTGGCCTTCAAAGTTGTCGACTTTGAGAGGTACGTCCTCTTCCATCTTCGCTTCGTCTGGAAACCATTGGTCAGATGAGGAGGGATGCATTGAAATGTCGGTATCAGCTGGGTAGTCAAGCATTTGCATGTCGTATGATTCGAGCATGGCGGACATAGCAGGTTGTCGAACATGTAGCTAAGCGTCGAAGAGTGGCGCCTGCGCCGCTGAGTCCTGACTGCATGGATGTCGGATTACGTAACACACGAGAATTTCTGAAACCCCCTGAACTCTAGCGCCTTGCCTTCCGCTAACCTCTGATTCGAAATGGGTCGCGGCGTCCTTCTTACTTCCAATCTCCCCCAGCTACAGAATCTGATAAAGCGAGACCCAGTATCCTATAAGGAAGAATTCCTTCAGCAGTGGAACCACTACAATAGTATCCAGCAAATTTTCAAAACGAATCCCAATGAGCAGGCCCAACATTACAAGGAACTCGTCAACTTCATATCTCAGGTGAATTCTTAAGCTATCTGTTTTCCCTCTTAACTGAAGCCTGTCATAAGGTGGCTACATGCTATCCTCGCGAAACAGCGGAATTCCCTTCGCAGCTATCCTCGCTTTTGCTCCAGAGTTATGGCGTTCTTTCACCGGACACCCGTAAAACGCTTGTACAGAATCTTGTAATGCTCCGCAACAAGGATGTTATTTCATCCATAGAGTGTGTGCTACAGTTCCTTTAGGATTTGACAAGGCTAACTGATACAAGGCTGCTGAAGTCACTGTTCCCGCTCCTTCCCCGTACATCCTCTTCCTCCCTTCGATCTTACATCCGCAAAACCATTCTTTCCGAAATAAAGGTCGCGAACCTACGTTCTCAAAATCACAAGCTCAACAGAGCCGTCCAAGCCATGCTTTTCGGCATGGTGGAACGGGGAATGTCTGCAGAAGTAGTCGGTGACAGGGGGAAACTTCGAGCCATGAATACACCAACGAATGATCAAGATAGCCACCACGTTGACGAGGCCATGTGGGCAGTGATATTGACAAAGGAACTTTGGAAGAAGGGCGTCTGGTAAGTTGTATCTAGTTGCCTTTCAGTCATACCTTTGACATTGTTCAGGACCGACGCAAAATCAGTATCCATCATTGCCCAAGGATGTTTCCATCCCATTACAAAGGTGCAAAGTGCATCATTGTATTTCTTTCTTGGGAGCGAAGAAAATGAAGATTCGGAAGATGAAGACGACGATGTACGCTTCTCCCTCACTTTTCTCCATCTATCACCGAGGTATTTTTCTCTAGAATGTGGAAGTCAAGGCGCTTCATCATAGACGTGAAATCAATAAAAAGACGAGAAGTGTAGATAAGAAACTACGGAAACAGCTCAAAACGGCCAGAAAGGTATGTCCTATCTATTTTTCTTGATGCATTCAACTTGAATCTTGTGTTTTAGAAATCGCACAACAAAGGCCCGACACTGGCGAATTTCTCAGCCATTGAACTGTTACATGACCCTCAAACGTTTGGAGAGAAACTTTACGATATGCTGAACATCTACGACAAGCGCTTCTCTTTGGACCACAAAATTCTCATCATGCAACTGCTGTCTCGCGTCATGGGGTCCCATAAACTATGTGTGCTTGGCTTTTACACATATATTATGAAGTACCTCGTCTATCGACAACTGCGCGTACCCAGTATCCTCGTTGCCTTGGCCCAATCAGTACATGACCTAACTCCACCGGATGCTATAACACCTGTGATACGAAAGCTTGCCCATGAGTTTGTCCATCCAGGTGTTGCAAGTGAGGTCATCGCAGCAGGACTCAATGCTATACGGGAAGTCAGCAGAAGACAGCCATGGGCAATGGAGGAGGATCTGCTCAGTGACTTAATCGAGTATAGGAAAAGCAAAGACAAAAGCGTGACTGCTGCCGCTCGGGGTCTGCTCAGACTATATCGTGATGTTAACCCGAATATGCTCAAACGCCGAGAAAGAGTCGGCTCGTCTCGTTATGCTCAACTGATGCGACCTAACGCCTCTTTTGGCAGGGAAAAGAAGCCGCTCTTGGACTTGCTACTGGCAGTGCTCCTTTACCTTACGGACATAGTGCTAAAGCGGCCGTCGACATTGAAGGTCTTTCTGTGAGGAATACTTCAACCCCCACCTCGCAAGATGTTTGCTCACTAGGCGATGATTTCTAGCTCTTGGAAGACCACTTGCAGAAACTCCGCGAGGAAGAAGGCATCAATGGAGAGGACAATGAATCTATGTGGCGAGGCTGGGACGTTGATTCCAATGATTCGACTGATAGCTCAGACGAAGATGAGTGGATGAATGTCGGTTCTGACACCGACAATGATCTCGTCATAGACGACAGTGACGATGAGAATGATGAGAAGAACGATTCCACTGAGCAAGCGGAAGCACCGAAGGAACAAAGTGTTTCCACGTTGGCCACGACCAAGGCAAGGCCCTTCTACCCTCTGTGTTTAAGTAGCCTAATCCGTTCCGCCTTCCCAGATCCTAACGCCAGCTGATTTCGCGTTACTCAATGATCTGCGATTGCAGGCAGCTGCCAAAGCTGTGGAAACGACAGGTGGTAGCAAGGCAAAGCGGAAACTTGCTGAGCTGGAGGCTGCCGCGAAATCATGCTCTGCTGACCAAAATCCACAAGACGAATTTATTTCAGAAAACGACATTCTCGGCCCTCGTAAGAAGGCCAAAGCCGACTATGCTGAGCGAATGGCTTCTATCCAGAAAGGACGCGAGGGACGTAACAAATTCGGGTCCTACAAAGGCAAACAAAATAAGGCCATGCCCAGCAGCTCAACAAACCGAGAGAAGGCTAGGAACAAGCCTATGATGATGATGGTCAGCAGTGGAGCCGTCAGGAGTAAGAAGAAGGCCTCTTTGAGGGAAAAGCAGCAAAAGCTTCGGGCACATATAACGAGATCCAAAAAAGCACATCATTGAAAACCCTTGATTTTGTGTAGACTAGCACCTCGAATGTGAATGTCTGTTACGGAGATTGCTGCATAAACGTTCAGCACCTGATGGCCATCCATGTCAATTTTAGCCGAACAAATCGTCCTTCCAGATCGCTACTCCCATGACAGTAGCACCGAAGCCAAAAAGTGGGATACCTATCATATACCAAACGAGGATACCAACGAGCTGCATGGCACTCTGGGCAAACCAAAGCAAGGCCAGAGCCGTTGCCGAATATGCAATGAGAATGTCCCACTTCAAGAATTCGAGAACATGGACGTGCATATCTGCAGCGTGGTCAAGGGGTGACAATGATGGGATGAGGAATGCCTTCGCCTGGCCGATGTTGCCCAAGAGAGGCCAAATTGTTGAGATGTGGACAGAAGAAGAAACGAGGAGGCAGCCCAAATATAGGACCTGCATGGTCCTAAATCCTGAATGTGAATACTTCGAGGTGGGTCTGAATTGAAGGTGGAGGAACTGGGCAATGGAAACATAGGCGGGATATGGCTGCCACAACGCAATAATTGAAGGGTCGTCCGTCATCAGCATGGCTACGGATGGTATGGCCGCACCGATGGTGATACCGAAAACGATGGCTTCTGCTTCTGCCTGTTTGAAGGAACTGGATGGATAGGTTCGTGTTTTCTTGACGCCTCCGGTCATAATGACCGTAAGCCAGTACAATGGAAAGACTGCGCCAACAGTCGCCACCTGAGTGAAGATACCCCATATTACGGGAAACGCGAGAAATAGACTTTGTCCGGTACGGCACGCCTCAACTGCGGGGAGCAATACCAATGGCGCGCCGATTCCGATTCCGTATGTCAAATAGGACAAGGACTCCTCAGAACCCATGAGTATTTGGAAGAATCTGATGAGGGGGCAAAGAATACGATCGAGGAGCGATACGCCAGTGTATGGCGGGGGATAGGCATATGGAAACGAGGTTGCGGATGGCACAAAGCCAGGGAGACAATGCCCAGCCAGCCCATCACGCAGACCAGCGGATTTGAGGCGTCCAAACATGACGTTGAACGCAAGCGCAGTTAACGCAGGAAACGCCACGAAGGGAACTACATAGCCTGTCATTGGTGAAAATCAAGTGAGTGCAGGAAATCGACAGAGATGGCAGCAAACCACACCTTTTAACAGCCTTTTAGGCATGATTTGCCTTTGACCGTGGTGCACTGAGTGTGACTCAGAGTTGGTTGGAGACTTATGCCGAGTCGTCGCAAAATTGGCCAGTGCTCCCGCGTCTGTCCACAACGAACGGTGAAGGTGAATACAAGTGAAGAGCAAGGATGTCGGTACAGATGAAGGGCCGTTATGGTAGAGGGCAGAGTCAGAGTCCCAGTTGAAGCAATCGTGTTGGTGACAGGTTGAACTGACCGTAGTGCCGCTTTGGAACGGCAAACAAGAAGCCGACTCCCGAGTATCCAAAAAGGCAATTGTGATCACTTCACAGTACATCTTCTTGCCGACGTTCACCAGTGCTTATATGCCAAAATCCAGGAAGCGGAAGACCCCTATTGCCTCACAGGCTTCTCATACCCCGTCAATCGAGGCTCAGTCTTGCCGTAACATCATTCGAAAATTCCACGTCCTTTTGAAACAGCGCCGACAAGTTGAAGACAGTCGTTCCCTCGTTGTTGGACATGAAGGGGCTCTTGCGAACATAGAAAGAGAGATAGAAGAGCTAGGTGGTCTTGAAACATATCAGCGTATGTCCGTGCTCGGTCAGCGGAACGAGCGAGGAGGAGGAAGTGAGAAGATCTTCATTGGTTGGATGAAGGAACTGCGCCTCCACAAGAAGTCGGAGAATCATGGCAAGCTAAGGTACGTGTGCCCATTCATATATTATATTCTACTCGAATTTCTCCCTGACCTGACTTCGTTTTCAGGCTTCTCGAAGTCGGGGCTCTGATGCCCGATAATTATCTATCGTGTTCCAAATGGATTGACAACACCCCCACGGACTTGCATTCACGACATCCGCAAATCATTGAGCAAGATTTTTTGCAAATCAATGCGGAGAAGAATACTGCCATCTGGGATGCAATTAGCCTTAGCCTTGTTCTTAACTTCGTGCCGATACCCGAAGACCGCGGTGAGTGGCTTTCTGTCAACCTTGCGTGGCCAACCATCTGTTGCTCTGCTAATTCTTTAGCGTGGCTTCGACGACAGGGTGCATGCTTACTCTTGCACATCAACTCCTGCGTGAAGATGGCCTTTTATTTCTCGCAGTAAGTACCAATTTGACATCTCCGACGCTCCTGCTCAGTCGTTTCCCAGCTTCCGCTACCCTGCGTCTCAAACTCCCGCTATCTCACGTTTGATCACTTAAAGTCTCTCATGGAGTCGATCGGTTTTTCGCAGATACGTGAACGATGGCAGAAAGGCGGGAAAATGGGTTATTGGCTCTATCAAAAGCGCAAGGGATTGTCAAGCACCTCACAACATCCCCTGGATCGGAAAGTTGTTCTCCGCCAAGGTGACAGAAACAATTTCGCTATCATGGTTAAGAGGTAGTCCATGTCGACGTTGTTAGCACCTCAACAAACCGTCCCAAGCTACCACGGAATGTTGATCTCCTCTCTTCGATCTCGACCAATGGGGCTGACAGGTTTCTCTGCAGTCTGGATTTCATAATGGGTCGCTATGTAATGGACGGCATCCTACAGGATATCGCACAGTAGTATGCGTTCCCGAGGCAGTGGTCACTCGTCTACGCCACACTAGAGGGCACTCATGCCACACACATCGTTCAACCCTGGTACAAATCGCCTACCTTGTTGGACAGGTGTGTGCATTGCACAGTAGACAAATACATAAGTACCATATATTTCCCTACAACTACGGGGAAGCCAAGTGGTGAGGTGATGCGAATATCTAAGTACGCTGAGTAATGAGGTCTCAAGAGCGACTGGGAAGAGCTGGGAAGTGTGGGAGCCAAGATGGATGGATCATCTTGAATCCTGCGTCCACTTATGTCCAGTTGCCGTACGCCCGCCTACACTCTCTCTCAGAATTCAACATCCATCATATGCGACCTTCATTGAGATGTCTGCAAGCAGCAAGCGCAGCTGTAACGTCGCGTAGCAAGAGCACGAGTTTCATTGGGCTTGGGCAAATGGGGTATCAGATGGCCTACAATCTCTTTTCGAAGCAATACCTTCAGACCAACGATGCCTACTTTGTCGTTTGTGATGCTCTACCGGGCAGCGCAGTGGCCTTTCGCGAAAACTTCTCTAAACAGTACCCAGGCGCACAGATTAACATTGCGAACACACCCGAGGAGTGAGCATCATCCTTTATTCCTTGTCAGTACCTCATCTGTATGCTATCAAGAGCCGCCCGTGCGTCGAGTCGGATCGTCACTATGCTCCCGTCGTCCCCTCAAGTGAAGACGGTATATACTGGATCGATCATTCCAACTCTCCACAAAGTGCATGGCGTGAACGCCAATGAAGAAACGCTCTGTATCGATTCAACTACCCTCGACGTCGAAGTGGCGCGTCAAGTTGCGTCCGGCGTCGCTGAGACGGGCGGAAAGATGATAGACGCGCCGGTGTCTGGTGGTACGCCTTCTCTTCAATCAAGACTCCTGCAGGCAAACCTGTTGTCTGTACAGGCGTCACTGGAGCCAAGGCAGGCACCCTATCCTTCTTAGTCGGCGGCACAGAGAATGCGTTCGAGATGGCACACCCTGTCCTATCCCTCATGGGCCAGCGAATCATCCACTGTGGACCATCTGGAGCTGGGCTTGCGGCCAAGATATGCAATAATGTGAAGCATTTTTCGTCCATGGTTGTGACACCCTTGCTCATTCGGAATTCCTGTCGCAGTTGGTCTTGGGGGTTCAGCAAATCGTGGTAGCTGAAGCGATGTTGTTGGGACAATCACTCGGCCTCGACCCCGCCATCCTGGCGTCCGTTATCAACAGCAGCACAGGAGGTTGCTGGGCATCTTCAGTCAACAATCCCGCTCCTTCCGCTCTTCCTGAGAAGTCGCCTCCATGTGAAAGAGAATATGAAGGAGGATTCGCGACTGCCCTCATGTTGAAGGTGCGGACTTGAATTTTCTTTACCCTGACTTCTTGTGTCTTATCACTCCTTATCACTTCCTACCCTCTTCCAGGACATGGGTCTTGCCAGTGATGTTGCTTCACAGACGAAGAGTCTCTTGCCGCTTGGAGAAGCTGCAAAGCAGATTTACTCCACGGTAATCGAAAAACAACCTGAGCTGGCAAGGAAGGATTTCTCGTCTGTCTACTGCTTCCTCAAAGATCAAGGTAGTCTCCGAACTCAGTAAACACGACTACAGCCTCTCCCAAATAAAATCATTTTCTTCCTATTAATTACCGTTCCGTTGCGTAGCTCAGAGACGTATCACCGAGACGAAGAAGTGATTTCTCAGTGATGGCTCTCAATGTGCTGTAGTGTTGGGAGTATGGTCCACATGATTGTCAATGCAAGAAAGCACTTGGGATCTGCAACGAAACAAAGGTCTTCGGCCTAGACATTATTGAGAATGGGCACCTGCATCAGGGGCTCTGGTAATGGCGCACGCTGCGGAGTGAAAATAGAAATGTGATCCAGGGATCTGCGACACTCTACTGGACGAAAGCAGGGCGCGTATCCCACAGAACACCGTCTTGCCACATAGAGATGCCCAACACTGCCGCACCTATCCCAAGCAAAGGTATTGCGACTAGATACCACACCACAATGGCAATGAACTCCTGGACAGTCTCTACATACCAGAACATCGTCAAAGCGAAAGCCGTGTAGCCAAGCACGAAATTCTACTGCACTGAGAAATGAAGCACCGCAAGATCGATACTCGCCGAACTGCTTGGGGGTGTCCTGGAGGGCACAAAGTACTTGATGAAGTCTTCGGTATTGCCTTTATATGGCCGAAGGATTAGGATGTGGGAGGACGCTCTGTCAGGAATACGAGGATGTACAGTGCCCGTATCGTCGAATAACCTAGTTGGCCGACTATCTGAAGCACAAATAGGCAGCCTGTGCGAGGGCGATGATCGCCGGATACCATTGCCAAATGTCAGTCATGAATGGCTCGTCGACAATGAACATAGCCCAGGACCTCCCATTACCATGCCAAAGCCAAAAGACTCGGCTTGGGCTTGACTGAACGAGCTGGCGTTGTGAAGTTGTGGGTTTTTGTGACGCCTCCTGTCATGACAAACAGAAGGCAGTAAACTAGGTAAGTTGCGCCATACGATATGAATTGCGTTGATAGAAGCCATCGGATGATAGGGTAGAAAAGGATGTGGGTCTGGTTCTTCCTGTGTCCTTCGAGTACGCTAAATAGAGTATAGGGTGCCCCGACGCCGACGAAATACTGAATGAAAGGCATACAGGTGAGAGCGCGTGGAAGAACACGAGCAGTCCGCAGAGCCCCTTCTTGTCATCGGGGAGGGGGGATCCAGTGAACGGAACTAGGAAATTCTTGGACGACAGGCAGGTGTCATTGCCTGTTGGAGGACGTTCGCAATAAGCGTTGATCCCAGAGATGAGGCCGCCTGCGGCAAGGTGCCCAAACATATATTTGACAGCACAGACACTCATACACATCCACATACCGAAGGGATTTCATGACATGAGAGGAGAACGCAAGTGTACTTGGATGGCGGTGTTAATCTCATGGGCATGTTTCCACTTCTGAGGTTCAAGTTACGTACTTACCTAGACGTACATACCTACTTCGGCAAAACAAGTATAACGAACGGGACTGTATTCAAGGAGATGAAAGTGCAAATGGGGGGCATTGATGCACCAGTTATATTCAACCTCGAGCGTGGTGTCGCCTGGTGTCGCCCGACCTCGGATAGACGGTGACGAAGGCTGATGCGGCGACTCCGGGTTTACCATGATTGCTAGCTACACTCGCAATCTTAAAGGGCTGATGCCCCGGACAAACAAGTACAAACAAACTCTTGCTGCGGAAACTGAGCCGGTCGATGTAAAGCTCCATGTAGACTATTTATATGCCATAAAATAAGTTTCTTCCCTTTAGAGACCTTTTTGTGATGTTCTGGGACATCCCCTCATGCTGCCACAGGCCGGATTTTTCCCCGAGTCTGCATTATACTCTACGTCCATAGAACACATTCCTCAGACTCAGAAAAAAAATACAAGGTAACTACACGGGCCCAGGAGTTACTTTCAGTGAATAATATTCTGTTTTGAGATAAATTCGCGAACTAGGATGGCGCAGCTGCCAGTTAGCCCCCCCGCTTCCGCGGTTACTTAATTACATAATGTATGTTGATGGATACCAGGATTTCCCTCAAACCTTGCCCGAAGGTTCTCGTCTCGACATATATCCCTAGGTCTTTGTCCTCTGGACAGTCAGAAGAGCCACCATGGCCACTGACTCTACAAAGCCATCTGTTCTGATCTTTGGTGACTCTGCCTAGTTTGCGGCGAAAGCGTTCTCTAACAAGGCCTCAGGTGGTTTGAATACCTGCTCCCGTGGTTTGGCCGCTTTCCTAGTTCCTTTGAAGGGTGAAGCTCTGGTATCTGTAAGTGTCCTCGATTTCGATATACGCGTGATAGTGAATTCACCACTCCCTCAGCATCTTCGTATTGTTGATAAATATTCCGTTCATCCGCCAACTACGTGCGTGCTCCCTCTTAATAATATTGTACTATTGTCGAATTGGATCTCGGGATCTGGATTCTTCAGCTACATCGGACGCGAATTTACTAGAGTTCTGGAGAAGTCTGAGGTGGAATATCGTCAAGCTAACTTGACTGTTGCTGGTAGGCTAAGTCTTTACTCATCTGCCGCAACGAACTCAAAAGAGATTCCTAGCTGCCATCCAGTCCGCTTTCGATCCTCCCGAGGGAAAACCGGCTTTTGACTACGTCTTTGACTTCACCGGCGAAGTACGATATGATCGCAGCGAATTGGTCAGTCATCATCTTCATCGTGCTTCGTGAATGATCGAATGTTATCAGATTCAAATCAATACAACTTTCGGTGTAGCTCGCCTACTAGGATTAGAGGCAGCAAAACGCAAAGTCAAGGCGTATGTTAGGATACAACATCCTTTTTATGAGACTTCTAGCAAGATCGCGGCTCTCGAGAAGGATGATATCAAGCCAGCAGAGACATTAGGGATTTGGTGGCATGAGACTCTCCGAATGCTGGCCTCCATACAAGAGTGAATAATCCTTTCGTCAGCTCTGTTTCTATGCTGACTGATACCACCTTCAGTCTCAACTTGGTCATTCTCCGTATTGGATTCGTTTATGGCCCTTATACCAACTTCGGGAACAGTATGTCCCTTCTCATGAAGTTTAATCAGGCATATTCACAACATGATCGTCTACAGTTACATCTGCCATCACTGTCGCCTCTGTTTATGGTTACCTCCAGAGGCCTATGAAATCCTTGTAAGGCTACCAACTACGTTCACACTGGTTTGCTAATGGCATTTTAGATGGGGACCAGGAAAGAACCCCACATATTCAGTGCATGTGGACGATGTGGCTGGTGCCGCTTGGGCTTGCGCCAAATGGATGGAATCTCATGGGCGCAAAGCTGCAGATGACCTTGCTGGAGAAGCTATATTGTTCCACAATGAAAAGAGCAAGGTCAAAGAAGTGGAAGGAATGGTGCCTCACGAGGAAAAGCCTGTTGCCCCGTTGTTCAACTTGGTACGAGATATTTCCCCTTCTTTTTCATTAACTGAAAGCATATTCCACAGGTCGATGACGCCAAAAGCACCTTGGCTAGCACAGGACAGACAATATCAGCTTGCTTCGGGACGACCTTCGAATTTTTCAACGTGGTCGAAGTTACTCTGATAAGGGCAAGCAACTCGATTTTTCTTCGCGCCACACAGCTTAACCTCAAATCCTAGCTCAAGGACGACCTCGAAGATATTAACGAACATCACGTCGAAGGCTGGACCAAAATGCTCACGAACTCCAACCCTCCTATCACCAACACTCCGCTGAATCCTTACATGGATAAATATACTCTGGAGAAACATGTCGTGGCCTTCGATAACTCGAAGATGAAGAACATCATCGGCTATAAACTGCTGCACCCGGACTTCAATCAGGCTGATATCAAGGAGATCGTCGACAAGTGGAAAGCAGAAGGCGTCTGGCCTAACGCGCAAAATCCAAGTTCCTGAATGACGTTGGGTTGGACCAAGGTTTAAGTGATTCTTTCTGTTTGCTATTCCATCTCGATGTGTTCGCCGCTTTCTTCTGCATTTTCGTCGTGAAGGTTCCTTATAGTAATTGTAACCCCGACCAGTTGTTTCGGTATCAGTTTGTTTCCTTCTATCTTAATGTATATCCAGGGCCCCGTTTATTCCGCCTTTGTCAACTTGTCTACCTCTATCGTACGTGCTGCTAGCTACAATCTGTTTAATAAAAATCGAGCATACTAGTATCCTTCAAATAAGTCAAGTGGTTGATCTCGGCGGTTTCCTTTTGTAGAGAGGCTTTGAGCACATTACTTATTACTATCCATTGTGCATCAGAACGCCACTTGTCTTCCGCTAATTGCATGCTCTTTTCTCCGTTCCGAGCACTAGTGTAACGTCGCCATGCAAACCTCGTCAGCACATGCAGCAGACACGGACTATCTCGTCCGTCAGTCTATGAGCACTGGTTACCAATGGTCTTCTCTTCTTGTACCTCCAGCTTACATCGGGTACATTATTGCAAGGAAAGGCAAGGGTAGCCTCTCTTTGAACAAAATACTTCGAACAACATGGGTTGGCGGTTTAGGCGGTACTTATTATCCGAACTGCCCATCTGCTATCTCGCTGATAACTTGTGGTCTTTAGGTGCTGCCGTTGCTGGCAGCGGGTCGTATGTTCGCTATGCATACTCGAGTGAGGACTCTGTGAGGATGAAACGAATAGAAACGACGTATAATGTCAGTTGACCGCTTGTCTTATGTAAATAACGAGCTGCGTAGCCAACCCTGCCCACAGACTGATGTCCTGCGGAGGAACGACCATTCGACAATTGGTGGTATTCTGGCGGCAGTGCTTACCCCGGCGATCCTCTGGAAACGAGCGAGCGCGATCAACCGTATGCTTTAACTTCTCCATTACACTTCTGCTCCCCTTTCTAACTGATATATATTTTAGTCATTCTTGGAGGTGCGGGAGTGGGAAGCGGTGTTGGAATGATAAGTCATTACTTCAGGTCGCTCGCAGGAGACCCTCCCCCGAAGGTGGAGATAAACCTCACAACAACACCTCACTGATCTGTTGACCCGTTGATATCACTTGTCGACCTAGCAAGATTATCCAACACTTCTCTACTGATGTATTCGACGTGCTCTTTCATCTTCCTGGTTTCAAGAAGTATCAACCTTTCCTTCGTCCTTCAGGCGGCCATCGATGACAGGATGTACAACAAGTAAATCCTCATTCGACGTGTTTACAGAAGCCTCGGCGCAAGGATGTCCTTTCCTGGCATTTCCCCCATCGAATGCGTCGACTGAGCTCATGTGCTCAGTTGCCGAAATATTGAAGCATTGTTGATCGTGCAATCCAGAGCGGGTGTGCCGGATGACAGTCCCTACAGCCTGTTTCCAGAGACTGATAGCGGCGGAGTTCTCTGGTTTGACATCCTGATATAATGCTTCAAGAATTCCTTTTGTCTTGATATTGAGGAACCCATTCTTCTGTTCATCCTGCAGCCGAAGCATTTTGTTGACGAATTGGGACCCTAGATGACGTTATACGGTAACAGGAGTCGAGGAACATGACGCATAACGCACCGAGGAAATATCTTCTGACAATGGTGCTCAACATGGATCCACATTCGTGGTCGATTAACCATTTCCCTCTCGTCAGAGCTAAAAATCCATCATGTCCTTGCGCCATATACTCTCGCGTCACGAGCCTATACTTTCTGCCATCGGTTTCCCTCTTGACTTCCTCTTCTTCGACCTTATCGGGTTGTCCGTTATTAGGTCTCAACACCCAAATGCCCAAGAGGCGATTCCCCGGTTCTTTGCGAGAATCCCACGAGACACGGAAGCCAGAAACTGCGGGGAACCGACTGTGTTGAGGATGAAATAGCATGGGGTTAGAATGGCACGTTCAAAACATGTTTATTCCACCAACCCTTCCTGAGCTGGCCACGTCCGAAGAGAACTCTCCAAGGCGTCCCACAATGTTGCTCCATCCACCTCCAAGACTACGATGGGGTCCTCGAATGGCAGTATCTCGAGAATGTCACCGATAGTAATTGGGCCTATCTAAGTCAGCAATGAGATACAACAAAACAAATGCCCTCACCTGGGCCATATGTTGAGTCCCCTCTAAATGTGCCGGCGCACAGGAGAACCCCATCTGACCCACCGCAACCCCGCATACAGAGAGTGTCATCATAGGCATACCTGGCAATATCAGCAAACCAGTTCGCCACCGGGGACTAGATAGGCAATTGACATTTTGTGGAAATACAGGTCAGCCAAGGACCAACGCACCTCCTGGACGCGGATGAAGTAGGAGCGAACGTCGATCATGGCTTCTGTTTTGCAAACAGCCGCTTTGAGTGCAGACGACACGGAAGACAGCAGGTCTTTCAGCAACTCGGCCAAAGGTTCTGATGACCTCATTCCTGGTTTGACCGTATGCCTTTTCCCTGGTAATGTTTAGACCTTGCTTGAACTGCAGACGGCGATAAAAGTCGCCACACCTGTAATCTTGCTGATCACTCTTCTTCGAGCACTCCCTTCTGGGGTGGCAATCAACTCGAGGTTGATCTCACTTAGGTCGCGGAAGTCAGAACCACTCTTGATCACCAAAACGTCACCTGCGTCAGATTCAGCCCCAAGGACCTTTTCGTTCACGTCGAAGCCGTCCCACGAAGTTACTCCACGGCCAACGAAGTAAAGGTGGTCATGACCGCCGAGGATGAGATCCACGCCATGCTCGGAGGCAATCGGTGTCGTGCTTTGTCCTGACGGTGACAAGGCGAAAAGCTCTTTCGCGAGGTCGATATCCTGCGATGCATTCCTTCAGGCGCTTCCGGGTGAAGAATGGTAATACGGTTTACGTTTGGCAGGCTGTAGGAATATAACAATTTGAGGTGAATTAATAGGGAGAGGGATAATGCTCCTATACCGAGAGTGCGTGAGGGCAATGATTATGTCGCACTGATATTCCCCTTTCGGGTCTCGAAGAACTCGTGAGAGCTCGAGTCCAATTTCTTTCATGGGTTTATAATGAAATTCCGGAGGCCATGAGGCAACGGTGGTGATCCATGCTCTACGGGATAGACGAGAAGGAAGCTGAGCCCATAGCTTGGATAGAGCTTACTCTTCAACCAGGCCAATAATCCCAATTTGAATTCCTGCTCTTTCGAGAACGACAAATTGCCTCAGTTGTCCCGGAGTTTTTGAGGTCGTGGAATCTACGATATTACTTAAAAGCCATGGCTATTCGCCTTTTAGAAATCGGGCAATTCTATAGTACAGATACAACCTACGAAATTGATATCCTTGATAAGACTAGAAAGATGAGGGTATCCTGATAGAGTAGATCAGCTGCAAGAACGATGCACCAATCGCATAGATATCGCAGAGAGGCTCTGTACCAAAATCGAAGTCGTGATTCCCTGATATGAACATCAACACTGAGGCGATGAGCGTCCTAAGGGCGAAGAGAGACAAACCAGTTACAGAGACGTCAATGTTCAACGAATTCAACACAGGCACCTATCCAATAGTCCAAAATCTCATCGGCCTTGGATTTGCATCAAATAAAAGAGACCGGCCCACCATATGGCTTCCTCTGGTAACGGAGCTTTCCACGGACGGTGAAAAAACATCCCCAGAGAAGAGAAGTAGGCCATCTCTTTTGCCATCATTGGCGCGTAAAGACCATTGGTTGCGACGATCGTCGACCAAGGCAGCAAATTTGGTGACATCTATGGTTTCCTTGAATTTAGATGAGACCTTCTGAGGTGTGACGCGGTAGACATCGTTGAAATGCAAAATGGGCAGCGATGTCATGGCGTAGTTGGTAAGAGTTAAGACGCGCTTGGCGCTATCATCGGTTATAGTATTTGCCACGCTCGACCAAGACTTTCTCTTTCCAGCTCTGTACCATTACGACCGCTTACAGCCTAGCTGGCTGACCGTCAGACGGGCGGCGGACTCAAGATTGTAAACCCACGCTCATGGGTTTATGAAACCGGTATAGAAAGACATAATGGCCACACAACAGGAAACTGAGTATTCAGGCACTCCTGAGTACGAGCTCTTGCCAACGCAGACCGACGCGGACGACAACTCGACTCCACCACTGATGGTATCTGAAGATATGGAAGAAGATCGCCAAGGAGATACAATTGCCCGACATGCAGCCCTGGTAGGCAACGTCCCCCCCCCCCGTGAAGACTACAGTTTACTAATACCTGTTCTAGATATTCTCATTTGTGATTAGTCTCGCTGAACGACACTCTGAGTATTTACACTCATGACATTCCTGCAGATAGTCGTCGCTGTCACCTGGACTATTACCTTGACTAGTAGGCCTTCTGGTTGGTTCGCCTTGCACCCTCCTCTCCAGAGCCTAGCACTCCTTCTGTTCACATTTGGTTCGTTGCATACCCCTGTTAGATAAGCGTTCGCGTTCTCATGGTGTACCAGGCATTATCACCCTTCAACCTACCAATAAGCCGAAAACTAAAGCCGTTGGCCTGACACGCCATCAAATTTTCGTTTTTCTACTCGCTTTTCCGGTCATATTTTTGGTATTTTCGCGGCGTGGTACAATAAATTCCTTCGAGATGCGCAACACTTCAAAAGTTGGCATGGGGTGTGCATATCACAATTCTCAACTCCTAATTGACCTGTTGATAGTCCTCTTAGGTTATAGGTGTTATTTCGATGCTATGGCTGATATTCCAGGTCATCCTAGGAGGAGGTAGTGTCTGGTACGGAGGTTGGTTGTTTGGCGGTGGCGTGAAGGCAAAGGCTTTGTGGAAATATCATAGGTCAGTTTACCCCACTTTTCCCTAGCTGACTAAACGGTGTCTCCGCCAGACTTTCTGGCTATCTTCTTTTCCCTGTCCTACTCTTCTCTACACACCTAGGCGGTGCTTGGTCATCGTGGGGCGCCAAACATACCATCTGGATTATTCGTTTCATTGCCTACACCGTTGCGCCACTTGGCATCCTGATAGGCGTTTACACTCGCATTAGGTTTGTTTTCGAGTTTGGACGAGCGGTGCCGAGGGCTGACTAGCGTAATGATGCATTAGGACATTCAAAATGAAGATTTTCGAGTGGCAAAAGTGATTTTTTTTAATGATCAGTCAGTCCAGGTAAAATACAAATTTAATCGGCAGTCAGTGGGGTAACAGGATTAGAAGGCAGTGGGATGACATCCGTCAAAAATCCAGGAAGGAAGCGCTCCATCCGTTCATGGGTATTTAACCAGAGTGTTTTCTGCAAGTCATCTTGACTAGAACCAGGTGGTACCAGGATGCCAACCGCATTCATGACCAGAAGGATGTTTTTCAGCGACTCCGGCACCGCCTCGTACTAGATAGAATAGCTTAGTGCTGAAAGTTGAAGTAAAAGAAAATTACGCACGAGTTGGTCTCCCCGATTAACGTGCATAAGACGATCTAAAAGGTCGAGCACCTGGATCCATAGCAGCCTGAAGTCTGTTTTGACCCTACTTTCCCGCAGTTCGAGGTGCATGAAGACTTTGCACAGCAGGGCAGACCCTCGGAGGCGCGTTTCTGCCATACCGTGAGGGTCCTTGTGAGCCACTTGTGGTTTCAAAAGCTCATCTACTAGAGGGAATACCACGCGATTGAAAACCTCTTCGACTCTCTTCTGTTCCGCTTCGTCCAAAAGAGGAGACCCTAGGAGTATACGCTGTAAATGACTAATCGCATTGTGGCGGATTTCCCTCGCAGCGTTGACAGATTGACGGCCAAGAATGCTGAAAAGAGGGAGCGCCAAGCTTTTCCATGCTGATGACTGGTAAGGAGACCGTTCGCAAATTCTGGATGAATCTTTACCTTGGGACTCTCCAATCTGCGAGGTTTGCAGCCATGACGACAACTGCTTGTGGAGCAGGGGAAGCAAATCAACCGCTTTCTTGCCACGACTGATAATTGGAGAGCTACCATGACCCTGAGTGAGTCTTGAGTTAATTCGAGAGTCAGAGAAGACGTACTTCGTCGAAGATAAAGGATCTGCACGCCGTCCTCGGTGCTGTTGTTGCTCTAGTACAATCCCTGCAGCAGTCGCGAAGTCGTCAAGCACGGTTAATAATCCTGACAGATTATCAGGGAAAACTGAATTATCAGGGCCTTCCGTAGCAAGGGCATCGATAAGCTCAAACGACATGCGCGCGGCTTCCGGATGCGGCATTGTAGAACGAATTAAGGCGAACACGAGGTTCCATTCTGTTTGTGACCTGCGAAAGCGGGAAATGGATAAGACGTCCCGCGTGGCTAAGTCTGATATAGTACCGAATGATGTCTTTGTGTTTCTGAATGACCAAGATAAGCCCAGCTATAACCTGTTCCCCGACCAGGTTCGAAACGCTTGACGGCAATCCTGCCAGGAGGTCGAAAGCCACATAAATTTGATCTCGCAGTAATGGCTGTTTCAGGTCAGTATGTTTGAAGGCCGAAAGGAGTTTAATCCACCTTTTGTGCCAGGATTTGACATAATCGTAGCAAGCAAACGACAGCTCGTTCGATGAGAAGTATGCTGTACTGTGTCGAGGAAGAGAGAAGGGCGGACAAGTGCTCAAAGACGATTGGCCTGAGACAAAAAAAAATTAGGAAGGGACTCTCAAGTGTGCCTGTGAACTTACCAAAGTTCTTCGATATATTGTGGGGTTTGGCTGGTGATACTGACCATAATTTCAAGCAGGAAGACCGAAGCTGGGTCATAGGGCAGTTGACGGTCCTCGTCTTCGATGGGCGGTATCGCCTCTTCGGAAGGTATCTTGAGTTTGGCAACTGTTCTTTCATGCGCAAGAGCTTCCAATGCGCGAATGGCAGCTACAAGTGCATCAGGTTCAAGTCGGCTGAAACGTGGATAAGTATGCGACAATCGCAGGCCAGACAACACTTACATGATTTGACTATAGAGCTCATCTAAACGGCACGAGGTGATGCAGTCGATGGTTGACAGAGTGCTCTCTACATCTGCATCGGTTGCATCCGGGACAGACATATCGGAATTGTATGGTGTCATCAAATAAGAAGATAACGCGGATAGCAGTCCTCCATCATTTCTGACTTGGGACTTTGCAGGTTGACTTCCGCGAAGAGGGATCATAGTTACTCCTCCAAGGAAATCTTCCATTTGAAGCATTCGAGTGGGAAGTAGGGAATGGAGAAAGAGATTTTGAAACATTTCAAAGATCTTTCAGAAAGGTGAATTAGTACTTTCCTGACCGTAGATAGGCACAATACCTGAGTCCAACCTTCCCTCAGAGCATTCCCATTACCATTCACAATGTTGAACAACACTACAGCAGCAAGTTGGCCTCTGAAGTTGGTACCGAACTCGACGGATAATCTGGAAATGGTAATGGATTGGCCCTCGATGTCGATGATCGGATAATTTGGGACTTGAGCAGGGAGGGATTCAGACAACAACGTAGTGGCCTGTGACAAAGAGACGACGACAAAATCGAAAACGTCTGGCAACTTAAAATGACCAGCGAGTGTAGCGCACTGTCTGAAGCCAGCGATCGCTCGTTGAATGATGTAATCGTCTTCGAAGCTGATGAAAGCATAAGCAATCGCAGATATCACGGGGCGCCAGACTGCCTTGAACATCTCGATGTCGAATGCTGATGTATTGCAAATCATGTATTCTCCTGCGCATAGTCGATCGTCACGAAAGTCATGCTGCATGTAAGTGATACTAACCGGTCTGTCGTGAACGCGTAAGGAGTTCCTTCCAAGCATACTCGAACCCCAACTGCCCAATGTGTTCTTCCGGCATAACGATTTCGCGTTTGCGGATAGAATCATAGATGCTTTGCTGCAGAGAATATTGGAAGATGACTCGCTGATTGAGTCGACACATACCAGGAATTCCGGGGAGAAATCAGATCCATCGTTCACTCCTCTCAAATTCCGCTTATAATCGTCGATTGTCATCCTTTTCTGGGACTGATCGTCAGCATCACTCAAAGCCATTGAGTGGACAACATACTCTGATCTGAGGATTGTGTTGATCTGTATTTAGCATGATAATAGAGTAGGCTAGAACATGAGTGGCATCCTCAGACTTGATTTCGGCTGTAGTATCGTGTTTAGGACATCAAAATAAGAACACCGCTACCAACTCACCAGGACCAGAGGCAAAGTAAATGGCAGCGAAAGTTTCTGTGATACGAGCAATCTGTTGGGATTCGCCTGGGAGTCTGAATGCCTCTAAAAGTTCGCGCATAGCCTCGGCAACAGGTTTCTAAAGGGCGCTATTCAGTAACCTAAAGAATGATGGCAGAACTCTCATACATCTTTGAAATTAAAGAGGCAAACGAATTCTCTGAGCAGATCGAGGTTGTCTGGTTTCGAGATAAAATCTCCGAGCAAGCGTTTGTCAATTCTCGTGCACCCTTTGAGGAATATGGCCAGACTCCGTGCTTTCGCCATCTCAGGATCTGCATATATGAGCTTGTTTTCTTCTAAGAATGCAAGACCAGTTTTGGGTTTCGCGTTAAAGCGAGCTGCACCTGTCAGGATGAGCTGCTTCTTGGACTTCACTCGGAGAAGTGAATCTACAGCCGGAAAATCCTATTCCGCAACAAGGCACCAGTGAATCTGGTTGGACAAGGAGAGGGCCAAAAGACATACCGATGGCCAAGCTAGACTTGACTGTTCCTGTGTGCCGAGAATGAGCACCAAATCATAAAGGGAGCAGATAGTCTAACATCACCAGCACGCGTCGCCATATCATTGACAAAGGAAAGGAGTAACTCCAAGCAGATGTACTGAGCATTCCTTTGTGAATCCAAGCTGCCCGGGGAATGTAATGGATATACAGCCTTAGAAAACAGATGCATCAAATCAAGCTGAGCGAGTGAGCCAATTAGAAAAACCTTGGTAAGGAACTCGATGAGCCGTTCGAACAAATTTTCACAATTAGTATCGCAATCATAGTTGGTATATAAATCGACCATGAAGCTGGGGTGCCCAGCTATCTGACTCAATGTTTCCAACATTAGATCGCGTGTCTCTCCGCGTGCTGGAGGGACTATAAGACGTGCAGGAGATGGTGCCGTTTCGGAATCTGCTTTGTCGGCTGCCATTAACAGTGGGCTACTGTGTGAAGCGGGTGTTCCAGGCCGAGGAGACGGGGAGTACCCACGAGACCTTGAAACAGCCATCATTGCCGGATTGCCCTTCCCTGGTGAAGGTGGAGGGACTAGTCTGTCGATTGTGAAAGTCAAGAAAAGCTCTTGCTGTAGCTTCAAACTTGGGCGCATAGTTTCAAAAATCGTGGATATGGTGCGCAGCGCCCAGTGAAGTATATTGTTGTTCTCGGAACGGGCAAGCTGGAAGAGGAATTTGCAACCAGGATCAACAACAATGGCTTTCAAGGACGTGAATTTGGAGATGGAAAATCCAGATTCTTCGAAAGCAGAATTCAAGATACCAAGTGCGGTTAGACGAGTTGAATCTGTGTGTTGCTGGTCGTTAGGGTCGAGGACGTTTATGAGCACTCGTAGAAGTTCAAGTATTGAAGGAAGGCCATCTATATTGCATTGGTCAGTGGGACAAGATGAGCAAGCGAATAGTCACCTACATTCTCGCCTGTTACCCGGTGATAGTGGTGTTTGAGGAACAGGATTTTCCTTGACAGTCTCTGGTTGGTCAAGAGCAGCATTCTCCGCCAATGTTTTCCCTTCGATAATGCTTGATTCAGTTTTCTCCTCTTCTTGTGCAGTAACAGTCATTCTGAGTTCTCCTTCAGCCTGGTCATCTTCGGAAACTGTGACAAGCTTGGCCTCTTCTTCGACTGGATCAAGTGTATGGAGTTTTCTGAAGACGGTTCGAACAAGGGTATGCATTGTTGTTTCGGCAGACCTTCGAAGGGTCTCTAACATACGAAGTAAGGTATGCGCGTTCGTCGAAGGTGAATAACATACCACTCAGCCTCATCTGGCAGCAGGTAGTCAATACAGTCTCCAACATTTCGCAAACTTCGATATCGCCCAACCCTGAACCAACGGAGCCACAAAGGCAATCTTGAATAACGGTCATAATCTTGAGTAGCACAACTTCATCTCCAGATGAGTCGCTGGCTTCAAATTTGCAATGAGAAATTGTGCTGCTGAGCTCGATCAAGGTCGCCTCCAACGCGCTAGCCCCGGGAGAGATCAGGCTGCATACGAAGAAGCTATGCAGAGCCGAGAGTGCAGCAGATGTGATAGGTCCTGTAGAGAGCGGTGACCGAAGGATAGCGAAGAATGGAGCAAGCAAGTCTGTAAGGTCGACCTTGCGAATATCTAGTTGCGAAACCGCGTCACTGGCACGGTACGAATATGGCGTTCGACCATAAACCGCATACCTTGAATATCTTTGACGCCCCTCTTCAGGTCAATGAAGCCCGCCATTAGTTCTGCCTCTCTTGCACCTCTCCCCGAAAGACGACTTTGATGGGCTGGTGAAGATATCCTCAGCCCCATATTCGTCCCCAAGGCGGGCGAATCCCGTGCCGCCACAACTAGTGTAGAGGTCGCCCAGCGTGAGTTTTTGCGCATCGCGGATGTAACGGCCAAAATCTCTGAGAGAAGAACATGTTTCAAGACGACCGGACTTGCTGGGTGGACTGCCATGGACTGGACGATGGAGTAGGACGCGAACTTGAATAATGACGCTCCTTTCTCACGGGCGTATTTACACGTACTTCGATCGCAGATCTGAGATCTGCTAGGGTAATACGTTTTTACATACTTAGAGGACTTCATCGACTGTATGGAATACGGTACTGTACACGAAATTGGTTGACATGCGACGACTACTCTCCAGCACGTTGAGTCATGGCAGCTTGACCAGCCGCGGTTGCCGCGAGCCGTGAGCGTTTCCTTTCCGCCTCTGGGTTGAACATCTGTTAATACACACACCGATTTCAACAACACGCGTCACGTACCCGCTTCCTTCTCGCGCTCGATGTCTGAGACTATTCCCTCAATTTCCGAGAGTTCCAGATTCTGTAAACAAGGCTCAGAGACATGATTGGGATAATAAACGAACTCGATTTACAGTTACTTTGCCATAACCCTCCATGACGCTGATTTCGATGTTTTTGGCACCCGTTTGCACAACCTCAAGCAAGCTCTTCACCGTGAGTTTGATGCTTTCTTCTCTAGTCATGTCATCGCGGTGATTTTTTTCCAAAAACTCTCGGACCGTTTTGGAAGACCGACCAATGGCATTTGCCTGGCTTGGTCGTAAGTATTGCCCGCACAAATTAATGCAGTGGCATACCTTCCATGCGCTGTAAATACCGCTGGGCTCTGTTTGGTAAAGGCGTGGCTTCGAGTCATGAGGGTCGAATCCAACTATAAGGGTGGAGATGCCAAAGGGTCTGACACCTCCGGATTGCGTGTATCGCTAGTCTATTGGTTAAATCAATTCATTGAATCCAGCAACGACGCGTACCTGCTGGATACCTGCAATATGTCTTGTGATATACTCGACAGTCACAGGGTCTTCCACTGTCAGACGATGGCTCTGACACTCTATACGTGCTTTATCGATCAAGACCCGTCCATCTGCAGTCAAACCTAACCAGAAAACGTAAGAAAAAAGCGAAGGCAATGCGTAAGAATTTGCTTACCAGCAAAGGCCAGGCAAACATGATCATCTAGCATGACGACTTTGCGGACCGTTCGTGGATCTTGCAATTGGAGAATAGACTTCTTCTCGACTCCGAGGACGACAACACCCTTGCCTCGAACGCCAACCTGGGCCGATATTAGCGTGTCAGTTATGTAGAGTAATATATAAACTCACAGCACAAGTCCCTTTCCTCACTGCTTCGAGAGCATATTCCACCTTTGTCAATGGTCAATCACGAAGGTTTCGAGGACACTGCGCTAGATCTGACCTGGAATAAGTGGCCGTCAGGAGAGAAGACGGTAAGAGCTAATAAAGGTGGTGAGAAACAATGCACTCAAAATTAAGGAAGGTACTGTACCGCGATCATAGGACCTGGACATGGTTGACAGAGAAAAATATGGAGAATCTCTAAGTCTGAACGCGCGTCCCGAGTACCTCGCCGTCACATGACGAATATCTCCGGGCCGGCCTCAGAATTAGTCGAGTCGCTTAACTTGGACCTCTGCTTTGCTTTTATCGCCGGCCATATCTCGGGAATGTTGTTTGCAACCTCCAGCACAAGCTAGTTCCCATCCATTTAATTTTTGATAACTCCAGCCACAAATGCCACAGCTTTCAAACAACCTCAACGGCTTCGACGACGTTATCATCGAATCGCTGCGCTGCGCGTTCTGTTCAAAAGACTTGGATCCGTTAAGCATTCCTCAACGCGAGGCGCACTATGAAGTTCATTTCTCGAACGAAGCTCATACCGCCTTTGGAAGTACGCAATGTACTTACTCCATCCCTCTCTATCTCACATTGGCGAACCAGGCTCTCAAACGGTCTCAATTAACGTGGACCTCAATACTGAACCACCCGCACCTCTAAAGAAAGACTTCCGAGCACCCGATACTAAGAAGGATAACCCACAGAAGAGGTGCATGCTACTCCCAAAGGAGACGGACGTGTTTTGGTATCCCGACCGAGCGAGCCTTCCACCTTCGAGTTGCACGCCGGGTAAGCCAACGGTCCGAAAAAGAACGTATGTGCATTCTAACGAGACAGTTAATGGCAAGGTATGATTCCTTTGCTTCGAAAGGGTCTCCTCAAGCTTCACGGTCGCGGGAATCTGCGACGAGCAGTACTCTGTACCGATAAAGCCGTTCATGTGCACAGAGAAGCCTGGGATGCTAGCTGGGGATGTGGGTGAGTGTACCTATGTCCCTTCGGTTGGTGCTGCTACATCCCGTGTCAATTCAGATATCGAAACTTCCTCATGCTGTGTGCCACTTTGATGTGTCAAACGCAACAACCTCTATACTTCCCCCTCTTGGACTCCCCTCTTCCTCCCAGTGTCAGGAACTTGCAGTGTTGGATTGAATCTGCTTGGAAACAAGGTTAAATGAATCGTCCAAAAAGCATATTTTAAAACCGACAATTCTTTCTATAGGATTCGACGTCGATGGTCAAAAAGAGCTCAAGAAATTAGCTGGCACCCGCAAATGGATTGGCACTGCTGGTTAGTTTCTGAGTTACATCCGGGTGTAAGCCGTTGACTTACTACCCTCTCCACAGACCTATGGGTGGCATTCGCTTCTCGAGGCATACCGTTAGTCATTAGCTGAGATACTTACACGGCTGTCGACTCTAATGACACCTTTCAGTGCCGAACTTGTCGACTTCGATCTTCGGAAAAGCACCAAAGGCGAGAACATTTCCTGATTTCCGGCCGTCTCGGTTCACTCATCGTATGACCTAGGTCCTGAGTCGGTAGTCGATTGGGTAGTCAACTACTTCTCGCCCCAACCACGAGTAATTGAGAAACCAGCGAACGCTTTCGAGTCTCTGAAGGAGTTTCCCATAACAACCACCGATAAGATGCCCCTTATACTGCAACACGACGGACATTCGCGTACGATCGTAGGGTATCAGGTTGATAAGAACGGCGCTGCCAGCCTGCTCGTTTTTGATCCAGCTCAGTAAGTGACGTGGACGGGTGGGGGTAATCATCTTCTAATGCTCCATTGCTGTAGCCGGCCAACTGAAGACTACAGAAGGGCAGCTCTTTGCGAGTTCGAACATTTGAAGATTACTTCAGGTACTTTGAAACATTAATCGTGGATTGGACGTCTCTCACACTGCAACAGAGAATGAGCTTCTTGAACCTATGGCAGGCTCGTCCAATTTGAAACGCAAACGCTCTCTAGAAATTTCGCGACAGAACAACAAGGCCTCACGACTTGGCGAATCTTCCAGCAACGCGCAGAAGACCTCTCCTTTGAAGGTTTTGTCTTCGAAGAATGGATTCTCGAGATCAAACCACATCGGTAAAAATCTGGATTTATTTGCGCTGGTCAAGAAATACAGTATTGAAATGAAGAATCTGAGGTCTGTCACTCGCGTGTCTTCAGCAAACCTGTATAGCCTGACTATCGTCATAGCAAGAAGAAGCAGTATCAAATTCTATATTTTCCTTTGAGCGCCCCTCTCGCGGAGTACGAGAAGACGAAGAGGAAGATTGTCACCAGCACAAAGATATCATAACATGGAGAGAATCCAGCAATTTGAACATCTAGATGGAGATTCCACAGCAAATGCTATGTAAAGCTTTATAATTTGAATATATTGTACAGTACAGAGTATATGCTACAAGTGTTGTTTTTCATACTGCCGCCATGATTACGTCTCCAGATGAATCGGTTTGTGGCCAAGGTGCTGGTACGTCCAACCCTACGAGGGGTTGTAAGTCAAGAGCAGCTACGGCACATCTTAGTGCTCTATCCCAAGCCTCTTCGACCATATACCCACCCCCTCTCATAATGCCCTCCCTATCCTTCCTGACCGCCTCGCTAAAGAAATCATTATACCCCCTGGGGTTGAGTTGATACTTGTCGTCGTAGGAGTACCAATTGTCCTGGAGAGGAATGTGCGGCACATCGGGCACGTCCACAGCCGCCCTTGTTCGGAGGAGCTTCGCGTTGCTCTGGATGGCAGTCGCCGACGCTGCACGCGCAGACGAGCGCTTCGCTGCATTTGCTCTGCTTTTAGCAATCAGCCTCGCAGCGCTCTTGTCACTGGTCTCCAGCTTGTCGATGATTTCGCGTTTCTCTTTCTCCCTCTCCTCCCTCTCTTCTTCCTCCTCCCGGCGAAGCTGAGCAGCGCGTTGTTCTCGCTCGCGTTTTTCGGCTTCTTCTTGCTCTTTCAGATCCCGTGCATAGGCTTCTTCACGTTGGATGTTGAGCTCGATAAGGGCCGCGTTTTCCGCACGGTAAGCAGCTATCCTCGCCTCTGTCTTAGCGACGTCTATGTCGTTGATGAGATTGAATGCTATCAAGACGACAGTGTGTCAGGATGTATGCGCAGGAGGCGCGTCGGAACACCCACTGATATCCTCCACTTCCTCTAGGTAGTCATTATACGAACGAAGGTCAGGAAAGTCCCCTCGCTGTTTGTTGAACCTAGAGACGAGTCAGAGACGAGTTCTGAGATACAAAACAACTACGCACTCCTTTGCTATTCGTCTTCGCACTGCTACTTCTTTCTCCACCGTCAAGTCTTCGAAGGTCTGAGGAGTAAACGCAAGTTTCCTCAGGACTTTGTTGCATATTGGACACGGCGCAGGTCCCAGCGTGAAGAGACGGTCTATGCAAGATTCACACCTAGCGAATCGTTGGTATTAGAAGTCGAAGGGCAAGAGTACGGGCGTACATTTTGTGGTAACATGAACTGACCAAAAGGCGTAGCTTGGGATTCAGGTATCTGTCGCTTTTGCATACGGGGCATTGGTCGTCCATGGACTGCAGGAAAACGAATGAATTAGAACGATGGAAGACTGAAGGGTGCAAACAGACTCACAAAGTATTCCGTCGTCCGCCCCGATGCATCCTTCACGCCTCCGCCGAAAACAGTTGTCGAGGTGCTCTGAACTTGAGGTGTCGAAGAACGCGTGTGGGTGGCAGATGCGAGTGCGCCTCCTTTGCGCACAGTCTTGCCCTGCAGCCACCCGCCGACCTTCGTGCGAGTTGCCATCCTGCTGAACAAGATTTAATCGCTGAGCCAGGACCAGCAGTAAAGTTCCCACCCGTTCCCACGACTGTAATCAGAAGGGGATGATTTGAAGACGTCACGAGACACTCACCGAAGATGTCGTCATGCGTATTACGAGCTGTCCCCCATCTGTTCATTGATTTGGAAGCAGCGGGACTGAGTACCAACCATTCTCTTCATGGTCCGCTCTGATAGCGCCCCTTCTCGGAGAGCCGGTGAAGGCGTCATCGCAACGAGCTGGGCCGCATATAAATAGGTCATCCAGTGACCTCGTTCAGCAGCTGCATGCTCTTCCCCGTCCGCCTTGCTAGCCTCCCAAAGTTCTTCGCGATCACACTCATCTCAGCTTTCTTTCTGTCGTACTCGAACAACCTGTCATCGCTACTTTCAGGACTCAAATCTCTTTCGAAGAGGTTCACGCAAACTCAAGTTCCTCGCAACATGTCTTCCACACCTGATTTTAAACAAGTCCTCGATTCTCTCCCCGAGACACCCAACAAGATCCCGGTATTCTTCTTCGCCCATGGTTCACCTATGCTAGCATTCCCTCGGACTGACCGTCCCAACGATCTTGGCTCATTTCAATCGTACCAGGGTTCAACTGGACCCCTGCACAAGTTTCTATCCGCCTTTGGGCCTGTCCTTTTGAGGAAATATCAGCCAAAAGGAATTGTCGTGTTCAGTGCTCATTGGGAAACCACGGAAGAGCGCCTAGGTATGCCGTTCACCATATCCTCCTGTCCTGTTTGTTCTGAGGCTCTTCCAGTCACCGATTACGGGGCAGAAAACCCGTTGCTGATGGATTACTATGGGTTCCCCGAGAGCTTCTACCAGTTGAAGTTCAAGTCAAGGGGAGATACAGCTCTCGCGCAGCGGGTGGTTGACCTGTACAAAGAGGTCCTCATTTTTGTTCGATCTTGGCAAAATGTGAAGCTGAATTTTGGCACGTCCAGACAGGCTTGAAGGCGAGACTGACGAACAAGCTGGAAAACCGTGGTGAAGATGGTCGTGGTTTCTCGGGTCCTGGACTGGACCATGGCGTATTCGTGCCCTTCCGTATCATGTTTGGAGAGGAGTTCACAGATATCCCGATCGTTCAAGTTTCGATTGACTCCAGCATGGACCCCGAGAAGAATTGGCAAGCTGGCAGAGCTGTTGCGAATTTGAGGTGGGAGCATATGGCGACCGCCTATCCAACTAATGCACTGATAGATCTTGTATCCAGGGAGGAGGGCTTCCTGGTGCTTTCAGGCGGACTGACTGCGCATAACCTTAGGGATCGCTCATCATTTTCACCGGAAACCGCCAAACCTATCCACAAGGAATTTGACGCGGCAATCCACAAGGCTATTCAGATCGAGTCTGTGAGTAGAAGTTTCCGTTCCAAGTCCCGTGGAAAATCAAAGACTTTGCCAGGCCGAGGAGCGCAAGAAAGCTCTGCAAGCACTGCCCAAGCATCCTGGGTTCCGCGCATCGCACCCGAGGGAAGACCACTTCGTGCCGCTGTATGTTGCTGCTGGGGCAGGGGAGGGCGGGGAGGTGAAAACACTCTGTGACTTGTATGGTATCCCGACATTTGTATTTGGCCTTTAGGAGAAAACGAATCTAGACCGGGAGCACCCATATGAGGTGTGACCGTGGGAGTGTCGCGAATAATTGTGTCTCTGCGTTCATCTGCTGTCTCTTCCTGCCCGCGCAGTGCGCAACCCAGCCGCCCCAGCCCTCCCTTGCAAATCAACCCAGCGCCCCCCGTACCGCCTCTTCTCACTACTTCCCTGCTAATTTTCGCAGCACTCCTACCCTCATTCAGCCTCCACAACTTCCCTCCTAATTTATGATGTCCCCCCCTGCCCTAATAATCCCCCGTTCCCTCTCCCTCCCCTCCTCCGCAGACGAAATTCGTCGCACCTCAATATCCTATTCCGTCCGCCAGGAACACCAGCTCCTCTGCTCGGACGCGCCGCTGACTCCCCCATTGTCCCCCAAACCTGACCAAAATATTGCTTCCATCAGCATTGGCGACCAATACCACCATATCATGCCAGAATCAGTCCGAGACAACCAGGCGAAGGATCCGGAGGCCCTCTCTCAGGCCTCGTCCGAGGCCATGGATATCGACGACGTCCCCGAAGAAGACACCCCCATTCGTCCTGTTCCCCGTCCTCAACGCCTCCTCGAGGACGAAAAGGTGCATCTCCAACGATCGGGAATAAAGCTCTCAGACTTCCAAGTTCGCGGTACCCTAGGTCTGTCTCTCCTGTCTATCATCTCAGACCACGCTGACACCTATCTGTAGGCACTGGAACGTTCGGCAAGGTCCTGCTTGTTCGCCACAAAAGCTCCTCTCAGACTGGCTCCCAAAGCTATTATGCCATGAAAGTTCTCCGCAAGACGGAAATCGTTCGACTTCGTCAAGTCGAGCACGTCAACGCAGAACGTTATATCCTTTCTCGGGTCCAGCATCCTTTCGTTGTTGACCTCTTCGCCACCTTCCAGGACAGCCTCAACGTGTACATGTTGATGTCCTACGTGCCGGGTGGCGAGCTTTTCACGCACCTTCGACGTGCCCAGCGCTTTACTCCCGACGTGACTCGCTTCTATCTCGCGACCATCATTCTCGCTCTCAAGTATCTCCACTCTTTCAACATCATATACCGTGACCTCAAACCAGAAAACCTCCTCTTAGACTCACGGGGTTATCTTCGACTCACGGACTTCGGTTTTGCGAAGATCGTGGATGATCGTACATGGACTCTCTGTGGCACCCCAGAATATCTTGCCCCGGAAATCATTCAGTCCGATGGTCACGGCAAGGCCGCTGACTGGTGGGCGTGTGGCGTTCTGTGCTATGAGATGCTTGTTGGGTACCCTCCTTTCTTCGACGAATCCCCATACGGAATCTACGAGAAGATTCTGAACGGCCATATTCACTGGCCTAGAAGTATGGATAGGCTCTCTCGGGACCTCATTAGAGCGTTCCTCAACCCCGATCGTACAAAGCGATTGGGCAACATGATTGGTGGTCCACAGGATATCCTCGACCACCCTTGGTTCAGGGGTGTCGATTGGGACGCTCTCGAGCGTCGCGAAATCAATGTACGTCATACTTCCTATCTCGTTTTACTCGTTTTGAATATCGACGCTGTGTTTGTAGGCTCCCATCATCCCTAGGACGTCATCCGTGGATGATACCCGCCATTTCCTACACCTCCCTCTTCCCCCACCTGATGAAATTCCCGGTCTCACTGGACAGGAGCGCAACTCTACATTCCAACAACGCTTCGATCCTATTGCCTATCAATTTCTTGAATTCTAATCACCCGCGATCCCTCACTCCTTACATGTCTTGTTCTTCCCCTTCCCTCCTCTGAAGAAAATGGACTGCCAGGTTCTGTACGCACAACCCCAACATTCGTTCAATCCTATCCCACCTCTTTCGCAGAATCCTACTCCTTTCGTTCATCCCCTTCTGGACCTTTAATCTGCTCTCGACAGCATCGATATATCCCCCAGAAATTGTATCAACAAAAGAACCCCGCTTCCTACAGTATTCTCTCCAAATGCCCAAGATGCACCCCGTCTCGGCCTCTGTATCCTTTTTCAGCCTCACTTGCCCTTACACACACACTACGTGTTGTCTTCATTCAGGTCTCGTTGCTACCCACAGTGTATACACTTTTCTCGGTTCGTTTCTGGTTTGCTTGTCTTGCCTTCCGGCTGCCTGCCTCACGCTTCCGGGTCGTTTTATCGATGTAGCCTCACCGTCATCCCGTTTCGTTGTGTCTTGCGTCTGCTACCTACTTGGCCTATGTATTCCTACAACGAAGTCCTTCCATGGGCGACTTCCCTCGGTCTTTGAGTGGATGTTCCCCGCGCAAGGCTTGCTCAATAATTTATTTTCTCTTTTGAGTGAACCTTTGAGTTCTCGGGACCGTTTGCCTTTACCTTTCGGAGAAGAACAAGGGAAGGTCCGATATCAGATTTCGAAATGTACACAACAAGACGCCCAGATATGGTATTCTACTTTTGTGGAGGTTGCTTGTATTCGACCCTTGACAGCAATGAGTACCTCGGATAATTTCCTTGTTGCGGAAGCACAGCTTGAACTTGATCAGGTACTTACGTCCGCCATCGACCCCACTCTGCTCCGATACTCATTCGATAACAGGCGAGAAAGGCAAAGGCTGAACTGACGAAAACCCTCGGCGATCCCCTGGAACTCCCTGGCAAAGCTTTGGCGATAGAAGTGCAAGATGGGATCGCCTGGATCGCAGAGAACACGACGATGATTCGGAAGCTGGAGCTCGAGGTACGAACGCGTCTTGCTTCTGTTTCCGCGTGGATGAGGTTTCTGAGATCCGTTGATGAAAGTCAGGAAAGACGCTTCAGCTCTTGAAAGGGCATACGGGACCTGTCACCGCTCTTGCGTTCTGCGACAGAGTCTTTGGGTCGGAAGACAAGGAGATCCTCATAACTGGTTCTTGGGACAAGGTATGTGTCGAGCGATAGACCAATTGAAAACCGACGTCTGACTTCGCGGCGTCTGATTTCTAGTCGATTAAACTATGGGATACGACTGTATGACGTTCATTTTAGAATCATTCACCCAACCAACACGTGTCTTCTGCGCAGACCAAGCAGCTCATTTCTTCAACGGCAAATGCCCACGATGATTTCGTGAAGTCTCTCCATGTTTTTCCCCCGCTCCGTCTATTGGTGTCAGGCAGTTCTGACAAGATTGTACGATTCTGGTGCGTCGATGCAACCTTGCTTTCGCGAACGGTCTTCCCTGATACTTCTGCGAATGCCTTGCAGGGATATTTCCAGTCCAGAAAGCACAGAGTCTCTCAAGAGTTTAGGATCCATCTCCTCCCATACACGTCCTGTCGAATGTCTGGACGGACAGGCTCTCTCAGATACATCCGCCGTCCTCTACACAGGAGACACGATGGGCGTCATCAAGGTCTGGGATCTGGAAAAAGATTCTAGTTCACCACCCCGCTGGAATGCTCGGTTGCGAAGTACGATAAACCACCACAGGACGAGGATCAACGAGCTGAGATACGGTGGTGGGAACCTCTGGACAGGTAAATAATCCCTTTGTCTGGGGTAGACGGTGATTCATTCTTTCCCTTAGCGTCAGCAGACGAAACCGTACGGATCCTCCCAGAAGAATCACCAAACGCAACACAAGTCAAGGAAAATCCCCCAAAGCCCGTCGAACATCCTGTAGCTGTCCGAGCAATCCTGCCCCTTCCATTGACCGATCTCGGCGAGCCGTACCTCCTGACCGCCGCTGGCGATATCCTGAGGACATACGACATCTCCGATCTTAGCAACCCGGAGCTCCTTGGGGAAGTGGACGCGCATTGGCACGACATCACGGCTATTCGACTGTGGGTCCGAAGAGCGACAGGAGAGGACGGGAAGACGCGCGTTGAGCCATGGATTATCACGACAAGCTTGGATCAGACGATTCGAAAATGGAAACTGACAGGTGGGCATTGCCTTTCCCATGCGATCTTTCGTGTAAGAACTGACCATCTGTTTGTAGAACTCTTGAACCCGCCACCTCCAGCTCCAAAGCAAATAGAAGAGAAGCCGGTAGCACCTCCGTCGAGGTCAAATTTAACAGAGGAGGAAGAACGCGAGCTGGATGAATTAATGGACGACTGAAGCCAACGTACGACGAAGATGCTAAGATGTATGTTGACATCGAACAGCAAAACGGCGAACGGAAGACGCAGATGTTTCATTTTCGTGTTGGTGAAGCTTCGCATGTCGTTGTATCCTTCAATCGTAGCCAGTAAGTAAAAATACAGAGGTGAAAATTCGTATCACTGGAGACTACAGCTTGGCTCTTGCTATCTGAAGGGAGGCAGCAGTGTTCAAGGTCTTCGCAGCAGTCGATACCAGCTCGTCGACACTGCAAAGAGGATCAGATTGGCGAAATGCAATAGAAAAATCTGCACTGGCATTTCTTTCGCAGGCTTGATATCATGAATGGAGCCCGCGACTCGCCCCATGAGCCCTTGAAAAGAGGTCAGGAAAAGAATACCACTGCCCGTAGAAGAGCTTACAAGATCTGCCCTCTAGAGACCTTTCCGGGTGTTGCTGAAGCTCAACGTCATGAGGTATTTTGCCTTGCGAAACCAAGTCCTGAAGTTCTTGACTCCTCTTTGTTTCCCTGGTCCAAAAGTTAATAACTAGCGGCTGCTGGCCCAAAAGTGAAAGACACGTACCACTCGTCGACATAAGGAGTCTTCCGCACGCTCATCGGCCGCCCGGAGTATACGAGGGTTCGGATGATGTCATCATATCCAGCAGTAAGGACTTGTTCTTTGTGCTTTTTTGGAGCACCAGCTTCAACGCTAGCAACGAACCGTGTGCCCACCCAAACGCCTGAAGCACCATATCTGACGACGGAAGAAATTGGCTCAAGATTCTATAGAGAATTAATGACCGCAATACATACGCAAGAGCTGCAGCAAGACCACGGCCGTCGGCAATGCCTCCAGCAGCCACGACGATGACGGGTTCGCCAGTCAAGGGGCTTCTGGTATTTTTGCAGAGGTCCGCCACGGCGGGGATGAGAATCGAGAAGGGGGTATCTCCGGTGTGTCCTCCACCCTCACCACCTTGTGCACAAATGATATCGACACCTGTTGTGCGTCCAGCGGTCAGAGACTAAATCTGACCAAAAGGTTGCAACGATTACCTTGCGCGAGTGCCTTCGAAACATGCTTCGAAAGAGGGTTTATAACAAAATTTCGGTCCAGGCCAGGAGCAAGCAACTACCTTAGGGTGTCCAATCATGCTTTTCAGGTATGACTTCGTGCTGAAAGAGCGGCAAACGGGCAACTCACTTCATTACAGGAATGCCGGCAGCATGGAGTTTGTCGACGGCCCATTTGGGTGGAACACCAACAGCACAGACAAATAACTTTGCCCCGCCTTGAATGATGACATCGATGAGTTCTGGAAGCTGGCCACTCGTGTAGTCTTTCTGTTAGAACGCGTCAAGAGATGCGGATAGTTTACGGCGAAAGAATCTACGTTGGTCTTGCGAGCGCTGCCTCCAACCTGGGGAAGGAGGAGATCGACTCCAAAAGGCGCGTCCTTGTCTTCCAGATGAGCCTTCAACTCTTGAATAGAGCCTTTCAAGAATTTTGGGCTCTGGCGAACGCCTCCAATGACGCCAATACCACCTGAAATCGATGAGTATGAGCCCATTTCCCGTTAATGAGGTTCAAACCAACCCGAATTAGTCACAGCAGCAGCGAGTTTGGGTCCAGCTGCAACGTTCATCCTGAAGGGCGGGCGCAATTAGCGACAGGGAGTCGAAGGAACTCAATGATGTACCCCGCAAGCATGACTGGGTGGTTGATCTTGAACAACCGAGTGAGGGCTGTCGAGAAAACGGGGTCGGAGGAAGGCATTGTGGGCGAACTACTTGAAATTGCAGTCGAGCGGTAGGAGGAGATGGAGCATCTTCGTGTAACCGGTGCTTTATATTGGAATGGTTCAGTGGGGAACCTTAACCGGGCCTGGATACTCATCTGCCGGATGGATTACGTAATCGATTACAGTCCTGCCGAACGCGATTCGCTTGTTCCCGCTAAGCATGTCCGCTCCGTCCACTTCGTCGCCGTCGTCCGCCACCACCCCTGTTGACCACGCAATACCACCACCCTCCTGCCCGGTCGACCACTCAGCTGCTCAGTCTTGTCCAGTCGACCACACCTCACAGGAGTCTCAGTCGACGTGGAGCCGTTTCTTTTCTTCCAGCTCATCCGCTCACGCCGCAGTCACCCTTTCTCGAGAACGTGAAATATCGTCAATACCGAAAGGAGAGAACGAGAAATGGGTGTATCCCTCGGAAACACAGTTCTTTGCCGCAATGGCGCGTAAGAATCATAATCCTCAAGCCGCGGACATGAAGACCATCGTTCCTATCCATAATGCCGTCAATGAGCGTGCATGGTCAGAAATCCTGAAATGGGAGGAGGGCAAGGGCGGAGATGCCTGTGGTGGAGTAAAACTGGTCAATTTCAAAGGTCGACCTGGCGATAAAAGCCCTAAGGCACGGTTAAATATGCTTCTTGGGTCAGTTACATCCTTCCGATCCCGTCCTTGTTCAAAACTGATGCTCGTGTATTAGGTACGCCGCTCCTTTTGACCGTCATGATTGGGTTATTGAGCGTTGTGGGACCCGAGTGCGATATGTCATCGACTTCTATACAGGCCGGAACGACGACCCTTCACAAGAGAATCTTTCGGTCTACCTGGACACTCGGCCAGCACTAGATAATTGGGAAGGCGTAAAAATGAGATTAGAGCGACTATGGAAATAAGGTATTTACCCCTCTGTCGATTTGGTAGTTATACTGTCATCCTATATTTCGATCCCCCACTCACAATTAGAATAATCATTGCGATCTCAGTGAAGACGTGACTGGCTAGCCTTTCCCTCTAATTTTTACCTTCTTTGCTGGACGCTCATCTTCAGAGGTTTCTGCTTTGCTCGCGCTTTCCTCCTTTTCATCATCTTCTCCCTCACTGATGTCTTCCTCCTCGTCCCACTCTCCAAGCCCGTCATCCTCATCTCCGCTGTCTTCTTCGTCCTCCGATGCGTCCTTTTCTTGTCCCGCGGCTTTGACTTTCTTCCGCTGAACGTTCCGTTCCTGTTCCTCTCTCCTCTCTTTCCTTAGCTTGGCCTTAGTTGCATGTTCAGCCTTCTGCGCGGCAATTTCTTGTTTGGTCTTTTTGACTGTGGCGTATGCGTCAGAAAAGCATCTCCTGCAAAAATGACAAGGCACTTTACCAAATTCATGATACATAATAGCGCCCTCTTTCCCTGGCACACCTTCCGAGATTTTGATTAGACGCAGCTCCATCCGAGGGCCCACTTCATCGAGCCGCACAGCTCGTCTTTGACCCTTCTTGTTGTTTCTCCCAACGTAATCTCCAGCAAGGTCGACAGCATCCCCGTCGTCTCCAACCACGCTTTCCGCCGATGAGGCCGCGCTTTCATATCCTCCATCTGGCCCTGGTTCTCCCCGTTTTCTCAGCAAGAAGTCCGCAACGTCCCTTTCATTACCAAGATCTAGCACTCCAGAGCTGCTCTTCCCAGCGTGCGAGGCAGCATCAAGCACGCGACGGACCCTTTTAGAAACGCCATACGGCTTAACCTTGATAATATAGTGTCGGAAATCAATTGTGTCGCGCTCTGCATTGTAGGATATCAGAACCACTCTGCGGGCTGCAGATAGGCTCAGTGTATGAGGGGAAAGAGGTGGGAATAATGATTGGAAGGATTTCATGAGAAGTGGAAGGTGCGGCGGTGTTGTTGGAGACGGCGAAGGGAATGATGCAAGGACAAGCTATTCGAAAATTAGTGAACAAGATATTATGTCCTAGGAAATGGCGTACCAGAGGAGGACTAAGATATTCCATCCCCACACTTCGAGCTCGACGCGATGTATTTAGGACATCCTTCATCAGACTATATCTCTCGACTCTGAAGCTCAGTGTCGGGCCATCCGATAGCTTGATGATTCGTAGTGACGGTGACAGAGGTGTCAAGGTGAAGGCAAGGATATGAGATACCTGCAGAGCAGGACCCATACCCAAGAAGTCTTTCAGTTTGTTACGACTCCTTTCCTGCACACGACCATATGTCAGTCAGCTTCCATCAACGTATTAGAAGACGATTTGTTTACCTTAAGGCGCGAAGCAGTATTGGGTTCCATGACTTTGCGCATGTCGCGCACAAGTTGGGTCAGAGAGGATCCAACCTGGCCATGCTTAATGATAAATGATTTTGGTGCGCTATCTGAGCCCTTGTCGTCTTTTGTGGTGTCTTTGAGATGTGTTCTGTTCTTTCTTTTGCGAGCCATGGCTAGGGTCGTCGAACGCGATTGTGTCCAATATTTTTGGATAATTTGCCAAGCCAAACACCTCAACAGCTTCAGAACCAAATACTAACGACTGTTATCTTATCTTTTCAAGGTCGAGCTGCGTTTTTGCTCTTCAACGTTCAACGATGAGACTGGCATCCTTCCGTGGCCCCTCTACGCCTACTTCATCACCTGCTCAACAAAAAGCGCCAAATTCTCCCGCTTCCCCTTCACGTCAAGTAGAATCCACATTCCACCGGAAGACAAGAACTCTTTTGCAAGAGCTTCGTTCAGCTACGGAGACATGGGATGATCTCGTTTTCCTAGACGGCCTGAAAGCAGCTCGAGAGTTAGTTGACACACGGACAGACTTAGAGTACGTCTTCTGTCGATCCTAATCCAGTTCGAAATAAACTTGACCAGCTAGAAATGCATTGAAACTGATTCCGGATGGGAAACCACGAATGCATCTGGTAGGCCCTAAGTTGGCTGTTATGGACGGTTGCACCGCGAGGTTGGATTCCATCCTCAATAAACTCGTAAGATGCGCATACCCCATTCCAGAAGGATGGGACGTGAATTTCCTCGCAGCAAAAACAATTCCAAAGGATGAACAACATCATCGACAATCTGGAATCCCTACTGGTCGAAGCCCACAAAGCTAAAGGCTGGGAATGGGTGCAGGAGGAACCTCTATGGACTACCTGGTCACTAGAGAAATTTGGCGAGTACCTTTCTTGTTTCGAGTATTCCTTTGGATCTGTTTAAACTCTCCCCCAGTCACCCGTATACCTGCGGTCATACCACCGTATCATAGGTCGCTAGCTTTGCATGTCGAGCTTGTTGACAAATTGCGCCCCCATTCCCTCACCTTCGAAGTTTCCCGAGATATAATCAACCAATGGGCCGAACAACCCTGGCTGCAGGATGATGGATGGACTGCGGCTTGGGAAGATCTCTGCGAAGCAGAGGTAGAACGATGGGGATAGCGTCGTGCATATGGTAGTGGAGTTAAATTTACAACAAAACGAAGGCATGCAATGCACACGATAGAGTCCCTCGATGAATCACATATCTTCGTCGTCAGATATGTGAATCTCGTCCGCGTTGCTTGCTTGAGAGGGGGCAGCGGCCTCTTCGCCGTTTGCAGCAACACCATTGCCAGTAGCCTTTGCAGCAACGAATGCACCGCCGTACGTCTGCTTCTCTGCGGCAGCCATCGCATCTGGCGCCTCGGAGGCCTCCTCTACCTGCCTCGTCCCTTCTCTCGCGCTGGTGGTCTGTGCAGCCAAATAGCTGGCCTCCGTGTTGAATTGCGCCTGAACGCTCCGTTTGATGCGTAACATTTCTCGGAACGTGTCCTCCGAGCCTGTCTCGATCTCGAAGGTGTTCCATTCGCTCCAGAAGCGAGGGTTGACGCGGGGATCGCAGAATTGAGATGCATGTGCGTAGATCGCACGGGCTCTGTCGATTTCCCCCAGTTTGCGTTCGAGGGCAGCAAATCGCAGGCACATCTCGGCCGTTTGCCTGTCCGGCAACACTGGAGGAGAACATGAGGGTCAGTATACATAGATTCAACCTCAGTGAAGCAAGGTGCCTACCCTCCAGGGCACGCTCATAGATCGGCCTCGTGGCCGGAAGACCAAAGTTGGCCGTCGCTTTGGCGATGTAGATAGTGAACATCTAAAGGAAAGGTGAGGATCGTATGCGGTAGAGTACAAGAAGAAGCTCTACCTCAAACTTATCCTCAGCGTTGACCGCCTGGGTAGCACGCTCATAGATCGCCATAGAGCGTTTGGCGAGGCCGTAGTCTTCTTCCAACTGGGCATACATGAGGAAGAGCGGCTTACACGACTTTGGGGGACACTTCTCAAGAGCTTGTTCGAACAAGTCCCTTGCGCGCTCTAACTTGGACCCACCCTGCATGAAGGGTCAACGGGCTGTAGAATGGATGTTGTTCGCGAAGACTTACATATCGTTTCACGAACTTAGACAGATAGATGTTCCAGATCTCGAAGGAAACAGGGTATGTGAAGAGTTCAACACCCCGTTCATACACCTAGAGATTTGGTCAGAAAAAAGCTGTCCGACGCGTCGCAGTGTGATAGGACATACCTTAAAGCTTTCTTCGAAATAGCTATTCTCCTCTAGGAATGCAGCGTAGTTGACTATGATCTGTGCGTTGGCAATCCGGAGTTCCAAGATCTTGTCGTAGACTGCCTTCGTCGATTCAACAGTGCCGATTGATTCTTCGAGGTCCACGTAAAACGACCACAGTTTCAGTGACTTGAACAAGCGGGCTTGCGCAGGCAGTGACTATAGAGGATCAGAATGTGAACAAAGTAAGGAGAGTCAGAACGCCTACGTGGTCGTGATAGTTAATTTTGGTGTTTTTAGGAACAGCAGTCGCTCTTTGCATCACCCGGATAGCCTCGTCGTAGTTTCTGCGGATAATTTGTTAGACGAGTTCCCTCGTGGCGGCTGCATTCTAAATTTACTCATGCCTAAGTTCCAGCTCTGACCATTCACACCAAACTTCGGCGAGATCTTCCACGGCCTTGAAATTGATCTTTGTCCCCTTCTCCAGAATCTTTCGGGCACTGTTGAGATCAGGCTCAGCTTCTCCTGCAACGCCGCCTTCTTCGTAGAATTTGGCGAAATTGACGTAGAGTCTGTGCAGGTTGGCTGTCGCCTTTCGAGGGTGGATAGTTTCCAGAGCTTTCGTATACGTTTTGGCGACCTAGAGGGCGCTGATTTGGGAATGCAGAATACACAACGGGTACGAAGAGACACATACCTGGTCATCATCTTCACCCCATAGAGCGATGCGTTTCTCCCACTCTTGAACGTCGTTCGGGTTTCTTCGAATCAACACATCGTTCATCAAGAACGGCCGTCTATCAGTCAACGCCTCGAGCTCTTTCATCCGTGCGTCGACCTCCGTCTCCGTCTCAGCAGCATCCTCTTCATCCTCCTCATGCTCTAGACTCTCCACGAAGGCGCTGATCAGGGATTCATCAAACTCCATGTACGCGTCGAAGATCTGTGTGAAGTCGCGGACGGTGAGCACCGTCTTCATGCCCTCCTCGAAGATGCCCTTCGCGCGGTCGAACTCCCCTCGCTTGATCCAATAGGTCGCCAGTCCTGTCCACAATCGGCCTGCTTGGTCTTTGTACACAACAAGACCATCTTTGTGAATGATGTTTTCGACGTTCAGTTTTCGGGTACTTGACGGGTCTTCGTCTTCGTCGTAGGGGCCCGTTTGCTTTCCGTCTGCTGTGACAGGAACAGCAGGCCCGCCCATCCTGATCAATGGACCGGTCATCGACGCGGGTTCTAACTGGGATAGGCGAGCCTTTTCCGTCTCTTCCTCTTCCTCCGCCTTGGTAATAGCGTCGTTTGATTCGGTGGTGTCCTCAACGCCCAACCCGACTTCCTCAGGATATTGTTCGACCACTTCAATCCAATCCTCCAGCAATTGGTATGGACTCTTCCCCTCAGGGCTCGTGTATGCACCTCTAGCCGCTTTCCTTGCAAGTGAAAGAAGTAGTTTCGCGGCCTCTAGAGGACGAGGGGCCGAAGATGTTGGTGAGAGCAACAGGGTAGTGAAGCGCTCCGTGATGCTGGGGTCAACCGCAAGATACCGCCGATAGACAGATACCATCGTTTCGCCCCCTTTCCGTTCGGCCCATAGCAGGTATTGGGTCCATATGCGAGCGTGCAACGAAGGTGGTAATGTTCGTAGAGCGCGATCGAAGGTTCGGCGCGCGTGTGTGACGGAGAGAACAGAGGGGCACCGGGGATGGAAGAATATTGAAAAATACATCAGCCATAGACGGGGAAGCTACAAATTGACCGTTACTGGGAGAAATTAAGGACGACGCAGGCATTTCAACACGTACCTTCGGTAGCCACATGAGGACGCGTTCGAACGTCGCAATCAGCGCTCTCCACTCCTCCCAGCCTACAATGGGATCCAAAGGCATCTCCCACTCTTGCAATTCCTCTGGTCCATCCTCCAAAGCCTCCTTCATCTCAGGAAATTTCTTCTTCCCTCCCGCGCGCTTCTTCACCACAGGCTTCCCCAGAACGAACGACATGCGAGTGTTCAAATACGACTTCCACAGCTTGAACGAATTTGGAAACTGCACTAGGGCAGCCTCGTAGATGTATGTCAGACGCTGGAGGGTCAGACGCAAAAATGGGGACGCGAGGGGCCCGAGGATGGTGAGGACGTCTTGAGGGAGGTTGGCGGTATCGGGGTCAAGCTTGGACTGGACGACGTAGCTCTCGCACATCGCGTTGATGGCGTTCCACCATGACCGAAACGAGGTGGGGTTGCGTAGGAGATCTTCTTCCCGGTGCAAATCTTTCGTCGTGATCAAGTCAGGGTGCGTCGACGGTTGTGGGATCGGGAAAGTCAAGGGAAATAAGGAGGAAAGCTCCTCGATGGAGGTCCTCTTTTCTGCTACTGAAGGCATATTTCGGTGGGTTGGTCAAGGAGGCCGGAGTGGGCAGCGGAGAGGCTCGACTCCGGGCTTGGAGGTTGTTGAAGAACTGGAATTCAAGTTCTGATTTCGGCAAAGTCCATCGCGTCAACGGCCTCGGAACCAAACAGACAACGCTATGGCGCGAGACCACCGCGCAGGTCCGCATCGCACTTGACTTTGAACCTCATCCTTCTTATCAGCTTCTCAGAGCGCAATGGTAGGTTCAGCGACCACCGCTGATGTATTCTACGTATTTACAACCGAGGCAGCATAACGTCAAACGAACACGCCAAACTGCTGAAGAGCGCGAAGCCAGAAAGCGTAAGGAGCAAGCTAAGATCGAAGAATTCACCAACCTATCCCAGATGGTCCTATCTAAGGCAGGTGGGCTTTTTTCCCTCTGATCCCACCCATCCTCACCTCCCACCCGATCAACAGAAGAAAGATGGCGACTGGTCCCAAGACGCCTTCAACCTGACCACGCGACTGCTGCAGGTGAATCCGGAGTTCTACACCATCTGGAATTACCGGCGGGAAATTCTCATAAACGGGACGTTTGTGAAAAGGTACGCACCGCGGCTCCGAACCGGTGTTTCTGACATCCTTGATTCAGTTCGCCAGATGAGGTCAAGAGCGTCCTCACGGACGAACTGGCGATGACCATGTCCGCGCTCAGGGCCCATCCTAAAGTGTACTGGATATGGAACCACCGGCGATGGTGCCTCGAGAACGTGCCGAATGGGCCGGGGCAGGAGTCCGAGCCGTCGTATCTTGGGTGGAAGCAGAGTGCCTGGGATAGGGAACTTTTCGTTGTTGAGAAGATGCTGGACGCTGACCCCAGAAACTGTGCGTGCGATGCGATGGTAGGTATTCGCCTGCTTACCATGAGACTTTCCTAGTCCACGCCTGGAATTACCGGCGGTACGTGCTGGCGGGGATGCCAAATCCCAAACCAGAAGCGGCCGAACTTGCGTACACATCTCGCAAAATCGAAGCCAACTTCTCTAATTTCTCTGCGTGGCACCAACGGTCAAAGATCTTGACGTCTCTCTGGGCCCAAGGCAAGCTGGATGAGGCAAAGTCTAGAGAAGAAGGTACGAAACGCACGTTTCTCCATCCGTCGCGCTGCGATTAATATTTCTCCAAAAGAGTTTGAATTGTTGCGGAATGCCATGTATACAGATCCGAATGACCAGAGCGTCTGGATGTATCATCGCTGGTTGGTGGGCACAGGTGAGATGTCAACGTCAGCGGCAACGGCTGTCTCGTATGTCAGGAACTGATACGGGCAGGTGGGGGCAAGACGATTCTGGAACGAGAGATCACTGCGATTCAAGAACTGCTAGACGAGCAGCCAGACAGCAAATGTAACGGCGTTTTCAACCGTGTCCTACAAATTTCTGACACATCTATACGTGTATAGGGTGCATGGAATCCATTGTGCACTACAAGCGACACCTTCTGAAGAGCTGTGCTGATGAAGTTGACGTCACTTCTCTATCAGGGGAATGTAAAGAGCTGTACAAACGGCTGGAAGAACTGGATCCGGCACGACGCAGGCGATATCAGGAACTGGGTAAGTGGATACGCCCCCCATTCAAATTCGCTTTGTACAAGTGTTGATGGACGTCAATCGTGGCAAGCCGAGGAAATAGACTCCTGAAGCCCACGGTGTGGTGCAGTTGATCTCAAGACATCTCAAGAAGCAGGGCACGATTCGCATATGTGTTATTTCCAACAAATTATACAAGAAATGGTCCTGGGTCTTGATGGTACATTCTCCGAGTCTGTTCGGGAGGCAGGTCGCGACGAGGGGCTGAGCGTTCAGCACTTGCACTCGCCGGGCTTGCAGGCGCAGCTGATACGAGGGGGTTGAGAGACGGATATAGGATAGTGGCAAGGACGGCACTCACGAAGCACCGCAGTTGCAGGAGGTGCTACCACAGCCGGCTTGGTTAACGGGGGTGTTGGCGGCCTACGAGACGACGGTTAGGACAGTGGAGGAGGAGGGGTGGGGTGGACGTACAGCGATCATGACTGTTGGATAGAGTGGTTCGAGTTGTGGTAGTGGTAGTAAAGATGGAGGATGGAGAGACCTTGCTGAGGAGCAGAGGTTTTTTATATCTCTATTATTTGCGAGTGTTTGGAGAAATCGAGAGGCACGGAGGCAGTGGGCCGGAAAAGGCAACGGAGACTGCCGGCAGCCTCGTGGTTTGGGCGTGTTCAGTCTGCTCGAAAATTGGCGGCCACTGCTCTTTCAGCCAACCACCGTCTGTACAAGATGGATAACCGTCCAAATCTGCACGAGAGCCTCTTCTCCAGGAACTCGACTCCCCCGAGCTCCCAGACCCAGCACCCGTTCTCGCCACAGCACATATCCAACAACTCGTCCCCGAGCCTCATCGACTCCCTCTTCCAGGGCATCCCTCCCCCCGCCCCCGACCACCAGCCCCACACTCAGCCCACCGTCGATTCCCATCCGTCCGAAAACTATGACTCCGCTCCATTGGCGCCCGGTGCGCCCCTGCCCCCCGACGATCCAGTCAACTCCCCACCCGCGAGCAACAGCTCCACTGCAACCGAAAGACAGAATGCCTTGTTGAGTCTCCTGAGCGGTGGCCCGCCTCCGGCTCTGCGCCCTCAACCTGTCGCGCAGCCGTCGCAAAATCTACCTCAGCAGGTCCCGACGCCTCCTGGTTCAAGCTCCCAGCGATCCAATGCATCGCCCCAGCAGACTGATACCCAAAAGATGATCGACCAGATTATGGGAGGGTGCGTGTTCTCTATCCCTGCTCTGATTCGACGTGATCACTTACTGTCTCGTTCGAATGCAGAACTACTTCACGATCAACCACTTATTCTGACACACAACGAAGCAATCCACAGGCCCCTTCTCCTCCTTATACTCGCGATGATTTCAGGAGTTTCCAACCCCATGACCACTCTGCTGAGACTTCTCCAAGGGCCCGCCCCTTACAGCATCCTCCCCAAGCGCCCCCGCCGCCGCAACAGCAGCAGCAGCAGCCACCTTCGCCGCGAAGATCCATGTTCGAATTCACGTCACCCTTCGACCATCTGTCTTCATCGACCGGTTCCATCAAGAAGAAAGCCGTCCCGCCTCAGCCGTCCAATGTTTCCAGCGGTAACGAAGACTCATCCTGGACTTCGGTCACAGACCCTAAGCGCCAATCAGTGGAAAATCTTTTGGAAAATATGACGCGCGGCCTGCCTCAACAAAGCCAACCTCAACCTCCTGCTTACGAGTCCTACTTGAGCAGCGATTACTCGCAGGGCGAGTCTGCGCCGATCCGAGCCCCGCTCCCGCCTATCCCAGCTTCGAAGCCCGTGTCTGTTCCCATTCCTATTCCCAATGTGACTGGTTCACCCCGCGGAGGATCACCCAAGGGTCAACCATTGCACCGTCCCCAGCCCCGTGCCGCTGAGGTGAACAATAACCAGCAAGCTACTTACCCCGGTGCCGGAGGTCGTCGGGACAAAGACAGTTCTCCCGGCCCCAGAGGTCGTGGTGGAGCTCCTCGAACGGGTCAGCCAGGGCCAAAATTCAGCAAGCCGCGTTCGCCTAGGTAATTTTTGCGGATAACTCTTTTTGCAGACTTCTAACGGTGCTTCTTAGCCCCCAATCGCAAACTATTATCTTCGATGTTTCTCAACCTTTGGAGGAAATATTGGCCCGTGATGCCGTCAAGTCCACGGCTATCGCTCTCGTTAGGCAGGATTCCGTATTTTTGCCAGGGACTACGATTGGGGCTACCCACTGGGTCGCATATGCAATGACCAGGGGTACACATATTTCCTTTTATGAAACCCACTCGATTCCTGATTTGTTTCCAGGTCGCGTTCGCGTTATTTCTCGTTCAAGTGGAGACAGGACTCTCCTTCAGCTTCCTCAAATATTTTCGCAGGCGTCAAGTGTCATCGACATGGCCGTCTACGGCAACCGTTTGGCAGGAGTGACCTCAGATGGTGGATTCGTTGTTTGGGAGTTGCCTGAACTCATCACCGATGATGTCCCGTGAGTGTTTTCACCTTCCTTTCGAGTCTGTTTACCTACTTGTCTCCCTTTAGTGGACGCATCCTCCTTTGTGTTCCACCAACCAACGACTCTGATGCCATCCGCGCCGTCAAATGGCATCCCAAAGACCCTGACACACTTGCTATTGCGTCTGATAACCAGATCTATGTCATTGACTTGGCAAACACTCATGCTCTCCATGGCCAGCCCTTGCCCCATTCCGACCTTCACCATATTGGCCAACCGTTTAATGTTCCATCTGTATGTTCCTCTATCACACTTCTCTTCTTGTTACCATCTTCTGACAGCTTAAATGTTTTAGACTGTTGTCGCGTTTGATTTCGATGTTGTTCATCATGCCCTTGCTACTATCTCTGAAGACTCGAGCCTCACGATTTGGAATATGCATGACAGCCTGCCCTATGCCGTGCACAAGATTCGCGGCGAGGACATCCCTTCGTCGTTGACTTTCGTCGATGGCGGGATCGTGGTGGGGAGAAGGAATGGAACCACCTTCCAACTTCTTTCGATGACCAACAAGAGCATTCTTTCGACGATCAAATTCATTAATAGCGCGCAAGAAGACCCGGACATGTTTGGTCACATTAGCTATGACTCTAGGATCCAGACGCTTTGGGTAGCCAACAGCCGCCGAGAAAGCTTAATCGCCCTCAAGGTTCACATCGAGCCCTCATTCGCCACTGGGGAGGAGAGCGTTCGTGGCTGGATCGAGCAAGTTGCTGAATTCACGGGCATCAAGCCGACGATCCACTTCGTCATCTTGACTGCTGATGCAGACCCGCACGGCGACGAAGCGCTGGCGGCCTGTGTTGCAGCTAAAGTCCCCCCTGGCGAGCTAGCTCTTGTCGCCTTCTCTGTACATTCTTCCGGAGTCGACCAAGTCCTTATCCGTAGGGAGTGGTTCGATCAAGCGCTCGCCAGCGCTGAAAGTAAGTTACCCCCGATCGACATTCCTACGCCGTACATGCCTCTCGATAACAAGCCGCAACTGCAACGTGCCCCGCTGCCCATTCCGCCTGCGATGTCACAGCCCTCTTCTGTCCAGTTCGCTCCACCGCGGAATAGGACACCGCCTTCTGATGACGTGGACAACGAGTTTGGCAGTGGGGATCAGAAGGGCAGGGGTGTGAAGGGGAAGAACGTTAACTGGAAGGAGAAAGAGGAAATCAACAAGGACAAGGCTTCCAAGTCAAGCGAGCTCTCTATTGTCGAGTCATCCGCTCTTGGTCAGGCCCTGACCAAGGAGATGAAAAAGACGGAAGACAACTTGCACAATCGCATCGGCCGCCTGATCAACAAGGAGATGGATAAACAACGTGAGTGCCTTGCTTGGTTCTGTTGTTCTGGGGTAGCTTAAACGTGTCCTAGATCAACGCCTGGAAGAGGCACGCCTGCATGAGCAGGCTGAGGACTTTGCGCGCCAGGAGAAGATCCTGAAGCTCATCTCCACTGAGCTGACGAGGAACACCACTCGGGTCGTCGAAATGGCTGTCAAGACGGAGATCCAGAATTCGGTACTGCCTGCGCTTGAAACCATGACTAAGACAGAACTGAAGACCGCATTCAATGAGCAAGTTGCCAGCACTTTGGCTGATCTCGTTAGCAGGGTACGTCAACTCCACTATCAGGCTGTGCAATCTGTGGTCTGATGATATCCCTAGCAATTGCCCCCAGAGCTGGAGAAGAGCCTCCTCCGTTCCTCGATATCGAACCACTACGCTGGTCTCTTATCTTCTAATTTAGCGCCCGCGATTGAGCGCCAGATTAAGGAAATCCTGACGACAAATTTCTTCCAATTCCATGCGCAACAAACTGCTAACATGCAGCAAGATCTGACGAGGGAGCTCAGGTCGGAGCTGTCTCTCATGAAGTCGGAGTTTGCGAAGTGGCATAGCGAGTCGCTGAGAAACCACGAGGTGGGTCCTACGTTGGTCTGTCTCGGATTTGTTGACTGAACGCGACTGAGCAGACAACTATTCGCGAGCTAGAGCACACAGTGCGAGCGTTGTCCGAGCAAGTGAAGTATCTCAGCATGAATGCACCTCCGCCCATCCTCCATCACCTGCAGCCGACTCAGCAACCCCAAAACTCTCCTGGAGGTCCTCCGCCTCAACTGCAAGCTAACCTTGGCCCTTCCCATCTCCGCCAAGCTAATATTCCTCCCGTCAACGCACCGACGGGCTACGCCCAAGCGCATCCTGCTCAATTCCAGCAGTCCCCTCCCCAACAGCAGCAGCCACCCGTTCAGCCGTGGTACAACACCATCGCGGCGCCTCAGGCCTCGCACCCTGCGACCATTCCTCAGCCGCCTCCGTCGGCGCCACAGCCAGACCGGACGCCACCCATCAAGCCAGACCAATGGGACGAGATTTACCTCGGTGTGCTGCACTCGCAAGACCAGACCAAACTGCGAGATTTGTTGTTGCGGACGAACCCAGACCTTGTTTTGCCGTTGAATGGACCTCCACTCGTGTCGCAAGCTGTCATTTTGACGCTTATTCATAGAGTACGTCTATTCGACATATTAAACCCCACAGAGGTCATCTGATACTGACGTGGGCACCTGTAGCTGTCAGCTGTTGTCGGTGACACCGCTCCTGGGGATGAGGCCTTCAAGACGTCGTTGTGGTGGCTGCAACGTGTGGCAAGCCTCCTGCGCCCTGATGTTCGTCTGTTATTTCCTTCTTGTTCCTTCTCGCAGCTGATATGCCTATTTTCCTTGCAGGACAAGCTCATCGCTGACTTCATCCCGCGGGTTATCCCCACCGTCCAGTCGTCTTTGAACACCACAAAACAACGTCTAGCTATCCTTCCTGGGGGCTCGGCGACGATGGAGACTGCTCGTGCGCTTTCGGATGTCCAGGAAGCTCTCCGCCGAAAGGTTGCTTCGTAGTCTAGGTGTTGTCGTCAGTTCCATGTCTTTGCTCTCTCCTCGCTTGTTGTACAACCCGAGGAACACACCGCTCAACTCTCTCCCACGTATGTTTTTGCTACGACCCGTTATGCTTCTCCGACTTGACTGAACAAGGTTCTCGTTTTCCCTTGGTAGTGCTACGACATGTACTTTGTACTCATGATTACCACTTACTACAACTTCGTTCGGGGCCAGCTCAATTACCCTCCCTTCTTTTCGCTTGATTTTTTTCTCTACATTTCTGCAGCTGTTCGTACTCGTAATGTCATTTCTTTTTCTTGCTCTCTACCTTGGAAGAGACTTCAGCATCGGATCACGTGTAATTCCCATCTTGGCTGCGTGCCGACAATCTTGTCCTGCGGTGCCTTGCTTTTCCCGCTCATACGAGTACCTAACTCACGCTGCTGGCACAGCACTTCCCTCGCCCTAATTTCGTACCACAAACAGAACCTGACGCTTCCTTCTCACCTTAACATTCTGCTTTGACAAGACTCCCTGAATGGCTCCAGGGAAAGGGTGGTTCAATCTCGAAGCCGGAAACGGCGTCGTTCCAGACACGTCATTCTTCGAAGGCGACTCTGCATTCAAAGCGTTCAACCTCTCGAGGACGACACGGCTGTATGGTTTCGCGGGCTGGTGAGTATCCTATATCGAGAGATGTGGCCAGGGAGAGATTGCTCATGGAGGGTTTCCTGGGGGATACCAGCTTGATCGCGGGTTTCGTGCTCAGTCTTCTGGGTACCATCCTGTTGACGTTCGGACAGCTGCTAATGTTCGCTCGTACGTCGTGTATTCTCTGCCTCGCGGTCTGTTCTCACGCGCTCGATGTACTCTCAAGTGCTATACGGACTAGGAACCGTCATCTCACTCATCGGCACAGGGTTCCTCATCGGGGTACGTAGTATGGCCTATTTTTCCCGTATATATGCTCATATACAACCAAATTGCCCAGTTCTTTAAACAACTCAAACTTGTAAGCGGAGTCGACAGGATTTTTACAGATGGCGCCCATTAATAGCTTGTGACCCCTAGATGTTCAAACCTGTTCGTGTGGTGGCGTCAGTCGTCTTCCTAGCATCTATAGGTCTCGTCTTTGTTGGAGCATTCGTGTTGCGGAACGGGGTGCGTGTTCTGAATGTTCATCTCATCTTGGCAGCCTTCGCTAATGCTTGTCCTCGGCAGATTCTTTGCCTCAGTAAGCTTGACAAATATGGCCCTTCATACACACTTCTCATGCAGCTTTCTAGTCTTCGTGTTCATCGAGTTCTTGGCTTACACCTGGTACACACTGTCCTACATCCCCTATGCACGGGCAGCCGTTTCAAAAGCCGTTGGCCTAGGTTAAAGCAACTATTCAGTCCTGAATCCACCCTTCGAAGGATTGTTCTGATATTTGTTTCCACCACCCTTACAATATGACCTAATGTTTTCTTGTTCTTCGTGAAATGTTATGTATTCACATCTCTGGTGTTACAACATCGGTCTGATTGTGCTGGCATACATACAAGAAGATTCCTGCGATCGAAGTGCACTGTCCACTCATCCCCGGAAATTGTTCTTTTGCTCTCGCAACGAATCCATGATTGCACTCTTCGGAGTGTCAGCAGAGGCAGTAGTTGCTTTTCTGCCCAATGACATGTATTGTTAATTGCTGGGGAATGTTGCAAGGGTGACCTACTTCACAGCCTCGCTTCCTAAACGCATAAAGACATTCCAATCCTTTTCGTCACCGATAGTAGTGAGGCCGGTCGTGATTTTGTTCACTTTCACAATGTCGGCAAGCCTTGCAAGTCCGGGGTTTGTAGGATCAATATGTTTTCCAAAGGCAAGGCTGCCTGCAGTGTACTCGTGACCATTGTAAACGACCGTGTCGTCCGGGAGAGAACCCAGGTATTCCAAGGCGATGACCATCTCTGATCCGACACACTCAAAGAATCGACCGCAACCTGCAATGAAGAGCGTGTCCCCTGTGAATACGCCTCCGGAGCGGTCCTTTTCGACTCTATCGGTGGCGTAGTAGCAAATGGAGTCTTGGGTATGGCAGGGAGTTGCCAAGCATCTGATTTGAAGAATGAATGGAGGGCCAACTGCAAGCAGACATGTATTCACTTGACGTGCACGTTTTCTCCTATAGAGAAGGTATCATTGTTCTTGACGAGTTTGGTCAACGCAGGAATCTTGTCGCTCCCGCCGTAGATGGGTGCATGTGGGTACTTCTTGGACTGCAAAAGGTCAGGAAATTGCAGGACAAAGAGCACTGAGAGCATACGAATTCCTAGAGTGTCATCAGAACATATTCGTTCAGACTAGGCATACTTAGTGACCTTGTTCCCTCCACTGTGGTCGTAATGGTGATGGGTGGTGACGCCAGCTACGATCTCAACTCCATGAGTAGCTGCCGCTGCAGCGACCTTGGATACATCATAGGGGTCGACGGCGGCAGCCTTGTTAGTGGCGTCGTCGATGAGGAGGTAGGCGTAGTTGTCGTCGCGGACGGGGACGGGGACGACCTTCATTGTGCGGCGGAGGATGTGGGGAAGGCGCGGGGCGAGGAAACGAGAGTGGCGGAGAGAGATCATGTCATCACGTCATGCGGATTGCCCTCTGTACAACCTCCGCTGATCATCCGTTGGCGCGTTCTTTTCTAGGCCGTCGTCAAGCATGTTGGCTGGCTTTCTTTCTTCCCTTCGCTGCCCACTCCATGCACTAGTTGCAGCTGTCTTTGGCGTCGCTCTTTCTCACTCTCTTTCCCTTTTTACCTCTTTTTTTGCGTGCTTTCTTACTAGTTTCAAGGCGTCTTCTTCTCTTGGGCTCTGCCTATGCTTCCGGATACTGTTAGGTTGACCAGGAGAAGGACTTTCAGTTCTAGACACTATAATCTAGCTAGGGAACACGCGGTGAATTTGCTGCCCATTCTCAATGCGAGCTCTGCAACTGATCATTACGTCCAGCAATCTCTCAGGAAGAGACAATCCGCTGGTCGAGGAGAAGCTGGTCGAAGAGAAAGTCGCGGTCGCGGTCGTAGCCGCAGCGTCGACAACAATCGCAGACAGGGCAACAATGATAATAATAACGGTCGGAACCGCGACAACGACGATCGCGATGGAAGAAACAACCGTGGGGACGGTAATAGAGACTCGAATGGCGGAATCAACAACAATAATGGGAACAGGAATGGGAGAAACAACGACGGCAATAATGACGGCGCTAGGAGAAACAGCGCGAATAGGGCTTCAGGCAATAACAGCGGTGATGGCGATAACGACAATAACAATGGCAGTCGGCATGACCACCCTGATCAAGATGGCGGCGGCAATGGCAACAACGGCGGTGAGGGCAACAATGGAGGCCCAAATGACGGAGGTGGAGGTGGAGGCGGAGGCGGCAGTCAGAATTCTCCTCTCCCCGAACCACCTTCAATCACTACTACATCCACCGAATCCCCTTCTCCAACCACCCCAGGCGCGTCTGAGCCCGCGACCACTGTGACCCCAAGTCCAAATCCACCCCCTGAAACGGCCAGCCCACCTGTTGTCGTAATCGTCCCAAGTGGCAGCTCAGCTGCGATTTCAGTTCTCAGCCCTCCAAACACGTTAACTTCAGACCCCTTGCAGGCCTCGAGCTCCAGCCTGCCTGGAGACATCAGCCCCGCAAGCACCTCCCTAGCTGCTACAGGCGCGACGTCCCAAGATCTCAACATCGGTGCCATAGTCGGCGCCATCCTAGGCTCTACAACCTTCATTCTGATCATCCTCTTCGGCTTCTACCTGCGGCGTCGGCGGAGGCGCAATCATGTCGCCCCGTCAGCTGAATTCATTGGACAATGCCCGTTCACCAGTCGCCCGCAATTTCGCAGGATTATATCGGTACACGGCGAGCCGCAGGAATGGAGCAGCACTTTCGCTCCTGCTGGACCTGCTTCGCATCCAGAGCCTCAAAATCCGTTCCTAAATGCGCAAGAAAAGGCATCAGGCGCGTACGCATATTAGGTTTTTTCTCCATCTCCTATCTCCGTCTCCTCTCATAGCTTTCCCCCCTGCTCGTACGGACCACTCCTTGTTGGCAGTCGAGCTACTCGTTCTGTTGTCTGGTGGGATACCCGTCCAACTTGTACTATATTTCGTTCTACGCCAATCCATTGTAACGCATGGCGATCGTTTTTTTTTCCTTCGGGATCTTAGGTACTTAGGTACACACTTCGTTCGTTCGTTCAGAAAGGACTGTATTTTTCGTCCGTGTATGTAGCGTAAAATAGGCTGTAGGTGTCGGTTTGCCTGTCTCGGATCATATTTATGATATTTAAATAAAGAGTGCACACTTATTATCAATACGTGTAACTGACTCTGCTCGTGGATAATCGAACAGACAACAATCTCGAACAAAGGGAACGCAGGTCCCGAGGAGCCACAACTGAGATATGCCAGCGGGCATGATAATCAATCCTTCAGAATTGCCTGGACGACGTTTGCAACACGCAGTTGCCTAAGGTCGGTATAGGTCTGAACAATGCAATGAGCTCAGATAGGTTTCTGATGGGCTTTCAGAACTTACCTGACCGCATCCAACAAATATGATAGGCTGTCCCGTGACATAAGTCATTGACAACGCTGCACCGACCTTGTCGTCGACGGTGTCCCACTTGGTGATAAGCATGCCATCGATCCCACGACCCCGTCCAGCACCTGACGCAGACGAGAAGTCGCGTAGGGCACGGTCGAACTTTGTCAGCTGGTCAACAGCCTCGTTTCCGACCAAGGCTTCACCGACAAAGATAATCTTGTCAGGGTTATTCACGGACACGAGCTGACAGACGTAAGGGCTGGAAGTAGAGGAGCAAAAAGTATTAATTACCTTCGCGAGAGCCCGCATGAGTGGCTCGTTGTCCTGCATCCGACCAGCAGTGTCGATAAGAACGACATCAAAGTCGTTATCCCGAGCTGGAGCAATATTGCAAGTCAGCTCCTTCACGAACTCGAAATCGCAATCCACTAACCGTAATTGATAGCCTCTCGGGCAATACCAGCGGCATCTTTACCATACCCCCGTTCGAATAACTCGACGCGTCCTTTACTGTCGGCAGCTCCATTAACGCCCAGCGTGCTCAGATTACGCACGTGCACTCGGAGTTGCTCAACTGCCCCACTCCTACCCCAGTTCGAATTCAAACTAACGTCAAAACCCTATCGAGAAAGGAAAGGAAGAAGAACGAACCGGAATGTATCGCAAGCAGCGATCAAAACACGTAGGCCATTTTGAATAAGCCAGAAGCACACTTTTGACAGATTAGTGCTCTTCCCTACGCCATTAACACCAACAAAGGTGATACTGTAAGGCATGCGTTGTTGGTTTGATGGTAATGGAGAAGACAATTTGGTGCGTATTGAAAGCAAGAGATCGGTGGAGGTTTTTGGAGTCAATATCCGTGTTAGTGAGGTTGACAACGCCACACGGACGGCATTGTTAATTGCTGTCAAACAGGAAGGTAGGTCGTAAGTCGTTACTCAATCGCAAGAGTCAATAATTAGCTTACTCTGGAAACTGCCAACCTTTTTTCCGACTAGGCTCTCGCCAACACCCTCACAGACCTTCTCCGAGATCTCCATCGCGACGTTTTTCTTCATCAAGTGTTGTTTCATCACTTCAAGAACTGGCTTCAAGTCCGCTTCCGTGAGGACCTTTGAACCAGTCAAACGAGCAAATATAGAACCTAAGGTTCCTATTGAGCCCTCAGCACTGAGCTTTGAATCCAACGGCTTGAGGGCATTTGCAATGGCGTCGTCGGCGTCGTCCTTTTCTCTCGAGAAGTCCCAGTCTTTAACTTCATAAAGACCGTCTCGGTTCCTTGTTCCCAAGGACGACTGATCAACCAGTGACTGCAGGTCTTGAACGCCGACGTCTCCGTTAACAGGCTCTGGCTTATCAATGCTAAAGTCCAGAGAAGCCATGTCGGCCTCTGTAGGGGCCTCGTCACCCCATTTTCGCTGGGCTTTAGCTTTCGGCTTGCGTTTAGGTTGGGCGTCTGAACTAATAGACAGCGGTGCATTAGTCGGAAAATATATTGATTTATTTTAGCACATACTCTGATTCCGCGGTACTTTCCCGGCCAGAGGTCAGATCAGACCGTCCACCCCGCCCACCCCGACGTCCACCCCGACCACGCAAACGGCTCTTCAGGGCCTGAACGTTCCTTGCAATCTGTTGCTCGTCTTGCGGGGTATCAGGACTTATAGACGGAGCTGTATAAGAATAAATATGTTGATTGTATAAAAAGAGAGAAATTGAAGATGCCTGTATCCGGCTCGTCAGACGGTGGAGTGATGTTCTCGACCTGGGCCCGAACGGTCGTGCGCAACCGTGATTTGCGGTCCTGTCATTCGTGTTGAAGAATGGGGGATACACGAAAAAGAGAAATGACATACCTGGGCTGCCTTTTCTTCAAGGCCCTTCAGCAACTTGTCGAACAACACGTCCCAACGCTCGAAGGTTTTCGCGAAGTCCCAAGAAGTCGCTTGTTGGATCCTCGCTGCCTTTGCGCTATTGAAACTATGCAAAGAAGCAACAAGCGCTGCCAGAAATGGCTCGAAATACTGAACGAATAGTCGCTTCATGGCAGCGAGTAGGTCGTCTACATAGGCTAGCTGGAGAATTCGCTGATATGCAACCTGTGCTTTTTTAGAAGAACCCAATGGGTAAAACCGTTATCTAAACTTACCACAAATATGAGCTCCAAGTCATTCACAAACGTCCACTTCACAGCATATCCATCCTTTTCGTATTTCTCTTCGGCGGTACGTCCTTCGATTAAGGCTTCGCGGATGAGGGAATTAACAGGCGACGCTGAAGACGAGGCAAGTTGAGCAGCATCTGGCGTGAAGGAGCGAGACCAGAGAACGATGCCTCCTGTATATTGTATGAGCTATTATGCAAGTGTGAGGGTGCTGAACGCATGCCTTTATGAGAAATAGAACAGTGGTCGAGCATAGCTGGTGATGTCCGGAGTGAATTCGCGTCACCTGTGCCGCCAAGTATGTAGAGTATTTGGGCGTATGTGTCCTCGGTCCCAAATTCGGATCAGCCTTGCCTCTTACAGTACTGTCACCTTAGACGCGTCTTCGAGTCAGCGGCCGTGTGCACAAGATGGCTAGCCTTCCACCGAGGCCGCAACTCCCGTCGCGCGACGAGCGGCGGCTCACCCCAGACAGAGATCGACGTCCAGCACAACCTATGGCGCCGCGGTATCGTGGCCCTCCATCAGACAGGGACAGAGACAGAGACAGAGACAGAGATAGAGCATACATACCTCCTCCACCACCAAGGCCACGGCAAGAAACAGACACTTATATTCCCCCGAGCTACGACAACAGGCGAGACGGCGGACGTCGAGATTATGATGACCGTGACAGGGACCGGGATCGTCGAGACTACGACAGAGACAGGGACAGAAGAAACTGGGGAGGACGCGACCGAGATTGGGGTCGTGATAGGACACCTCCAAGAAGACGTGAATCACCAGACAGAGACCGTCGTCCCTATGATCGAGACAGAGGACCTCCCAGAAGGTGAGTAGGTTGTAGATGCATAAATTCCGTTCTCACTGAGGATCCAGAATGTCCCCTACGGGTAGAGGTATCTTTGCCTAGTCTCCCTGCTTTTGATTTGATTGACCATGAATCTTTAGGTCCACCTTATCGGCGCTCCTCTAGAAGTCCTCCTCGTCGACGTTCTCGCACTCCCCCCCCTCGAGGTCGATATCGGTCTCGAAGTCCCATTCGTGGACCATCTCCGAAGAGGATAAGACTGGGAAATCATTCAATTGAAACAAGTCCTCGCTCTCGCTCACCCTTCAAAAGACGACCTTCCAGATCACGGAGCCCAAGAAACCGAGGACTTCCGCCACATGTGTCAGGCCCTTCAGACAGACGTTCCCCTCGACGCCGGTCTCCTCTGCGTTCGCCTCAACTTTTGGAACGTCAAGGTTCTCAGCATCCACCCGAGGAGGGTCAGATCACTGCAGAAGACAAACCTGCTACTCCAGTACCTGAGGATATTAAGAAATCCCCGGAACGTCAAGCGATGGAAGTAGAGAAGGCTTCTGAGGCACAAAAGCCGGAAATACCCAGTACACATTCTCCGAAGAGAGAGCCTCTCTCTGCAGCTTCAGAAGCTCACGCAATGCCCGTGGATCCATCACCAGCTCCTGAAACCCCACAGCAATCGTCCCACTCCCCTCTTCCCCCACCATCAGAGCAGAAAAAGGAAGAGTCCGAAGCCAAAATGGTCGTGGACCCTCCTTCCATACCCATACAACCGAGATCCCATCCCGTTCCATACAGACCACCAGCAAGATCGCCTTCTCCACAACCCACTCGCAGTTCTGCCACTGACTCTTCTCGAGCGCCTCCCACTGGACCGCGACGAGGAGGTTGGGCACCCCGTTCTCCTACTGGAGGGCCTCGAAATCATCCCACACGAGGTGCACCTCTACATTCTTTTGCCCCTCGAGGCCCTTCCGCGCGACGAGGAGGGCACCACACCGAGGAGCGAGGTTTCCCCCGTGATAACACTTATCGAGATTCTCGTGACCCAATTCGTGATCACACTCGCGACCACACCTCTTCCAAGAAAGGCGGCATCAAGATTCCAGAATTCAACCCATCGAAACAGTGGGCTGACCTCGAGAAGGATGTAAGCAATCTACGCTTGATGTTCAAGAGTTGAATACTTCGACTAAAATCCGGTCAGATTGCCAGACTAGATACACATAGGACGAACGCTGCGAGCGACCACCTTCAGCAAATGAAGGGGCTTCATCGAGCTTTGCATGAGCTTCACCTGTCGTCGATCGATTTGCACGCGGCTGAGAGCCGCCGTCGTATTGCTGAGAGTCAGATGGAGAAGGCTAAAACGGGATCCTTAGGGATAGATGCAGCGGAATTGGTAGATCCTCAGTCTGTATAATTTGGTTTTTTTTTGTGGGTAATGTAGCATAGCCTATAGTGGTTGACAAATTAATGTACAGACGACTTGAATGTTGTCCTGCCTTGGGAACTGGGTGCTCGCGAAATCTTGTCAGGAGTCAAGGGGCGGGGTACCACAAGGATTAGTTTGCATAAATCATATCTATATGTAGAGAAAATGCGAACGGACTCGCAAGGACAAGTAACGAATATCTCATGCTCCTTAGAAGCCTTTCTCCTTCAACCACTCGACTACATTGTCTCTCCAACGGCCACCAGTAATCACCAAATGCTTTGACTGGCTGATCTGGACTTTGAGTCGGGAAACCTCTAGTGAGTCCACAGGGAAGAGAGATTGCGCTAGGTCTCTCGCCAGTTCCTAGACAGAAGAGGGTCAACCGGCCCACGTCACGCAAAGAAACTGTAGGATGTACACGTACATTGACATTCCCTTCCACATTCCGCACAAGCACCAAATGACGACCTCCACCGTTCCGAACGTCCGTGTACACTGGAAGATTACCACGCGTGTTCCGGGGAACGAAATAAGCATTCTTCTTTGGAAGTGTGTCATCGAAAGCAAACGACGTCGGCGCATAGTTTGGCGATGCTAGCTGTGACAGACACCGCCGGGAGAGCTGAGGGAACGCTTGAAGTTGTCTTCGCAGCAGAGATGCCATTTGTGTCTATGCACAGAAGTTGATGAGAGCTAGCCAGCTACACGATTGGGTTTAAAGGCACGAACCGACAGGATATGAGAATGAATACGGACTCAGGTGAGTGTAGAAGTTGTGTCACGGACCCGAAATTGCCAAAAGGAGCAGGTCTGACTTCGCCCTTTCCAGCACCGAGAGGAAGCTCAGAATGGTCTGCAAGCTGCAAAATGCTGCAACCTCAAAACTGAAGGCGCTCAACCAGATAGCGACGCGACGATTCTCATCCTTTTCACGCAGTGGTTCCACAAACCTTCCAACACTGACGCCATCAAGCCCGTACTCCCTAGTGAACTTTGAACAGACTTCACCCAGTGATCCAGCAAATTTAACTCCGAAGAAGGGGCACATGCTTATCTCGTCCAATACGAGGAAAGCACGCACTCTCCAAAGGCCGACTTTGAACAAGGCAAAGACAACATGTAGATGAAAGGGATCAAACGAGTCCAATAGGGGTAGCAAGTGGTGTATAACGTAAAACAGTGATATATGTAACGTCAAAACAACTCCTCAAGAACGCACCCTAGGCGACGAAGGAGTGGGAAGGAAGGGCATACGACTCTAACCAAATGAAGACATCTAGCAGCAACCACCAGCTTGCTGAGATTGTACAGTCTGGCCAGGAGTGACGGTCGATGACTTAGCCGCCCCTGAGGGTGTCGAGCTGGAGCCCATGCTGGACAGACAACGAAGCAGTGAGAAGAGGCATGAAGAGACATGAATATGAGTACGTACCGGTCCTTGATTTGCTTAGCCATGGTCAAGAAAGCCTGCTCTACATTCGTCGCATTCTTCGCGGATGTCTCCAAGAAAGGGATGTTCAACTGGTCGGCGAATTCCTAAGATACACGGTCACAGTTGAGGTGCTGAAGGAAATCTTTGAACTGGCCCAATGCTCACCTTCGCAACACTATACTCAACAACCTTCTTGCCCGTCAAATCAGACTTGTTGCCAACAAGCAGCTTGTTCACTCCCTCCGATGCATATCGGTCGATTTCTTGGAGCCACTGCTTAACATTCGTGAAGGTGTCTAAAGAAAGAGGCACACTCAGTAGTGAGGAGGGATGCAAGGACAGCGAACAAACCATTATCCGTCACGTCGTAGACGACGATGATACCATGAGCACCACGGTAGTATGATGACGTGATAGTGCGGAAGCGTTCCTGACCTGTGCAGACCGTGAGTAACGGGCAGCAACCCATACTGGGGCGGATATCTCACCAGCGGTGTCCCACTGTTAAACACGAGCAACACTGAGTCAGTACAATGCGGAAGGCAAACGACGTGCAAGAGGGCAGAGTGGTATATCCTGCCGTGCGCAGAGCCAGTCATAGGCGAACACAATACCAACGACATTGTGCGCATGGACCAGGATGCCACCGCTGCTGCAGCGGTACCAGGAGGACACTCACGATTTGCAGTTTCACGGTCTTTCCCTCCAACTCAATGGTACGGATCTTGAAGTCAACTCCAATAGTACTGATGTAGCTTTCCGTATAGGTATCGTCCGCGAAACGCAAAAGCAGGCAAGACTGGGAGGAGAGTGCTTCAGCAACGAGCATCGCAAACAGAGACTGCGTTGCGGCCGTACCTTGCCGACACCGGAGTCACCGATGAGGAGGAGCTTGAAGAGGTAGTCGTACTCGCTTGTATGCATGGTGTCGAGAGAGGCTGAGGACAGGAAAGGGCTTGGGCGGTTGCTGGGGAGAGAACGGAGGAGGTAGACGAAAGGGAAGTGGCTGCGCCAACAACTCAAGGCAGCACAGTGCACGTGGCCGGCCGGTATCAGCCAATTTCGTTTCAATTTTATTTCCACGAGAAAATAATTTTCCTGCCAGTGCGCTCTTAGTATCGTATCTGATGCTCAGACGACAGAGTAACAGAAGAGCGCCTAATGCAATGTAATACAGTTGACATTGAGACGATGCAATTGATAATATACATGGAAAGGGCGTAAATTTACGAATTACTACGATCCTCTTGCCTTGTCGTGAAGACGATTTAGATATGGAGGAAAGAAGGGCCAAAGGGTTGGGCATAGTAAGAAAATGATTGTCGATTAGATTCTTCGAAAGAGAAGTGGGAGCAGAAAGATCCGAGAGCAACATAGGTAACAGAAAGTGAAATAAGGATTGAAGACCTGGAAGACAGTCATTATTGCGGTTTGTACTGTCCTTGATATCCAGGTCCTGGAGGGGGATATCCTTGCGGAGGACCATAGTTTGGTTGCTGCTGCCACGTCGGTGGCGGTTGAGGAGGATAATAACCTCCGGCTGGACCATTCGTGACAAGTGGTGGTTCCCAGCTAAGACAAATTAGGCAGATGATTAACTTGTAAGTCGAAGGCTGAAACGAGGAATTACGCACCCCTGTTGGATGGGAACGGCCCATTGGCAGATGGAACATGCCCAGATGTGTTTGCTCGACATGGGCACCAGAGGAACGAAACAGAATTCGAAATACTCTTTCGATTTCGCACTGGTGACGGCAGCTAAAAGATTTCAGCTAAGGGTAGAGAAGGAGCACACAAATTCACCCACCATTATGACACCGAGGACATATTCTGGGGGTCTGGTCGCCTTCTGGAGAGATCTTGGTTTGACAACCACCTAGTTGCAGCGATATTAGTGTCCGGAAATGGCACATTAAGTGCACCGGACTACCCACAGATCATAGGAATACAGACTAGAAAGACCAGTTAGTCAATATAATTGAACCTGTAGGATCTCGTCCGCAACTCACAGCAAAAATCCATATTGCGTCACGACTGGTAAACCAGCTGCCAGAAGGTTATTGAAAGGGACCTGTCGCCCGCAGACCATGTTAGCACCATTTAGCATGAATTCGAAAATCAGACGCTCACTGTGGTGTGCAAACAGAGGAAGGTGGTGGTGGTCCTGAATGAAGTGTTTTATATTTCACGCGTTCAAGGTGTGGACGCAGAACGTGGCGATGAGAGACTGCTGCGCATCTGGCCAAGTGGCTGCATGACTAAGCAGATTCTATTAAGCGCTCGGCGTCTGGGCATCGCACAGTATCGTTTGATATCGAAGGGGCGGGTACAAAAGCAGTAGCTAAGATTTGAGTCCTCGACGAAGGCAAACAGAAGTTACAGAACTTGGGTAAAAATGTCCACTCATTCTGAACAGGGACGGGCCCAGGGATAAGGGAGACCATAGCAGAGTAGATAAGAAACAGATAGAACGTCACACGATCTGATAAACGAGGTCTTGACTCGTTCATGATTTGCCACCCGTTTTCCCAATATATGCAGGCTGATAACCGGGACGATTGGGCGCAGCCGTGGTGGTTGGTCCACGGAGAGCCCTTGGGCCAATAGCGGTGGGCTGAACCTGAGCTTGACTGAACCAGTGTGCGCCGTCAATTGCGAGCAAGATCACTCGAAAGCATAGAAAATGACGCACTCTTTCTCTTTGGGTTGCCTCCATTGGCATGTCCCACAGATCCACATATGTTTCTTGGAGAAAGGCACGAGGGGGATCCAGAATAACTCAAACCAGGTCGTGCTCTTGGCCGCGAACACGGTCACTTAGTCAAGAGATTCAGCACGTACCACCGATGATCAACATTGCGACTAACGGTTATGACACCGAGGGCACAGCTGGAGAACTTGTTCCGCGCCTTCAGGCTTGATGTTCGTGTTGCATCCAACTGAGAGCGCTCAGGAAGGCTATGTAAGATAATGACAGCGAGAGGGCATACAGAAAATAGGCAAGCAAACTGTGGCGATCCGCGAAGTCAGCTATGTGATTATTGATAGGAGACTGGACTTACTAAACATAACGGCTCAGTTGGGATACGAGATACGAGTGGAATGAGTGATGTGGAGGGACTCCTAGTGATGTTGAGTGTCAGTGTAGGGGGTGACCGGGCCGGCAGGTCCGTTATCACTCTTCTGTATTCGCCTTTACCTTTTTAGGTAAACAACGCTCTTCCTTTCATCACCGGCGCGCTTCTCAGCAAGCGACGGCTCTATCGCGCAAATCGCCAATCTCATAGAAGACGGAATTATAGCCGCAATGTGGCGCAAATCTTTCTGTAGATGAAACAAGATGTACATCAAATGTAACTATGCTAAATGGTGGTATGGAACAGCCGGCGTGAGTGGGAAACCCGGAAAATAACAGAGAAACCAGGAAAACAGGAAGAATGAACAACGGTCCATGGCGGTAGTGGTATATGCGAAGACAAAAAGAAAAGTGGTATCAATACATCGGTCTTACTTAGAGCCCATCGAAGGAAATTCAATGGTAAGCACCATTGGAGTTTTCACCAAACTGGGGACAAGCATGAAAATCTGGGAGCAAAGAGGGATAGGGAACACTGAACGTACTAGCAGCTGGCATGTAGTTCGTCGCCGGACCCGCCGTCATACTCGCATGCGCGTCGATCCCTGCGTGCCGTGGTGCGTACTGCCCAGCGTCCTGCGGCATCCCTGCACTCTCCCTCACCCCAGGTCCCGTGAACGGCGCGTTGTACGTGAACTGGTCGATATCGCTCGACGTCGGATAATAAGTCCCGTCCTCGGAAGCCTTGAACGGGGGCATGTTCGCGAATACGGGGGATCCCCGTCCGCTTCCGCTCCAAGCTCCAGCGCTGGTGGCCACAGACGTCGCTGTCCCTGGCGGGGTGTATGAAGGCCACCCATTCATCCCACGGCCGTCAGGACTGGCACTTGAGCTCGGGGCCGACTCGACCCGTCGCTGAGCCATGAAGTTAATAGGAGGGAGCATGTGCCGGATCCCCCCCGGGGCGAGTGAGGGGTGCGCAGAGGGATGCGAGGCGAGGTTGAGAGGTATTTGTGAGATGGTTGGAGGCGCCGATTGAGGGTAGTCGGCGTCGTAGAGGGTCCCATGGTGCTGCTGTTCTTGACGGCGGAGATTGCGGCCCTCCCAGATCATTCTGACTGTCTCTTCTCGTTCTTCACTCTTCGAATATGCCCACTGCATGCTCGACAGAGCATCGAGGCAAGCAGAAACTGCCTCGTCGACGGTGAAATTGGCGTCGATCCCCTCTCGGCTGTCGACTTCAGAGACTTCGATTAAATCGCCCTCCACACTGGCGGCGAGATAGGCGGCGAAAAAGCATCCGTCTCGAACCAAGCCTGCGTCCCACCGGAATAGTCCCTGGAATTCGACGCTTTCTCTCGCTGTATGAGATTGAATAATCCTGACGATACGCGGTAGGAGAGCAAGGCAGCGCCGGGAAGCGACGCCGTGAAGGTGCTCGGGCGATAAATATGGCGACGAATTCGATGAATGTGAGGATGACGGACGGGGAGGCGAAGACGCCGAGTATATGGCCTGGGAGGGGGGCTTCGTGATGAACTGCTTGAGAGCTTCACGGATAACGTTGTCTGCCAGTCGCGTATTAGCCAGTCACCCAGGGTGGACCTACAAATCGATGGACTTACGACATTCAAAGATGACGATCTGCCGGGGCCAGAACCCACATTTAGCGTGTGCAACGCGTAATAAGCACGGAAGGCTACATACCTGCCAGCTATTGGCAAACTGCCTAAGCTCGGTCCTTCGCTGCTGGGGATTGCCGTGTGGGTCCAGCGGGGCGGCGAGCATCGCGTCAAGCTCTTGCCAGCACCGGTCCAGGTCGCTCCAGATTTCGCGCATCCCGTGAGCGTCTACGACACCGTGGTCCTCTGCCCTCCGTGTTGCCTTAATGCCGGTAAGCACGGTATGAATTTTGCGACAGGCGTTGCCGAGGTCCAGCGGCGTTGCAGCGGCGTGCATTAAGTTCACGAACGCCTTGCCGCTGAAGTGTGATGGCTCAGCAGAGTAGCCGCCCATGGCTGACGCGTGCTCGATGGCGGGTGGCGATGGCGGGGAGGGTCCCATGTCAAAATTAAGCGGCGGTAATGTCCTTTGGAAAGTTTCCAGGTCGTCCCCGCTCCTATCCGTTGACAATAAGAGACTAATCCATAGAGGGGATTTTAAAGGACGTACAAGACAAAACGACCGCCCCGAATGCCTGTGATTAGGCCCTCTTGGGTATAGGCGTACCAGAACAGCCTAGCGCGCACTGATGCATCGTCGAAAGTCGAGGACTGAGAGGCGGATAGCACGCAGAGAGCTTGTACTTGCGACAGGGTTGCTTCATGAATGGCCAACCGTTCAAGGGGCTGTCCATCTGCCCAGGTCATCAGTGACGGACCGTATCTCGAGGGGTTGATAGCAACTTACCCTCCATGAGGGGAAGGAGCAGCAAAAGAACGCGAAGGCCGTCCAAGGTCGGGCGCCGCAGGACGCCGTAAAGGTCGATGAGCTCCATGATCTCTCGCAGAAAGGCCTCCGTCTTGTTCTTCCGCTGGCGCAGGCTGGTCCCCAGGCGTGCTGAGGCATCAGAACTGGAGGTATCTGGTGTGCCGTGTGGGCCGACGGGGGAGCCCTCTGAGTGAGGCATTCCCCTTTCATCCAGACCGAATGACGCCGCCCAAGTGACCAGCATCATCGCGATTAAACCACCCTCGTTTCCGAGAAGGCGAGTCCCTTTGCAATGGGCGGCAAATCGAGCAGGGAACTCTAGTGAGTCAAGTATGGGTCCTAGACGCAGTCACGCGTTATTAACCACGGTAGAGGGGAGAGAAGGAGGTCAAGTACGTTGTACGACAAATGAGCGCCAGAATTGTGAGGCGAAGAAGTCGGAGTGGAGAATCGGGATGATACTTGCTGCCCTCGACGCCGAACTGGTGGAGGATGAGTTTCCATCCTGATCAGCGACCTTTCCGTAGATTGCTCTGAACGCATATGAGCGCTGGACGAGTCTGTTTGAAATGATGCAATTTACTCACTCGACTTGCTGCAGGCGCCGTCCTCGTCTGAGGAGTTTCACGGCTTTTACATCAGCGAATTCGTCGCTGATTTTCACGCGATCAGGATGACAGTGACCAATAAAAGTCGGCCGGTACTTACACGCATTTGATTCCACGTTCTGTGCAGTTTGAACAGGCGGGATGGGGCCTTAGGGAATTGATAGGGAGGTCCTTGAGGTCGCAGCGAACTCTGGAAAGTGGATCTGTTTTAAGACGGCGCGAGTTGGGAGATTACGAGAACCGACCTTCGCATGCGGCACGCGCCACAAGCAGAAAACTGCTGACGCGAGGACTTTGGTTGGCTGGAGGAGCGGCGTGTATATGGGGCAGTTGTGGAGTTGCGAGAGCCATGGGTTGAGGGGGACGCGGCAGAGGAGCCTCTCGGGGACATTGTGGAGGCCGGGGATGGAAAGGGAGGTGAAGAGGGAAAGGGAGACGGGGCTGAGGCTTGTTTGTTTTATAGAGTAATTAAAGAGGACTGAACATGAGAGGAGATTAAGGATCAAAACGAAGCGGGAGTGACGTTGACTTGGCGAATGAAGAAGGGACGACTGGAGCGGATCTGGGGGAGGGCAGAGATCTTACATGTTGCGAAAATAATGCCAGCCATTTCCTCGAGGACGATTAGTCGCCGGGAGAGATCTCTGCGCCGGTGGCAGTACTTTATTTCATTAGTGGGATCTCACCGTGCAAGAACCCTGCAAAATCCGGACAGCGGATTGGACAGCGGCGCCCATTGGCCAGCACGCAGCCCTCCCATAGGCCGGCGCGGATGGAATCCCGGCGTCTGCCGGCCCAACCAGCGAGCACGGACGCTAGCTCCCGCCGGAATTCCTAGTGGCCATCGGCGATGCTGCAACATGCACGCAACATGCCCACAAATGGTCATACTCTCTGATCAGCATGTCCTCCCCATTTGGACGCCCATCGCCTGCCCAATCAGAGCCCTGCTGTCCGAGTCCATCTTATCGTCAGCCAAGACAGCCTGTCTACGAACCTCATTCCATCACTTATCGGCATCGCGGCCCCCCTTGTCGGAGAGTCATCTTGAACTCTATCTTGTCGGCCTCACAACTTTCTCTAAAATAGCGCGCTAGAACAAATCCGCAAGTAAATTAGGCGCAAAGAGGAAACCTGATCACCGACTCATCATACTCGTCATGGCTTCGATTTCCCACTCATCCCCGATGGTCATGCGGTTTTCTTAACGACCCAGGGTCAGAACATAATTGGTTCGCAGTTCACGACGGGGTTAGATCCCGCGTTGCGCAGCCCACCGTCGGGGACCGATGATGTCGAAATGCATGGATTTGTACGAGATAATGCATGATACCTGTCGAGCTACGCATTCGCCTTCATTGTTGCGTTAGAAGCCCTGCTTTTCTCAGTGCTCTCCTCAACTGTCCGACGGTCCTTTGTTCTGGGTTCAACTTCACGTCGCGCGTCATGGCTTCAATGTTGCTGCCATGTTTCTTCACTAGCGGTTCCAAATATTTCACTTCGCCAGAAGAGACATGTCTCGAGCCAACCCCTGACAGAGGAAGGGAGAGTGTTGTGGAGCTAGTAGGTGTTGCAGAGATGCTTTCAAGGGCTATAAAGGGGTGAAGGTGAGACGAGTATTTGAGACGGAGATAATGGATGGGTCAAGGGGATGCTAACATAGTAGGCAACGTGCACTGGGCATTCATAGAGAAAAGAAGCGCTCCGCGTTGTGAATGAAAAGGGAAAGTTCAACATCGAATTCGATGCACTAGAAACCGGACAAGACAATAAAAAAGAGCATGCCTGCGACTCACCTTCTGCAATGCTCCCTTCCTGGCCAATCTTAGACGTATTCCCAGGAAAACCCTTGGCCCACCGTTGACGCACATCTTCATCAATATGCGAATCGACGCCGTCCAAGTCAAAGTCATCTGTCTCCATGGCCTCCTCTTGTGGATCTTCCTCCTCGTTCATTTCGACACCAATCACATTGCCGGCCTCATCACGTACGATCCTCCCAAATCCGCTTGGTACGCTCGTGCTTGGAGGATTAGGATTCGTCCAAGTCGACGCTGCAGGCTGCTGCTCAGAGTTATTTTGGGCCGTGGGCCCTAGCGGTGTCTCAACACCTCCGGAGGCTACAGGATCGGATGACACCAAGAGTCCAAGTTTCGCATAACTATGGGATTCGGTCCGTTCAGGGACCTTCTTGAGTTTCATTCAAAGAATACAAGAAGAGAGAGAAAAAAGAGTCGGAGGCGTACTTTTGCCGAACGGTCTTCTTCTTATCCCAAGCGTCCTGCAGCACCTTTGGACCACGGATTGCTAGTTAGCCCTGTCAACGGCTGATTTTTGCAGATAACCGGAGATGATACTGACGAGGAGTCTTCTTCAAATTTCTCTTCGCATGACGTGAATGAGAGACGGGTTTGTGGCTCGACGAGCGGGCCTTGCGACGTTGTCGGGGGTTCGCCATGATGTAGATCCACTGTACGACGAGAAGAAAAGTCTCGATAAGATAAGACGAGAGGACAGCAGGTGGAGAGAAAAGCAAACCTTTGATCGCTGGCTAGGCAAAAAATTTGCTTACATAACCGGCATCGACCGGGAAATCCGTTTCCGCTGCCCTCCGCGCTTGCTTTCCAACTGTCACTACCGTTTTTCGGACATTATCAATGGCCCGCCTGGTCTTCACTCCTCAGTCCACTGTCGCCGCCACCGTCACCGTGCGTAATCATTTTATTCCTTGCGAAAAGGATGAACATTTACCGGGAATAATGCAGGCTACCAAGCGGTGGGTGCCCACCCTCGGGATCTGGGGTGCTAGCGCTGGTGCTGGTGCTCTGCTCGTGAGTGTTCGTCGTTTCGCAGTGCCTGTACCAAGTGAACGAAGGTTTGCAGCTCCTCTCCGTAACGCCCCTTGTGAGACGCGAACTTTTGGAGAAAGTGCCCGTTGTGAGTCTACCTCGCGGTCTGCAATGACAAACCGATTCTCAAATCCCGCTAGCTTGGTTCGTATTACCAGGACAAGACGCCAGCCTCCGATAAGCCATTCTAGACTCTGCTATCCTCGTGTTCTACCTGTCTATGCCAAACATCAAACAACCTTTCTGACCAAAACACCTGAACTTGGGAAGGTCGCGATATACTTAGTGTGGCGGCACAGAGCATCTGAATTATCGACATAGATGGGGATAAAATAATGTTACATGCGTCAAAGCTTAGATTCTATCATGTCGCTTGTGAGATCCAACGCAACTCGCCTTTCCAACTCCTTCACGGCGTCTAGTGTCTTTCCAATTTCTACTACTGTCCAAACACAGTCAGCTAGGGGGAGACGAGAGGGAATGGCTGTTTCTCACTGATTGTACTCATCCCGAGTTCTCTGGCAGCCTTCAAGTTCCTACCGCAAGTTAAACTTCATCTCACGGATTACGAGTCAGGTGGACCTACAGGCCAATATCATCGAGGAAAATAGCCTCGGATGGTTTAATTCCATTCCGTTCGCAGGCCAGCAAATAGAATCCTGGCTCGGGTTTTCTGTCCCTTTATGTCAGGCAGTGCGTCGCCATCGTGAGAGTTGACCCACCTCATTCCAAGACTGCTGCTGTCACAAAAGTCGTCGAAGAGCTCCCGGAGATGATTCGGTGTTGCCCCTTCGCCCCAACTGAGGAAAGCACGTTCTTCCGCGGGGATGTTGACGTTCGCGAAGTTGTTGGTCAAGGCGATGATCTTGTGCTTCCCCGCAGCTGTTTGATATAATAATAAAGAACGGGCGAATAGAGGGCTAGTGCGTACCTCGCAGCCGGCGGATGGCAAGACGTATGTGAGGGTCGTATTGGTTCGCTTCACGCATCATGGAAGCGAAGAGCTTTTTCACAATTAATATTGTCAGCCTTCGTCGAGGGAGACAGAAAATAGAGAGCACACACATCCCGTCCATCAATCACCAGCTTCTCTGGCAACGGGGGACATTCTGTTTTGGCGACAGCATCTTTCAGCTCAATTTCGGGAAGAAAGAATTAAGCTTACCTATTCCCTTCCGTTTGCAGTAACCCTTATACCTGCAGTAAGATAAGTCCGGCTTCATTCAGGGGTGTTCCCTCTCGAGCTCACCACACGTTGCCATTTTTTGTGTCGGAGAGATCACGGCCAAAGGCCTCGTAAAACGGGAACAATTCGAGCTCACCCCGCTCAAACTTCTGCCATGCACCTTGAGATCCATGACCAATTCTAAGAAGATCCTAATTCAATAATCGAGCCTGAATGCAAAGACAATGGTGGAAGGCGTACATGGAGCAATTCAGATAGTTGACGGGTAGACCAAGTTTTCGTTCGTACTCCGCGATAGCGATGAAGGGGCTTCGCATTACGACACCGCCGATCTAGTACATTATGGGTGCGGGTTCGATGGGATCTTGGTAGTGTGCTTACTCACGTCGAAGATAACTGCCTTATACATCGTGTGCTGAGATTATCCTGTTCGGCGGAAACGTGTGGGCGATCCGCGCAGGGATGTTGGGAATATTATGTGTGTCTGGCAAGATGATTGGAGGTTCTTACACTAATTAAGTCTGTCTGTTCGAAGAGATACCATTGGTTAGAACTTGAAGAGGCAAAACAAGATTCACATTGGGGTTAAAGACTGAACTCACGGAACATATGTTGTGTCTCGTGTATGCGGTATGGAGCAGAGGTGGCTTTCCAGCTGCCTCGTTTCGATAGAGAAGATGCTGTAGGAGATTCAAGAGGCCGATACAACGAGCGTCGGACTGAAAAGCTGTCCGCCAGCCTGTGTGGGGCAGTGAGAGGACGCCTGCCCGGCTCGGCTACTACAAACGCCGCAGTTATGGCGGCGTCACGTGAAGGCGGAGGCGATGCCCGAATCGGACAAGGATTCTGTGGCGCGCGTTTGTTAGGCCGCGAATTCGCTGTTACCAAGTTGGGTGGGAATGATAAAGATTTTGAGCGCCTATTTAACGTACACTGACATATGTCATGGTGGTGCTCTTTTAGGCGCCGGCCGTCGTGAAAGGCACACTTTAGTGAGTCTAGACCTACTGGACCGCGAAAGCCCGGATATACACGCACACCACGAGGCATACAGCGCGTCATCGGGGAATAGCTCGACGTTACTGGAAGGTCAAACATCTCCTATGAGGTCTAGGCTGATGTCCTAATGCTAACAATAAGTCACCTTGTGACCATGCTCCTCCGACTCAGCCAGTGATGAGATTAACACTTCTTTCAGTGCGTATTCACTGCATGGTACTGTTACACTCCTATTATTCCTCTAAGAGGCTGGCCTTTGAGTCATAGTCGCTAACTACCAATCATGCTACATCAGCAAATCCTGATTTTGAGGGCCAAAATGGCCTCAATTTTAGCATTACAGCGTGTTATGGCGTGTTACGTAGCACTACGTAACGCGACATAGCGCTGTAATGCATCTTCTTATCTATTGAGATAACCCCCCAATTACGGAGTGCTACGTACCCTCGTATAGCACTCATAACGCAATCAGGAATTGCTGATGCTACCGTACCTTCCGGAGAACACGAAATTTCGGCAAAAAGAAAGCGAGAGCGTGCCCAGGGAGGAACTACTCGCACCACGCCCACGCCTGCCATAGGACTTAGACAAAGACATCAGTGCTTCTACCTTCCAAGGCTTTTCTTGGTGTCTTAATCCAGAAATACGCGCAGACGGCGAGGGCGGCAGAGGCTCATACCAAAGCTGCACAGCCACCACCGCAGCCCTCCACCATCTTGGCCGAACGGCCTATAAGTATCGAGTCCGGAGCTATGACACACCCATCATCCTCTCTGCCACTTACTCTCGCGAACGATGTACAACGCGGGGTATCCATCCAGACACCAGTCTTACTATCAGCCTGCATCTCAACCTCAAGGATATTATCGAAACCAACCACCGCCAGCGCAATACTATGGTCCGCCACCTGGTGCTGATCCCCAACTATGGCAGTGGTTCTCCAACGTCGACAAAGATCGTTCGGGATCTATCACTGTTCATGAGCTACAGAACGCCTTGGTCAATGGTACGCTCGGGATGTCGCTACTCGAACTAGAAGATTGGTTATCTCATTGTCTTTGCTGTGCTGCACAGGCGATTGGTCCAGTGAGCATTCTTTTTCGCCTTCCCACAGCGCCGGCGCTGAACCGCCCTTCTAGGGTTTGATCTAGACACAGTGAAGATGCTGATGTCGATATTCGTGAGCTTAATCCGCGAACCTTGCTAAATCAGCCCTTTTACATTGGATCCTGCAGGACACGGACAGAAGTGGAACAATCAATTTCACAGGTGCGTCATTCCTGTCACCCTTTCGGCGATTTTCTCTAACCTGACCCTCTAGAATTCGTTGGACTCTGGAAATATATCTCTGACTGGCAAAATGTATTTCGTCACTTCGATAAGGACAGGTCGGGCTCGATTGAGGGACGGGAGTTGTCTGAGGCGTTGAGAAGCTTCGGGTACAATCTATCTCCTCCGCTTCTCACTCTCATCGAGCAAAAATATGGTAATGCACCATTCTTGATCTTCGAAATCTTTTCTCACTTTCTATTCTTTTAGCTTCTGAACCCGTCAGTGGATACGGCCCACCTCCAGGAATAACATTCGATCGCTTTGTGCGTGCATGTGTCAACGTGAAGACATTGACGGAAGCTTTCCAAAGGTGAGAGGCCCTTAAGTTCTCTCCACGGCGCGATACTCAAGTGTAATTGCTATAGAGAGGATACCGACAGAGATGGATGGATACAGATCAGCTACGAGCGCTTCATGACGGTAAGCCTTATGAACCACAAATTCGATCTTCGGATTCACACTTCGTACCTATTAGATTGTTCTTAGCGCTCCTTGAAGTCTTTAACCTGTGAATGATAGAAGAGATGGACTACGGCCTCCTTGGTCGACACTTGGTTCCTGTTCTCGTCCAGCATATATACTGTACTTTCAACTCGAAGTTCTTCAGATTATTCACGATTTCCCCTTTTCCTTGTACGACCACCGTAGCTTATTGTTCGTTAATGTTAATCCTGTACAACATCGTCGCTGATAACATTCAATCGCGAACGGTCAGACAGCCAAGAAAAGGGGGATCGAGGATGAGCGCTGACGGCTGTTCACGGGGTAATATCTTTGATATGGGACTCTCGCCCAGAAAAACTCCCAAGACCGGCACCACTCGAGCTCCCGTGAACCGGGGCCGAGTGTGAACGCGTCACACGGGAAGCATCGAGGTAAATCACCTCAGTATCCGCAACGGCATTTGGTCGGCGTAGAAAAATAGGAACACGATGAATTTGAGGAGAACATCCACCAGCAACACATATGACGCCCTTCTTGGACTCGATGATCACGAGAGAGGCATTCAGTGAGCCAGCTGATGTTTGGGCAGAATGGGATTTGTTGCACCCTGCCGAGCGGATGATTTCACATGGGTTTATACCTTCAATAAGTCGCCCCGCGTTCCCCTGGTATTCATCTCCACCTCTCCCTCATCCTCGCTGTGCCAAACGTCCTCGAAATGCCCATCGTCACAGAAAAGATCGTCCCATGGCCAGCAGTCAGGCCCTATGACAAGCAATCAGTCGCTGTCCCCGGCACCAAACGCCCTGGTCAAACCGGTACGTCTTTCCGCCTCAGGTTCTGGTGACACCAGCACTGACGGCTGTTTCTCTAGCCCACTACCGCAATGGTACGTGGCACCTTCCTTCCGCTGTTCATTTGTAGTCTCATTCCGGTCAAGGTATCTGGGGATTGATCGACGAAAACACGCCTGGTGTCTTGAAGACCTTGGACGAAATCTGGGACGTTGGCTTGAAAGTCGGCAAGAACACTCCATTCCTCGGCGAACGTCGTCTCGTCTCGACTAACCCGCTGAAATTCGCCCCGACTTACACCTGGATCACGTACGGCGAAGTCGACACCCGAAGGAAATACGTTGGTAGTGCCCTACACTCGTTCTTCCAGAGCGGTGAACTGGGTGGTGGAGAATTCCCAACTGTAGGCATCTGGGCTGCCAATCGTCCAGGTGCGTGTGCTTGCATTCTCATTCCAACCACTGACAAACCATTCATTGTTCAGAGTGGCAAATTGTTGATATCGCCCTGCAAACGTACCAAAAGGTCTCAGTCAGTTTGTATGACACCCTCGGCAAGGATTCGGTTGGTGAGCTCAGGTTCTGATATTTTACAAAATTTTACATTCTTACCCCTCCACAGAATATATGTATACGCCATTCTTATCCCTCGGTCCAAATTATTTCTGATTCCTATCACTAGCATCGGACATGCCCACCTTACCGCTATTTTCTCAACTTCCGACCACATCCCAACTCTCCTGAAGCTCGCACCTAAAGTGCCAACGCTCAAGATGATTGTCTGCATTGATACCATCTCCAGCGACGCGGCTAAGTTGCTTCGGGAGTGGAGTGAAGCAGTTGGTCTCACCTTTAAGACCTTCACCGAAGGTTCGTCTTGCTCAAATTCAGTTCGAGTCCATACTCAATTCCACTCAGTCGAGGCGTACGGCAAGGCGAACCTCATTGAGCCTATTAGGGCTTACCCAGACCTCGTTGCTTCGATTTGTTATACTTCTGTGAGCACTGTTTCTGGCGATTCCACGGCGTTTGCTCATAAAATTTGCAGGGAACCACTAACAACCCCAAAGGTATAGTGTGACCTGATGCTCCGCCGATGTTGTCTAACCATCCGGAAGGTGTCGTGTTACGGCACAAGAACCTCGCCGTTGCGACTCACAGCAACATGTACGGCCTGTCCCTCCCTGACAATGCCTGTCTGCTTTCTTACTTGCCACTCGCGCACATTTACGAGGTAAATAGGTTACGATTCTTACAGTACATGACAATGTCTCACGCCCGTATTCAGCGCGTCTGCGAGCTCTGCACCATCGCCGTTGGTGGTAGGATTGGCTATTTCACCGGCGACCCCTTGCGCCTGCTCGAGGATGCCCAAGCCTTGAAGCCTAATTTCTTTCCCTCCGTTCCGCGTGTCCTTAACAGGGTTTACCAAGCTGCTATGGTTGCGGGTAGCGTTCCTGGACTCAAGGGAACTATCTTCAAGAAGGCGGTGCAGACCAAGCTCGACAGGCTTCACACCACTGGAGAAGTGACACACGCTCTTTGGGATAGGCTGGTCTTCCGCAAGGTTCGTGACTTGACATTTAACATGTCTCTTTCTGGGAACTGAGAGAGCGATGTGGCAGATTCAAGCGGTTCTTGGAGGCGACATCCAGCTCTGCACGAGCGGATCCGCCCCCATCAGCGTTGAGGTCATGGATTTCCTGAAGATCGCCCTTGCCTGCGAGGTTGCGGAAGGTCAGTAATACATGAGCTTTTCTCCTTTTCAATGCATCTTGCTAATACACTTTCTCAGGGTAAGACAGCTGTCATCTGGCACATAAATTCATGTCCTGAATATTCTATTCCGCTACCAGTTACGGATTAACGGAGAACTGCGCTACTACCGCGAAGTCGTGGCCCCTGGATAAAACTGCCAGTGGTACTGTTGGACCGGCTCAGCCCGTCAATGAGATCAAGCTCGTGGACGTGCCTGCCATGGGTTACACGTCGGAAGACAAGCCAAACCCTCGTGGAGAGCTTTGCGTTCGCGGAGTTAACTGCTTCACAACGTACTACAAAGGTATTTCTATGTCGTATACTCCATTCTGGCAGCTCTCCTATCTATCTCTATTCTAGACGAGAAGAACACGAGGGAAGCCGTTGACGATGAGGGCTGGTTCCACACCGGTGATGTTGGGGAGGTAGACTCTGTTGGCCGCTTCAAGATCATCGACCGTGTCAAGGTATGCTTCCTTCCTCTTCCTTCCATTCTTAAGAAGCTCACTCCGCACAAAAACTTCGTAGAACATCATGAAGCTCGCCCAGGGTGAATACGTCGCCCTCGAGAAGATCGAGAACCTATACAGCAGCACGCCACTCATCGCCCAGATCTTCGTGCACGGCGACGGCCTCCAATCGTACATCGTCGCCGTCATCGTTCCGGACCCCATCCAGCTCTCCGCCATCGCTTCGCCGTTGCTTGGCAAGAAGATCTCGCCGGAGGACACTCCCGCACTCGCGGCTGCGTGCAAAGACGAGCGGGTTGTGAATCATGTTATGGGCGTGATCACCAAGGTCGCGCAGCAGAATGGGCTGAAAGGGCGCGTCTCATTTTCTTCTTTACTTTCGTTTGGTTTTCATTGCTGATATTTTCTGTCGTTGCAGATTCGAGACCGTCAAGCGCGTCTACCTCAGCCTTGTCCCCTTCTCCATCGACAACAACACCCTTACACCCACCATGAAGATTCGCCGCAAGGACGCCTACAACCTCTACAAGGCAGAGATCGACGCCCTCTACGCCCTTGGCGAGCCATCGAGGCTGTAGACCAGAATGAATAATGCGTTTCACTTTTTTCGGCGCACGCTAATTGTGGACGCGGACGATGGAAAACCTGCCTTACGATCGTACAGGGTTTTATGTCAATTCGATTTATTTTATTATGCAATTTGATTGCTTTGAATTCATACCCACAGAGAAAGATGAGCCTTGTGCCGGCAAAGTGTATGATCACATCAAGCGCTGTTGGACACCAGTGGTTGGACGCCACAGGATTAACGATGTAGGGGATTTCTATTCCTACACCTGGGTCCTGTCGGGATTCCTCTTGCCCCCGACGGGCTGCGGTGAAGTTATAAACGAAAACTCCTGCTTGGGATCCGCCTGTCACTTTTTGTTGCAGAGGTCGGTGGGACGCACGTCCCGTGCGAGATTAGACGCCAACCAAGCGGCGGCGCAATAAATCAGTCGTTAAAATTTGTGTACATGAGAATGGAGGTGGTTACTGCGCCTATAAGCTTTTTCCCCCTTCGTTGACAAACACGCCGCCCATACGCACTCGCATAGTGCGCGTCATGATGCACGATGCCGTACTTGTCCTCGAATAGAACTCGGAGTTCCTTGGATGCCTAGCACAAGCCCTAGACTTTAGAGAAAAAAATCGGCGACCAATGGGGTAGTGTCGTGGGCCCATCCATCGCAAGGCATGGTCAATTGCTTGACATTTGTACTTGAATGATCGTATACAAAACCTATGTGCCGGTGGATATCTCCAGATATCCCCAGTTAATATATCACCTAACACCCACGATGATGTGCACGAATCGAGGACCTTGCCGCGTGGAATCGCGAGCTCCCATACAGATACTCTTGCCAAGACATACATGAAGTGGGAAAGCACCTGCCGTGGGCCGACGGCGTCCACTTGAAGCACACTTTGTTCGACTTTTCACCGGTCGATACCGCACCAAAAATTCAAATAGACATTGCCGTAGGCTACGTCCCGGACAGTTCTATTGAAATTAACAGTGCAGACAGCTGCGAAAAGATACGGGATGCTGAGGGGCGATCCCGTCATCCCAAGGCTATCCAAGACTCGAGATCACGCCTGGATCACAGAAGTAGAAAAGGCGGGAGATTACCCCCCGACTAACCCTATTATTTGTCGGAGGCCCTATCCGCCCCGCCGCTGTCCATTCAGGGCAATTTAAACAAGACTCTTCAGAAGCACACCTCGGGAAGTCTACCCAAAGTCTGCCCAGCGGTCCGATTGGATCCCCCGCCGACCTACCGAAAGGGTTTGGTTTCTCCCCGCCTGGATAGCGCCGCTTCGGTCAGGGAGGCTTGAATAAGGGTTTTGGTGTGCTTCTGGAGTGCTTTAACTTACGATAATTGGAATATTAATGTGGAGGTGGGCGTTCGGCGCCAAAGGTAGATAATCGAAAGACCAGGTTGACTCATCCTGAAGGCCTGATATCTGAGAGTTTGGTCACGTTGAACCCGGCGAAAAAGTCCACCGCCCACCCACCATGGATCATCGTCGGCGAGAGCGGGCTGTGATGGGTCGTGTGAACCAAATGCGGATGTGGCGTCGTCGAATAGGCCAATCACGGCGATGGGTCATTGGGATAGCGCGACATAGCCGGCAAGAGCCTGCAGGTCCCGGAGGTTATTTCTTGTTATTCCATACGGTGGCTCGTTTATGTCGGGGATTTTTCCTCTTCTCGAAGGATGATTTGGTGACGGTACAGCGGATGCTTACGTGGATATGAAAGGATTTATTACGCATTTGTTTCCCTTGACTCGGTTTTTAGTCCGTGATGCAGACAACGACGTTCCGCCCTGGCTTGACGGTGAATTATGACAAGGCTAGAGTGGTCGTCATTGGCTGGAGTTCACGGAGATGCAGTGACACGGCGGGATAAGCGATTGGTCCGTCATGACAGCGAATGATATGTCGTGAAAGAGAGAACAAGCAGGCTTCTCAGTGACGGAAAATGATCAGACGTGAAGGGGAGCCAATGAGAAGTTCGTTGATCAGTAGGACTAGGAGAGCCAAGAGTCGTCGTTATCTTCCAGCTGGACCTGAACAAAGGTAAAGCCGTTCATTGTGACAGTAACGATCCAGGTCGGGGATAAGGCCGAAGAGAATCTCGGGCCGAATGTGGCAGCCTGTTTTGCCTCCCGCCATGTCGAACGAAAGCCCGATCGTTGTTGCCCCCCGCCCTGTGCGCCTCGCCTCTGCCCTCTTCTCGCGCAGACCGGACACCGAAGACGTCAAGGTCTCCTTCTTTGCGGATATCAGGGAGAGCCCGTCCCCGGCCAGCGCCGAGCAGCCCCGCTCGCCCTCCTATTCCCGCCCCCCGAGCTCCGCGCTGCCCTCCGAGGCCCTCGACGAGTTCCTCTCCATCCTGCGCCCCACCTTCGCCCGCAAGCCGCGCCCCGTCGCCTTCCCGGCCTTCCTCCCCGAGCGCCCCCTCGCCTTCCGGCCCCTCCAGCGCATCGACGGGCCTGCGCCGCCCGACCGCGCCGATCTCGACCCCCGCGACGGCCGCCTGCCCACGCCCGACGAGCCCACCGAGCTGAGACAGCCGCAGCAGGAGCTTGATGTCCGCTGGTTCTCGTCCTCCCTCCTCTGTGCGTCCCCATCGCTCCCACGTGTCCCACGCTTGCTCATTGGCTCTCCTCCAGCGTCCCCCATCTCTCGCATGCACACCCGCAACCCCTTCCAGCGCAACCACGACACCCATTCCCCGGTCCCCTCCCCGTCCCCCCTCAGCCCAGCAGCCGTCCCACTCCCCGCCCCGTCCCCGAGCGAACTCCTCGACACCATATGACCCACCCACGAACCACGAACCATAAAGATAGCCCACCTTCGTTTCAAGCCCAAGCTCTACCTTATCTATACCAAGCTATTGTAACGGATCACCACCCTTTCTATTATAAGCCTATATCCATTCTCCTTTTCACCTTCTTTTCCTTCTCTTTCTCTCACTCAGGATATCCTTGTCCTCGCTCTGTTTTGTCACGCGTATCTATTATACAAGATCCAGATATCAAATTCCTGTAAATCTGTACGGCCTTTTCATCTTCCGCACCTGTAGCCACTTCATTAAACTTGTTGTCTCAATCTCTAAGCCCTCACTCAGCTAAGGTAGCCAGGGTGCCCTCGCCTGCCCACCAACGCCCTCGGTCAGGAGGACCGCCTTGCCATCTGCCGCAATGTAGAAGCAGTCTTCCAGCCGCACGCCAACCTGCAGGTCCTCATCGCTGTCAGTCAGTATTATCTCTTGCTTGCCGCAACTCCCAAAACGCCAAATGACAATGCACATGGAGACAAATTGCTTCAGGGGAAGTGGAAGTGGCACATAACCGTAACATGACATACCTCGCCTTCGATGTAGATCCCAGGTTCATTTGAGAATGTGTGTCCAATTTCGATAATTTGTTCGTTCCCACCGCGGAGATATGGGTGCTCGTGGACCTCTAATCCAATCCCTGTGGCAACATTTGATAATGTAATCAGTCAAAGCAGCATCATTCGAGTATCGAAAAGGGTTCGACGATACCGGAAAAAGTAGAAACTCACCATGTCCAAGCCGATGCGTGAAATACTGCCCATATCCTTGGCTCTTCAACGTTTTCCTGACCTCCTCATCTACCAGCCTTGTCCGCGTCCCGTTCCGCGCCACGGAAAGAGCAACGCGCTGCGCAGCATGTACGTGCTCCCATATCTCTCGCTGGCGTGCCGAGAGGTACGAGGGCCCTAGGGACACCGTCTGGAGTGCGATACGCGGGAGGAGTTGTAAATTAGTTCATTTTGAAAGGTCCGGAAGAACGAGCGAGAAGGGGACGAAGCGACGATGGGAGCGGAAAGCGGAAAAGGCAGCCAAGAGTTGAATTGAACAGCGCTAAGGAAAAACGGAAGTGAAGGGAGGAGGAGGAGGTGAAGCTCGTGCAGAATCATAATTGCCAGTGCGAGGGAATTTGAACTTGTGGGCGCCTTCGGGAAGTTCATGAACCCATCACGTTCATGTTCCAAGTTCCTGAAGATAATGGAGCAGGGTGTACGCTCTTCATCCGAGGGTCAGCAGGGGATGAAGAGTCGGATCGAGCTCCGAATCACGATTAATTGAAAGTGAAGACGAAACGTCTGTCTGCACCTGGAGCTGGCTGGAACTTGATCATGACAAAAGAGTAAGATATCAAGGCTCTCGTCGCAGTAGTTCAATCAAAGGCACGAAGACGGATCATAAATGATCCAGAGCACCCATTCCAAATTTTGCTGGAAAATGGCAGGAGGAGAGAAGGTTTCAAGAAAGTGAAGCCAAAAAGGAAAGATAACCGAAACATAGATGAACTCACGCGGGTAACATCGCTCCAGTATCCGTGCAGCGAGGCCGTGCAATCGAACAGCGCAAAGTCCGACTCGGCCAGCGTGCGGTCCGTACCACTCCCATGAGGTAGAGCTGCGTTTTCTGTATGAGGGAGGGGGTGCAGGTGTTCGTTAGTCTTGGTATTGGTGTAAGGGTACGAGTGTGGATGTAAGTGTGAGAGTAAGCGCTAAGAACAAAGGCGTGATGCGTGAAGAGGTGTATTGATAAAGGGACATGAATGACAGGAAGGAAGGGCCTCGCCTCGTCTGGAAGGAAGGAAGGGTTTGGCTGAAATTTGGGAGTTGACAAGCCAGGGAGACCCTCGAGAGCTGGTTAATACCCGGTACTCTGGCACTGACATACTAGGGTGCAAGGACGGTCCAGGAAGGTCGATTCTCGAAAGTCGTAATTCGTAAGAAGAAATATTAGGTGATTAGATTGAGACGCTCGACGCCGCATTGACGTCGAACATGGAACATGTACACTGTCTGTATCATCGCCCATCTCGCGCAATGACAATGATAATGACAGCGCGCTCCCGGAGAGCGCTTATATCTCCGATGTAAATCCAAAGACACAACCAAAGCAAAAAAAAGGAGTAAAAGTCCATTTTCGCCGTAAGAGAGGAGGAAAAAGGGATCTGCGCATGGTGCATAGCTTACTCACCTCCGAACAGTGTCAAGCATCCGCCGTTTGTGAGCCCAGCGGCGCCGAGGACGGACGCTACCGCGCTCCGGGCTTGGGATTCGCGAATCCCAGGGTACAGATGCTTGTGCACACCCCGGACGGCGAGGAGGGTGGCCTGGAGGGGTAAGAGACGTCAGTCAGTTGAGTTCGAACTTTTGGACAAGTCTAATTGTAGGATAGGTGGTGTTTCGTCGATAGAAAGAACGAAAGAGCAGGCGTATCCGGGATCAGCCAGGTAAATTCCAGCTTAGACTGGGATCTGGGGGTGGAGTTTCTGGAGATCCAACTCAATGCCAAAGAGACGGATGGGGCGGGAGAAACACGACAAGGATGGGAATAGGAAGAGCATAAACACGGATAGATGCAACCCCAGAATCGGAGCACGAATGTCGCAGTAGTTCGAGAACACTGGCGCGCCGCGTATGGCATTCTAGGTAATGATATGGGATGGGCTTCAAACCAACTGCCGCTTGACCGCTCAAGCTGACGTTCGACAGCGGGAAGATAAAAAAAAGCGCGACCATGAGCGACCAATTCCCAACAGAATGGCTGGAACTAGCCATGTATTCTTGGGTACGATTGAGTCGGGCCCAAAGGTTTGGGAGACCGAGTTTTGTTGTGAGCATAGGCGTGCGCCGCAATGATGAGCACCATCTGACAACGTTTATGTTCGGTGTCCATGGACAACCGTCTTTCTTTCTCTTTTAGATGCCAGAAACGACATAGAACTTCTGGTTCCATGCTACTGTAAATTGAGACGAAAATACCGAACACTCGGGAAAAGGCGTGAGATGTTTGAAAACTGAAGATACAGCGTCACGAGAAAGAAAGACAAGAAAAGTCGGAACGACAGAGACTTACTCACCTCATTGACACACTTGAGAATGTTAATTTCAGCCGCGGACTTGCGCTCTCGCATAGCTTTGATAGCTGGCACGGCAGTCAGAACTTGAACCGCGTCTGGTCGGGCATGCTTCAACCCGTCGTCGATAAACTTGCGGACATTATCGTCCAAGAAAATTGGCCCCCCTTCGGAGCCTCGAGCATGCGACGATGCCAATGCCGAAAATACGTAGGCCGACAGCGCTTCCACCGCCACGGAGTAAGGGTTGTCCTCCTCCGCCCATTCAGCGTACTGTACCGGCAACCCGTCGACGGTGGGTATGGGAAGCGCCTTGGCCCGCGTTGCCTCGAACTACAGGGCACAAATGACAATGTCAGCGGGCGTAAACATGATTTTCGAATAAAGGCCATCGGGCCTTGCGGTTCCTCACACGCCAAAGTGCTGGAAAGTAACAGAAACAAACCTGAATCGAGCCCGATACTCACCTTGGGGGTGAGGATCGTCACCTGGGGTTGGGCCCCTATTTCCCCAACAGGGGACTCAGAGGCGATTGGGGATATCATGAGTAAGAGAGGTCTCTCGGAAAGACGCCAGCTGGCGTTGGAGAAATTGGCATAGAATTGAGTGTTAGCGCCTGGTTCGGCGACATATGCTTTCCCTCCGAGAGCGTGCAGGAGCTCGGCGAGGTCGGTTTGACGCGTCAGGTACTCGTCTTTAGATATCGGTGGTACATCAGCGCAGTGAGACTTTAGCCTTTGGTAATGCGGGCTATCGATAGGCAGGGAAACGTCAAAAACTTGCGATTGACCATATTGAATAGCGAAGATCCAAGTCAGCCCGGCGACGATGAGAATTCCTGGGATGAGTTTGCGAGATGGGTGAGATCGTTCAAGTGCGGGTACAGTTGAGAGTTGGGCGTCGACCTTGGTGGCTTGGCCGTACACCGGCGCTGACATCGTGGACGAAAGACGGTGGGCCCGTGAGTCCAACTTGTTCAACTATCGGGTCAGGCGGGCCGGAGACGCGACTGGAAGCCTCTGGGCTGCGTTATCTGACTCAACAGCGTCCACCATGGACGACACAGACACCCTCATCGCCCTCGTCTCCAGTCTCCTCCCTCAGCCCCGCACCAATGATGCTATAATCGATGCACTCGTACAATCCAACGGAGATATCGAATCAGCGACCCGATATCTCCAGTCTGACGTTGGATCTTCCAAGAAACGCAAAGGCGTCGATCTCGAGACGTGGCTAAAGCCTCATTCAAAGAAGGCAAAAATACCCGAATCGAAAACCTCTTCCTCTTCAGCACGTGTTGCTCTAGAACCTGCCGCTATCTCTCCATCGAAGCACAAGAAGCCACCTTCGAGTTCAAGTTTGAAACCGACTGACTTGATGGCAATTTTACGCCCACCCCCTTCTCCACGGAAAGAACCCCCTCGTTTCCCCCCCATGACGCTGTCTACCCCGGAACTAGTGGCCCAGCACACGCCCTGTACGCTGCATCTATCGGTGCTTCCACCCGACCTCGCGTGTCGGCTCTTTTACACCATGATAGACGCGTCTAAAGAGTGGAAGAGGAACACCTGGTGGCTTTTCGATCGGGTGGTCGAAAGTCCTCATCTGACGTCCTTTTTTACGCGTCGGACCGATGGATTAGACAACGACGAGTCGTGGCATGAGGCTGCACAGTTCTGGTGAGTTCTTTTGCACTTGGCTTTATCATACTTTCCACTCGGGTCGGGATACCCGTAGATGGACGTTTATGAATTACATTTGATCATGTTTCATAGGTACAACGGACGCCCAAACGGCGTTCCAGCCCCATTTCCTCCTGAGATGGAGGAGGCATGCAAGATCGTTGAAAGGGTCGTAAACGATGAGATGCGGAAGCGCAAACGATACAAGCGCGAGTGGGGTGGAACTCCAGATGGCGATCCTCTCTGGAGAGCCAATGTCGCCGCTTCAAACTGTTATCAAGGCGGCAAGGAAAGTGTGGGATTTCATTCTGACCAGCTCACTTATCTCGGTCCCTACCCCACCATCGCGTCTCTGAGCCTTGGTAGGTCGATTTACTTCCTGAGATTGCGTCGAGCTTCTGATCGCTTGAAAGGGACACGACGAAACTTCAGTCTCCGCGAGGTTGTCCCAACTGACCAGACGGGGATGAGGAAGGCTCAGACATTTAACATCCCCCTTCCACATAACTCTGTACGTGGTCAAATTTCATTTCCACATTGCCATTGTCAAGATCCTGAGCACAATATATCCAATTCTCAACTATTAATCTGACCCACGATCATAATCGCACACAGCTGACGATCATGCACGCGTCGTGTCAAGAGAGATTCAAACATGCGATACCTCCTCAAAATGCCATCGATCTCTTCAGGCCCACGTTCCCCAAGACTCCCAACGGCACGGTCGAACCCTCAAACTGTCGAATCAATATCACATTCCGGTTCTACCGTCCAGATTTCCGCCCAGAAAGCATTCCTCGCTGTAAATGCGGGGTACCCATGGCTCTTCGACCTGATATGAAGAATCAGAACGAAGAAGAGACCGATCGATACTGGTGGTCTTGCTATGCGGGTGCACAGAACGATGGGAAAGGGTGCAAGTATTGGAAAGTCATGGATATGAAAGGGGAAGGTCGTGGCCCGTATGTTGGCGACTCAAGCACGGCGAGGGCAGATGAGAACCCCTGATTGGTTGCGTCATTCGGATGTTGGTCATCATCGGACCGGACTTTACCCACGCTTTCAATGGAGCGAGGGATCTTTGAAATACGAGGCGATAGGGTACGTTCATCGGGATCTGACATATTTCTCGATTGCGACTAACCGTTCTTTCTGAAGGTGCTGTTTCATGTCTTCTTTTCAGATTGCGATGTGTTCACGTAAAATTCGTGTGCACCATTGCTGCATGGAGTTGAATACAATTAAGGGAATTTTCAGCACAGCCGAGAAGCTGATGTGTCGCATTTCTGCTTCCTACACTCACCTGCATTCGTTCAGATAGGTGAAATCGGCCCACTCTTCTACCCTATATTCACCACCCTCCCACCCCGTGATGCCTAATACACCCACGTCAGAAAGGACTCCCCTTATGGATCACGATGAATGCGATTCGGCGGACCATGCAGATTCAACATGTTTCCGAAAAGAGACACCACTGCCCAAAATCCAGCTAGGCATATTATGCCTCTTGCGCATTTTGGATCCTATGTGCTTTACGCAGATCTTTCCTTATATCAACGAGCTCGTGAGCGATCTTCACGTCGCGAAAGACCCTTCCCAGATAGGATTTTATAGCGGTTTAGTGGTAAGCTCACGAGTAAATGAATGCCTCGGGCTGTATCACGATCTTCTTTGGAGGAGAGTTCTTTCGCGTTGTCGCAATTAATAACGATCTATCCCTGGGGTTATCTCTCTGGTATGTTCTGATGTTCTTGACTTCTAGATGTCTATCCACTTCATTTCATAGATCGTTTCGGCCGTCGGCCAATGGTCTTGGTCGGCGTTGCGGGTCTGACTCTCACCACTATACTGTTTGGATTTTCGACCGACTTCACCACCGTCATGATAACGCGTGCACTTGGTACGTCAATAAGATGCACGTCTTCCTACAACTCGTTCACGTGTTGTTTGTCAGCTGGATTATTCTCGGGAAACGTTGCAGTCATCCCGTCAATGTTAATTGAAATCACTGACAACACTAATCAAGCGCTCGCTTTTCCATTTTTTGGTTTTTGGTGGCCTGTTGGTGCGATTGTTGGGTAAGTCTTGCCTGAAACCGCTTCGTCAAATTATTAATGTCATCTTCTAGGCCCCTTCTGGGAGGATTGTTCTCTAAACCTGCGGCACGCTATCCGCGATATTTCGACTACCCATTTCTCAGAGAATATCCGTATTTTTTGCCTTGTCTCCTGGTCGCAGGCTTCTCAGCACTCTCATTTTTCGTTGCCTGGTTTTGGCTCAATGAAGTCAGACCCCCTTCCGTCGCCTTTCAACGGCATGAGCTTACCCAGTTTGACTGCAGACACGGCAAGTTGACAAACGCGATCCTCAGAAGGCTTCGCCTCCTTCCTACGGGACCACAGACCCAAACTCATGGGATTCCGCACCACAGGACGAGAATTTTAGCGTCAGGGAGCTATTAAATATCCCGATAATCCGCGCACTCTGTACATCTGGCTGTGCATTGAGCTTCCTCTCTTCTGCCTTTGATATTTTGTTCGTCCTTTTCTGCTACTCGCCCATACGCTCAGGAGGCTTGGCGTTCGACGTAAGCTCGCCCCATGAGCCATTAACCCCACTACTTGCTCATATATGTTACCTCCAGACTTCTGAAATTGGATTTGCGCTCTCAGCATCGGGATTTTTGGCAGCCTTGCTCCAAGTTTTCATCATGCCAACTATTCTTCGTCGCGTGAACCATGCAGTGATGTACCACTTCTCGATGAAGATCTGGCCCTACCTCTTCGTCGCCCTACCTTTCCTGAACATCATCGCCCGTCGTGGTATGGACGCAGGGAATGGACAACTATCAACATCTACTATCGCGCTGTTATGGACGGGAATTGTGCTCATCTTGGCGTTTGCGAGGGTGGCTTTTCTATCTTATTCGTGAGTGCAAGTTGCACCCGAAATAGCTTATTTGTTTATTTGGCTTACCCATTTCCTTGTTCAGAGTCAACATGCTTCTCGTAAAGCAATATGCGCCGAATTCTGCCTCACTTGGTTCAACAGCTGGTCTGGTCCAGTTCTGCATCTGTCTTTCTCGTGCTATCAGCCCAGCCTTTGCGAGGTAGAGCTCTCTCATCACATCCAGTTCGCGATTGACTTCGATTCCGCTTCCTTTAGCTCCATGTTTGCACTTTCGGTTGACAAGAACTTGCTTTGGGGATACTTTTGGGTATTGGTCATGGCGTCAATAGGTTTAGCGGGGTGCTTGGTTTCCAGAAATATTGTTGAGGAAAGCTCGAGATTGCAGTAAACTACTATCCACCTTGTATACCTATTAGACGCATACCCTAGAGCACAAAAAGTAAAGTATTTCTAGCAGCAGTCGCCGTTGAACAAGCAGGTGACCACACGCGTTTACAGTAACGCTCTCATTTCGGCATCTACGTCGTCCTCTTCGCACGTCTCAACGTCTAGCCTCACACATCCCACACGATCTCCTCGAGGCAAGGCGGTATATCGACACTTGCCCACTGACTGTCCACAACCACTGTTCTAGCCGTCACCATGACGGACAGGGAAGCAAGACCTTCCACGGACGCAGGTTGGTGCGAACTCTCGAAGCTCTGGATTACCATTCATCCCACATGCATGCAGAGAACGCCCCGCTATTACGAAGTAGCGAAGACGACGATGTTCCCAATGGAACCTCACGCCCTAGCTTCGGCGAACGCGTCAACTCCATCGCACAAGAGCCTCTCACTCCCCTGACCAAGATCTTGCTCGTGCTCGGTCTTGTTCTCCTTCTCACGAGTTCGGTGTGTCAAATCCTCACTAAGGGAGCTTCTAGCGATCTTAACTTCATTTGAAATGCTTCTTAGGTATTCATTGGTCTGTTTGCGGGTGCCCAACACAGGTTGAGCTTGGAGCGAGAGGAGGGAAAGCATACAACGACAGTAACGATTACAGCGACAGCGACTGCCACTACAACATCTAATTCCGTTTCTATCACCACCTCGACCGCTATCTCGACCACTACTCTCGTACCACCGCCTATTCCTGTTCCGACTACTCTTCCTGAGGAGGTGCGTCTACCGTGAATATATGCCCATCCTCTGCCGACATGCAAACAGAAGCCATGTCTCGAATCCCACTGCATTGTCCTCTCCGCCTCGATTCTGTCTTCTTTGGACCCTTCCCAAGACCCCTGCGAGAGTTTCTACAATTTCGCCAGTTCGTATCCACTTGTCTCGCCGCGTTCTTTTCTCATTTTGTCCAGATGGTGGATGGCTTAGGGCTCATCCTTTACCCGCCGACAAGAGCAGCTTCGGCAACTTCGAGTTCCTCTCTCAGCAGAACCAACAAGTCATCCAGAGGAAATTGGAATCGAACTACTCAGTTGGGTCTGTCGATGATCAAATTCTGACCAAGTTGCGCGATTTCTACACGTCTTGCTTGGATGAAAGGCGCTTGGACGAGATCGGAACCACGCCTCTACTTCACCTCGTGCGCACCGTGAGGAAGTTGTATAGTGGCAACGACACAGATATTACTGGCCAGTCAACTTCTGGGATAGACAAAAAGGTTCAGGGATTGACGGCTGCTGTCGCATTTTTGCATTCTAGAAGCGAGTTACCTTCAACTGTCGCACGCGTGCTTCATTCTGACTTGTCTGACTTGTATATTAGAAATTGGGGCGTTGTTCTCATTTGAAGTCGAAGGTGATGTCGGCGTCGATCCTAACCACATGGTTTTGTGGTTCAGTCAGCCAGAACTGGGTCTGCCTTCCAAGGTGTGATTCTATTTATGCAGAAACTTACTACAGGCGCTAATTTGGCTTTAGGAATATTATGAAGAAAAATCCATTCGTAATGTCTACAAGCAAGTGGTCGAGAAGTTGCTCATCATCCTTGCCGATGAAGATGAAGCAGAATCACGAAAGCGAACCGTCTCTACCCCAGAATTCCTCGATAACGAGGATGCCAATGTGTGGCCTCCATGGCCCTGGCCGCCTTGGGGAGGTGATGGCGACGACGACGACAAACCTACCACGCCGATAAACCGTACAGAGGAGGCGAAGAAACTGGCGAAGAAAGTTGTCAAATTCGAGCGCAAGTTGGCGAAAGCAAGCCTTGACCTGTAAGCGCAATTGTTTTATACCGTAGTGAAACAGTCCATCAACACAGCCATAGAGACATCCTCTACCAGGACCCCATTGCGACCTACAACCCAGTACCGCTCTCTAACCTCACCGATCCTCTTCCAGAAATCCACTTCCCAACTTATTTCTCCACGTTCACGCCTCGCTCATTCCCTAATCGTATCGTCATGACCTACCCGCAGTACGTTGCGTCTCTGTCGAAGATTCTCAATGAGACCGACTCTGATGTCCTCGAGGCGTACCTCGTCATCCGCGCTGCTCTCAACCTGTCTCCGTTTCTTGGGATGGGTACAGAGGCATGGCAGACTCACCGCACACTTTTGGAGACCCTGACAGGTATCAAGAAAGGTGCTGTCGGCGATAGGGCGGAGTATTGTGTCAATCAAGTGGAGAATACGCTCGGATTTGCTGCTGGCCGATATTTCGTCAACGAGACCTTTGGAGGAGATTCGAAGGAAAAGGGCACCAAAGTCATCACAGGTACACTTGTTCGTTGCCTTCATACTCCTATTTCGTGCTCATCATTTCTCATGTAGACATTGTCGAGGCCTTCAAAGAATCTCTCAAAGATATCGATTGGATGGACCAGAAGTCTGCGAAGGCTGCAGCCGAGAAAGCACGTTTTCGAGGCTTTCTTCTTTCCTGTGTCGTAAACTAACTGCGATCTAGGCCGACGCCATTCGCGTGAAGGTCGGATATCCCATCTCGCCTGATACTCGAGACCCTCGTTCGATTGCGCGGTACTACGGCGCTGTCAAGGTTGACAAGAACGACTTCTTCGGCAACGTATTGAGCTCAGCGTTAGTCTTTCTTGTCGTGCCACCGTCAAGTTCGGATTTCTTACTCGGTGACGACTCCAGGACAAGCGACGAATTTAAGAAATGGCTCCAGCTCGGTCGGCGCCGAGATCTCAACGCTTGGGAGATGTATCCGTCGATGGTTAATGCTTATTTCAACCCGCCTTCGAACGAGGTTCGCCCCATTCCGCATCTAGTTAAAACACAACCTATTTGACACTTGTTTGTTAAGATCGTTTTCCCCGCCGGCATTCTGCAGCCACCGTTCTTTGCCAAAGAATGGTACGAAGGTCTCTGTCCTTGCTTCCCTCGACGCCACTGATAAATTGGTAGGCCCAACTACCTGGCTTATGGAGCGTTTGGACAAGTTGCATCTCACGAACTTACGGTAAGTATCCGCAGCACTTATTCACCGATCAGCCATCTTAATTTCGTTAAGCATGCTTTCGATTCCGCCGGCAGACTCTACAATCAAGAGGGCAAGCTTGTCCAATGGTGGACAAACCACACTAGCGACGGGTTCCAAGTCAAGCAGGATTGCATCGTCAAACAGTATTCCGGTGTGTTACCTGGTTTCTGGTTCTAACCTAGGCCTAGTCTGTCCATGACTCATGCGGTTTCTCAGCGTATACCATTGACGATGGTAAAGGCGGCAAGATTCATGTCAACGTAGGTTCCATTTCTTGAGATTTCATTAATCAGGTATTGAAACAACCCTTTACTGTAGGGAAATTTGACATCCGGAGAAAATATTGGCGATACGGGCCTTATCCAAGCATACCGGGCATGGAAAACCCAGTACCACGTCTCAGAGAGGGCTGGAACTGAGTACCTTCTCCCTGGCCTGAATTTCACGAGGTACTAGTTGCTTTGTCTCCCTCCTGGACTCAATTAATTGATGCTGGGCGTAGGGACCAATTGTTCTTCATCTCCTTCGCGAGGATATGGGCTCGCGCCATGAAGCCAGCTGCAGCAGTAGGTCTCATACGGCCGATTATAGTTCTTGACGGTTAACCTCGATGTCCAGGTTCAGCGCATCCGCATAGATCCTCATTCGCCGAGTCGGTACCGGGTAGATGGGACAGTCAGCAACATCCCTGAGTTTGCGAAGGCGTTCAAGTGCTCCAAGAAAGCGAAGGCAAGTCAGAAATATTGATACAATGGTAGAGGTTGGCTGATCTTCCACACAGTTGAATCCTCCGATGGAGGAAAGGTGCATATTTTGGGGTAGATCATGAACTATTTCCTTTATATTTGGGCAAAATATTGTTTTTGAATAAATTATAGGACTCCTTTTGTACTTGGAACGTCGTTGCTGCCCGTCTTTTCGATAGCTTGCCGGATTGCGAGCGCTAGTGCTTTGAAGGCAGATTCGGCCCTGCACCCAAGTGATTCAAATTTTAGCGCGGAGACATTGCACCGCACCTACACGCACCGGTGATGGTCATTCTCTCCCCTTAGCACATCTACGTGCAGTGTCAATCCTGAAGCTATCGCAAAGGAGTAGAAAATGTGAGGAATCATCTCAGTAGATAGATCGCCAATTTTCTCTCGCTTGAGGCCGAGTTCTGTCACACAGTACGGACGCGAGCAAATGTCGATGACTGCTCGCGAGAGCGCCTTGGAATAGGAGTCGTCAATGTACAACATAGATAGAACAGAAAGAATACCTCGTCAAGAGGAGCAAATCCTGTCCCGTATCGTCGAATACCACGGACTTCACCCAGAGCTTGTTTAAACGCGGTACCGAGCGCGATAGCACTGTCTTGTGCAGTCGGTTGTCAGGCGGGACGATAGTACACGATCCAATGGATACATATCTGCAGTGTGATGGTCATCAATCCATAAATCGCCCTTGCATTTCATAGTCAAGGACATGCCGCCATGTTTGGCGAGGGCGGTATACATCTGTCGAGGTGATATTAGATTACATTTGGTGCGAACGGGATTGGGTGTACATGGTCGAGGAAACCGATGCCGGTGGAGACTTCAATTGTCTGCTTGGCATTTGAGCCTGGGGTACAGTCAAGGTCGATGAAGACCTCAATCTGTGTTTCGCTTGTCTTGCGGGAGACAGAAGCTTGCCTGGGGGACATGGTGGAGGTGGTGGAAGGCGCTGGACAACAAGGGCCAACAACACGCGCTCTCGATTTGGTCGCAACTTTTCGTTCTGGCCGATCTCATGCGCGTCCCTCTTCCGTCCTCTAGCAGGCTGCTCCCCGCTCTCTGCGCCTCCCATGTCGGCCTCAGGAGGTCGGCCCCGCCCCTCTCAAGGCCTTTATTTAATTTCCTGATGCGCTCAAAGCCGGCCAAGCCCCAGGAGCCAGTTCCTATTTTGACCGAGGACAATCTCTTCCACCCCTTCTCGAAATCCCCATTCCCCGCCGTGCGTGCCCGGAGTGAAGCTATCCAGCAGCTCGCACCATGTCCCGTCTGTGCTTCGTCACACAATCATGTCCACGCACACACCAAAGCTCAGCCAAAGGCCGTGAAGTTCGAATGTCCGGATTGCGGCTGGCCGTCACATTGCTCGGAGGAACACTGGAAGGAGGATGAGGAGCATCAGAAGTATTGCGCGAGGCTTCGCGAGGCCAATGAAGATGAGCATGATCTTCGGAGCGGCCGGCGAATGCGAGAGTTCGAACTACCTGGTGAGTGCCTTCGCTCTGCCTCACACCGATGGCGTTGGGTTAGAGCTAGAGTCATCCAGGTCCTCAGGGTTATGAAGAGGCTATATCCTTCGCCAATTGGGACGTATTTTGGTATACGCGAGGGTTTCCCTCGATGGACACCGAACGCTCACGCCGGCACGCAAGTAAACTCTTGACATATCCAATTACAATTGCAGGGACGGTGCACCAACACAGCGGTTTAACTTTGAGTAATCAACGCCTGACGCCGGAGGGTAGCCGGTCGCTTGCAGGTATGCACGCGTGGATTATCCTTCAAACCTTTTCCAAGGGCCTTAACTAAATTTATTTGCCCAGCTTTACGAAGTACCCTTCACGTCCCTATAGGTGCACCTGAGACAGAGGAAGCGTCTGTAGGCAAGCCTCAAGTCCGGATATTTATTCTAGGCGCACGAGCCGAATCATCGTTACCCCCTCATGTTTGGGAGCAACTCTGCATGGTCTTCCCTTCAACACATCTCCATATCTTCTTCATTGGCCCTCAAGTGTCCCTCCCGAAGCCCCCGAAAACCCCGCAAGCTGCTACGGAGAAACCGAAGGAGCAGCCCCAGCCAGGAGAGCCATGCGAAGCCATCAAGAACAAAGATGAACCTGCCTACCTCCCTAACGTCTACCAACCCCCAACCCCAAAACCCATTGAGCGCTTAAAACGTACTAGATCGGCAATCGAGCGATACGGAGTGCCATCATACACTGTCCCCTACACCCCTCAATTGACCATCACAGGGATGCAGGCTAATTACGCCGACGTGCACGCGCAGTTCCAGCATACCCTAGATCCCTACAGCGATTTCTTTTTCTTCTTCTCGCCCGGCTTCGGCTTCCCCTCTCCGGAATCATTTGCGGAGAACGGCGAACCTCTCCTTCAGATAGCCTCTCCTACGGAATGGGGTCCAGTCCTTCCCATGCTTCTCGCCAGCAAATGCTCCATCTTCGTCACAGGATTTTCACCTACTGACGTTGAGAGGGATGTTCGATCCCTTTCAACTGCTCCAGATGTCGCCGGAGAATTTGAATGGATCATCACACCTGGCCCGAATACCTTCGGAAGTGAGAAATGGGAAGTGGCCGATTTTGATCCAAGGGTGATGGTCAAGACGAACTGGGGAATTTGGGGCATTCGAGGGAAGAGTAGAGATGTGCAAGAACAAAGAAGTGTTTTCTCGTTTTTATCATAAGTCATTATAGGCTAAAGTTAACCCCAATTGCTCTTAATATACAGCCGTATTGCACGCGATCATGAACGAAAGAAAGATCCATTGCAGAAGATACGATAGATGATGAAAGATGCGTAAGATGTGCGTAGAGGTGAATGTACATGAGAGAGATTCCAGATGAGAACAACTTTTACGCCCTAATCTCTGGCGCCAACTTGCTCGGAGGCGGTACAAACGTCTGTCGAGGAGAAGTCAAAACTTGAATAAAGAGCTGAATGGAAGAAGGAACGCACTCTGGTCTTAATACTGCCAGCAGAGGGCAATCTCGAGTTGCCACAGAGGTAGCGATCCACCTCAGCTGCAGCACCACGACCCTCGCTTTAAAAAACAGCGTTTAGCCTCAATACTATTCCGTATCGCTCAGAAGCTGCCTACTTGATACCCCAAACAATGAGGGATTGTCCACGGCGGCAATCACCGGCAGCGAAGATGCCCTCAACATTTGTCGAGTATTTCTGAGAAAAATACCGCGACTTGAGATGTGTTCATCACAACTGGATCTAGGAAGAGTAATATTTACTTTAGGTGGGGTCTGCACATTTGAACGAGCGTCTTGCTTGACATCCAGAGCCTTGAGAACCGCATTCTCAGGCCCGAGGAAACCGAGAGCAAGGAAGACAAGTTGGGCGGAGAAGAATTTCTCGGAGCCTGGAACTTCCTCCATCTTCCAACGTCCTCCACTGTCCTTGGTCCATTCGACACGAACTAAGCAATGGGTCAATAGTGGTCGATCGACGGTGGTGAGAAGCATACCTGTGTTGAGACCCTTTAACTTGCCCCCATCGTCGACAACGAAGTCCTTTGTGGAGATGCAATACTCCCTAGGATCTAGAAAGATCTGATAGTTAGATCGATTGCCCGTGACCATCTTACTGCATCGACTCACCATTGCCGAAGTGAGCAGCAACTTCGGTGTGACCATAATCAGTACGAAAGATGCTAGAATCACGCTTAGTACGTTGTTCGATCATAATGAAACTCGACATACCGAGGCCATTGGGGCCAGGGGTTGTCGCGTCCTCGGGATACAGGAGGTCTCGGCAATAGCTCAAAGTTGACCACTGATTTGGCACCGTGACGCATAGAGGTACCGATACAATCGTTGCCAGTATCCCCCCCACCGATAACGATAACGTCTTTCCCTTTAGCGTTGATGTAACCTCCATCCTGGAGCTCAGAGTCCAGCAATGATTTGGTGTTCAGCTGCAAGTTATATATGAAAATCCGAAAAATTGGTGTTGAAGTCCCAGTCGTACCTGTAGGAACTCCATGGCGAAGTGAATACCATCTGCACCGCGGTTCGGGATCCTCAGGTCGCGAGGCCAAGTTGCACCAGTACAGACGACAACGGCATCGTTTTCTTCCTGAAGTTGTTTTGCATCGATGTCAACGCCAACATGTGCATTAGGGACAAATTTCTTCGTCAAATGGCATGAGAACGGCTGATAGGAAGGGAGCTAAACGAAACATACGACGCCTTCTGCAGCCATGAGGTTGATACGGCGCTCAACAATCGACTTGTCAAGTTTCATGCTATCAAATTAACGTCATGAGTTCAGGATCTGCGATGAAAGATATAATGACTAACTTCGGAATGCCGTACATCAACAGGCCACCCATACGGTCATTGCGATCATATACCGTCACAAAATGTCCAGCCTTGTTGAGTTGATCTGCACAAGCCAGCCCAGCGGGTCCAGAGCCAATGATAGCGACGTGTTTGCCGGTACGGAAAGAAGGAGGATTAGGAGCCATCCACCCCATTTCGAAGCCCTAATAAAGCTGTTAACAGCGAGAGTACATTCCTCTGAAGCCGACACACCTTGTCAATGATCGCACATTCAATGCTCTTAATGCCGACGGGTTGTTCATTGATGCCCAAAACGCAGGCGCCTTCGCAGGGTGCGGGACAGACGCGACCGGTGAACTCAGGGAAGTTGTTGGTCATGAGCAAACGGTTGAGGGCATCTTGCCATTGTCCCTTGAAGACAAGATCGTTCCACTTGGGAATGATATTGGAGATAGGGCAACCAGTATCCGACTGACAGAAAGGAACACCACAATCCATGCAACGAGCAGACTGATACTTGAGCTCGCTCTCCGTCAAACGGTTGGAAATCTCCTTCCAGTCCTTGACGCGCTTACGAGGAGGACGATAGGCTTCACCGAGTCGCTTGTACTTCATGAAACCACGGGTCTTGTCGAGCTTATTGAGGCGCAGCTTCGTAGTTGAATCGTCCACGAGAGAATCTTCAACATCCACCAGTGCTGGCTCATGACGCTTAGGTGTTGGAGCAGGGCTGAGCACCTTAGGCAACAAGACATCTTGGATCCCATCGGAAGCAAGATCGACTTGGCTAGCAGTTCGAGAAGGAATGAGATCAATGACGCTTTGTCGGAGCTTCTCCTCCTTGTCTCTTGCTGCTTGTTCCTCGAGAACGCGCTTGTAGTCCAAGGGCATGACACGGACGAACAGGGGCAACAAGTGGTGAAAATCGTGGAGAACCCGATCAGCAACTTCCGAGCCGGTGTAGTGACGGTGGTCTTCAATAAGGCTGCGAAGGGCAGCAATTTCACGTGGGTCGGTGACCTTGCCAAGTTCCACCATCTCCATGTTGACTTTGGAGGCAAAGGTATGAGCCGTATCAAGAACATAGGCGATGCCTCCACTCATTCCTGCAGCGAAGTTGCGGCCTGTAATACCCAGGACAACGACACGTCCTCCGGTCATGTATTCACAACCGTGGTCGCCTGTGCCCTCGACGACAGCATTGGCACCTGAATTTCGGACTGCAAAGCGCTCAGCTGCAATGCCGCGTATGAATGCCTCTCCGGAGGTGGCACCGTACAAGCACACATTTCCAATAATAATGTTCTCCTCTGCCTTGAAAGTGGATTCCTTGGGAGGGTAGACTATAAGACGACCGCCAGAAAGACCCTTGCCAACATAGTCGTTGGCGTCGCCTTCGAGTTCTATGGTGATACCAGGAGCAAGGAAAGCACCGCATGATTGACCAGCAGAGCCCTTCATGAGAATATGAATGGTATCTTTGGGAAGGCCCTCTTCACCGTAGAACTTGGACACTCGATAGGACAACGAGGTTCCGAGGGCACGATCGGTGTTGGTGACATCGCATTCAATGTGGACAGGTAGGCCTTTGGTGAGAGCAGGTTCGGCTTCATCAATGAATTTGTTGTCCAGACGGATGTAGAGCTTGTGGTCTTGTTGGCGCACACGATGAGTCGCAGCTCCTGGACGCATTTGCCATGCCGGCTTCAAGATGGCAGAAAGATCAAGGCGGGCCGTCTTCGGTGTTCGTAATTTCTCGTTGACCTTGAGCATGTCTGCACGACCAACCATCTCGTTGATAGTACGGAAACCCATCTTCGCCATGATACCCCGAAGTTCCTCCGCGAGATAGTAGAAGAAGTTAATAACTTGCTCTGGTTGACCGGCGAACTTAGCGCGGAGTTGAGGATCTTGGGTAGCAATGCCTACAGGGCAGGTGTTCACTAGAAACTTTCAAGGTCAACTTATGGTGCAAAAAAATGGAGAAGAATGGGGACAAACAGTGGCACTTCCTCATCATGATGCATCCCATGGCGATCAAAGGCGTCGTAGCAAAGCCCCATTCCTCTGCGCCGAGCAAGCAGGCAATAGCAATGTCACGACCAGTCCTAATCTGCCCGTCAGTCTGCACAGTGACACGACCACGCAAGTCGTTTAGAACAAGTGTCTGATGGGTTTCCGCGAGACCAAGCTCCCAAGGAAGACCAGCGTACTTGATGCCAGTCCAGCGCGAAGCACCAGTTCCTCCGTCGTGTCCCGAGATGAGAATGTGGTCGGCCTTGGCTTTGGCGACACCACTGGCAACGATACCAACACCCACTTCGGAAACCAATTTGACAGACACACGCGATCTCGGGTTGGAGCACTTAAGGTCATATATAAGCTGTTTGAGGTCTTCGATAGAATAGATGTCGTGATGAGGGGGAGGAGAGATCAAACCGACACCAGCAGTCGAATGACGAGTGCGAGCAATAGAACCAGAGACTTTATGACCAGGCAGTTCACCTCCTTCACCTGGCTTAGCGCCTTGAGCCATCTTGATTTGAAGCTCATCGGCGTCAGCGAGATAATTGGCGGTCACACCGAAACGGCCAGAGGCGACCTGCTTGATGGCGGACCTCATGGTATCACCGTTTGGTAAGACGTGCGACCGTTCAGCATCTTCTCCACCTTCACCGGTGTTCGACTTTCCACCAAGACGGTTCATGGCGATGGCAAGCGTCGAGTGGGCCTCCATTGAGATGGAGCCGTATGACATCGCACCAGTCACAAAGCGACGAACAATCTCGTTCCAGGGCTCAACCTGTTCAATAGGAATAGTGGTAGCACTCTCATAACGGAACTCCAACAGACCGCGAAGGTGGATGCTCTGTGCTTGCAAGTTTGCATTTCTCGCGTACGCGTCGTAAGCGGCTTGATTCTTCTCGCGAACTGCGTCTTGCAAGCTAGCGAGGCCAGCGGGGTCATTTATGTGAGCCTCTCCACCGTCTCGCCAGTGGTACTCGCCAGATTCGGGCATACCGGGAGGAAGGATAGTCTCCCGACTTGGCCAGCCGCGCTCGTGGAGCTCAAAGGCATCCATAGCAAGAAGGTCGAACGTGGCTCCTTGTACACGACTAGCAGTCCCAATGAAGCAAGGCTCAACAACCTCGCTGTGCAAGCCAAGAATCTCGAAGATCTGGGCACCCTTGTAGGATTGCAGAGTTGAGATACCCATCTTCGACATAACCTTGAGGATACCGTTGTCGACAGAGAGGCGATAGTTGTCCATGAGCTCCTCAACAGCCTTGTCCCCCTTGACACTAATCGAGCGTTAGTTCACAGTTCTACAAAAAGAAAGCATTCGAACTCACAGTCCCTCTCTAGCAACCTTGTGAATCGTCTCCATAACGAGCCAAGGACATACCGCATCGGCACCATAGCCAACGAGGACACAGAGATGGTGGACTTCACGAGCCTCTGCGGTCTCAACCATGAGGGCAATTTTGGCACGCTTCTTCTGGCTAGTGAGATGATGGTGTACACCACCACAAGCAATCAGTGCTGACAACGGAACCCGAGAGGGGCCTGTATCGCGGTCGCTGAGAACAACAACCTTGACGCCATCGTCGATAGCCTGCGACGCTTCACTGCAGACTCGATCCAACGCACGCCTGTAGCCAGGAAGGCCTTCTGACTTGGCGAAGGTGATGTCAATCGTGCGCGAAGGCCAATTGGTATATGCAGACTTGAGGTGCTTCATCGCGTTCATTTCTTCGATGGAAAGGATTGGTGAAGGAAGAAGAATTCGGTGGCATTGCTCAGGCTTGACTTCCAGCAGGTTGCCTTCTGGACCAACGTAGGCGGCGAGCGACATGACAATGTTCTCTCGGATAGGGTCAATAGGAGGATTCGTTACTTGAGCGAAGAGTTGACGGAAGTAGTCATATATAATGCGAGGTTGAGTGGCCATCGCAGCCAAAGGAGCATCATTGCCCATGGAACCAAGGGCCTCCTTTCCGTCCAAGACCATGGGGAGCATGAGAAGGTTGAGTTGCTCTACGGTGAAACCGAAGGCGAGCAACTTGGGATCCGTGCTCAGAGTGGTATCGTCGGGGCGAGGTTCAAGAGCAACATGGCTTCGCTTGACGCGCTTGATAATGTTAGGGACTTCAAGGACATGGGTTTCAACCCAGGACGCAAAATTTTGCTTCGATGCTGTCGTCTTCTTCAGTTCCTTGTCATCGACGATACGGCCTTCGAGAGTGTCAACGAGGAGCATGCGACCAGGCTTCAGGCGACCTTTTTGGACGACCTTCTCTGGGGCTATGTAAAGCGCTCCGACCTCGGAAGCGCAGACAATTATATCTTCGTTTGTAACGATGTAACGGCAGGGACGAAGACCGTTACGATCGAGGTTGGCACCACAGAAGCGACCGTCACTGAAAGCGAAGAGGGCAGGTCCATCCCATGGTTCTTGAACGCAGGCAGCCCAGTTATAGAACGCCTTCTTCTCTGGGTCCATATTCTCGTTCCCTTGCCATGCCTCTGGAATCATCATCATGACGGCTTCAGGCAATGTCACAGCTCCATTAACCACCAATAGCTCCAACACATTGTCGAATGCAGCAGAATCAGAACCTCCGTGTTCGATAATGGGATAGAGGAGATCGAGTTGGTCACCGAAATGCTGGGATGAGAGGACACCTTCTCTCGCACGCATCCAGTTCTTATTTCCCCGAACGGTATTGATTTCACCTAAAGGTACATAGCGTCAGACAAGAAAATAACTACGTCCATTTACTACTTACCGTTGTGAGCGGCCCATCTTAGGGGTTGAGCGCGGTCCCAACTCGGAAATGTGTTAGTCGAGAAGCGAGAGTGCACAAGAGTGAAGTGAGACTGATATAAAACGTGGTTGAGGTCATGGTAGTAATTGTAAACTTGCGGGGGCGAGAGTTGTCCCTTATACACGATGTTCTTTGAGGAAAGGGAGCACACATAAAAACCTTTAGCGAGCGTTCTTTTTGGGGTCAAGAATAAGTTTTCCTATTCGATGCATAATGCCAGACCACTAACATGCTGTGCGTTGCGTGCTTGCGGAGAACGTAAAGTTGGCGTTCAAAGTGGGTTGCATCGAAGGTTGCACCTTGGCTAAAGTTTCCGTCGCCGTAATGGACCCGGAGTACTACAAAGGGCTGGAGAATGGTGGGCTCCTTGCTGCTCGCAGCGGGACCAAGTATAGTACCGTCAGTGGGTACCTCTCTCCACCCGAGGACTCGCAGACCTAATTCGCTCGCGATCTTGCTGAAGACGCTTTGATAACTTTGGAGTTGGACTGGGTCGTTCGGCTTGAAGAAAACGTTACCGACGGCATATTCTCCTGGGTTGGGCAGGACGCATCCAAGGTCCCTCTCGGCCTCCCGCTGAAAAAACTTGTGGGGGATTGCAGTCATGACGCCTGCACCATCGCCATCCCTGCTGTCCGCACCTGTCGCACCACGATGGGTCATGGCGCAGAGTAGAGAACGGGCATCGGACACGATTTTATGGTTGGGTTCGCCCTTGATATGGCAGATGAAACCTACACCGCACGAGTCCTTTTCGTTCTCGTTGGAATATAAGCCTTGATCGGCTGGCAAAGAAGCTGCGAAAGACAAGGTATCACGCTCGACGGCGTGAAAGCCGTTTATATTTTCGATAGAGGCAACATCAGAAACAAGCGGGAGAGACTCTGGGGAAGGAGTGTAGGAGATGCCAGTGCTAGCCATGGACAACAGGGGCAGCAAGAAAATGTTGGAGGGAGATGGACGAAGGAGAGAGGAGAGAGGCGGGACGATAAATTCTTAGACTCGACAACTCCGCACGATCGTCTCCGGAAGGGTGGGCCGGCGTCTAAGCCCGATAGAGACCGACGGGGTTTGTGAACATCGCGCTCCCATTGGCTCGCACCTTCGGAACAGTAATGGAATCAACGCGATAAGCCTTTCACCTGATAACAGTCCCCAAGCCTCCTGCCTGAGCGGAAAAACCAAGCGGGTTCGAGATCTACCTCAACCATCCTCGATCATGCCACGACTACAACTTGAGCGCCCCAGAACGCCCCACAAGACTCCTACATCAACAAACGCACATATTGTATAACACCGAGATAAGCTACACGAGCATTGCGCCACTGGACCATTACTGTGAACATCAGAAATAGCATTCAGCTCGCCCCGTCATGAAGAGCACAACAGACAGCAGCTGATTTCGCAGGTAAGTCACGAGATCTCGTTTCCGAAGATAAGAACAGGTACCTTTGTGGTGTCCATTATATTGTCGGACGGTTTCCCCGGACGCCATTTCCCAGAGGCGTGCTGTGTGGTCGGACGAGGCTGGGCAGGACACATCAAACGCCATCTGCGACTATTACCGAACCCGAAAACCTACATACCTGTAACGAGATATGCCGAATCCGCGCTAAATGCGCAATCCCAAACCCAGCGTTGGTGACCAGACAGCACCTTCTCTTGTTTGAAGTCGTAGGTTGGGCTAATAGACCAAATCTTCACTGTAGTGTCTGCCGAACATGTCGCTAAATACCTAGACAAAGCGTGGTTATCAGGATGCAGACGAGATGGCTTGAACGAAAACGCACCGTGCATCGGGACTGAGCAAACAGCGCGTAAGGTACTTGTTATGGGCCAAAAAGCGCGTTACTGCTTGGAATCGTGGAAGTCCTGTACTTTCTTCGTTGACCTTCCAGACATAGCATTGGCCCTGTCGTTTAGTGTCAGCATCACACCGCCGGCAGGAAAAGGTAAATCTGCCTTGTTGTTCCCGGCGACAAGACACGAACCGTCTGACGCAAGAGTTGTTGACCTTATTGGAATATCACCCGCCGGTGTCTATGGCAATCAAAGTTGTAAACTCCACAGATTCGCAGAAATCTCACAAGTTCATGAGAACAGATATTATCTGTGAGATCCCATTGCTTTATGCTTCCCGCTTGGTCACAAGATATCAATTCTCCTTGGTTGGGATGGATGACAACGTCGTTCACTAGAAGAACGGTTCAAGCAAGAAAGGCGGAAATGAAGTAGAGGGCGGACCTGGTGCCGCATTATCGTACGACCGCTGAGCTTGAGTCGAGGAGCTCCTGCGAGGGACAGAATCAGTCAGATAAATGTCTGTGAGACGAGAATGCTCTTGCTCACCGTAGGTCCCATAGTTTAATGGTGCCGTCCTCACTCCCCGAAACCAGCCATTTGCCCTCGGAATTAAATGCAACTGAGGTGACATTGTTGCCATGTCCATCCAGTATCACGAGCTACATGCGCGAATTGAGAAGGGTATCTCACTTCAAACGGCGTTACATACTGGGTCAGACGATGAACTTGCAATATCGTAAATATGTATCTTCTTATGGACGCCAGCAGCAAGGAATCGTTTACTAGGCACAGTTTAAACCTTTTTTTTTTTGGAAGATTCATGATTGTTAGATGCTTACTCGTGTGAGATGGTAAGGCGGTTGACTTGCTACGGTAGAAGCCTTCAGGAGCAGGTCATACGCAACAGAAGTGCACCTTACGCCGGACTCTCCTGTACGAGCAATAGTGCGAGAACAGATTCCGCTCCAGGCCTCCCAGAAACGGATCTCATGGTCGTAGGAGCCAGTGACCAGAATAACAGACATGTCATGCCGTGCTGTATTGCTCTTGGAGCTAGAGGGGGCGACAGGCATTGCGATTAAGATGGTGAAGCCAGAAATTGGATTCGGCGCGTAATCTCGAGCGGCGCAGCAGTAAAGGCGATTTGAACCAAGTTGTTGGTTATAGAAGGTCGAGGGCCTCTTCACTACTGGTGAAATCACGGTGCCAGTGCCCGTCGGCGATGTGAATTATGAGAGTTCAGAACATGGTCCATCCCAATGTTCCCTGGCAGGCGGTCATCAGTAATTACGTAATGGATATATAAATGACCTAATAAGATCAAGCTTGACTGCAAACTCGTCCTTCACCCCCACCACAGCTCGAGCGTTTGGCTCATTACTTGGCGAAAGGCCCTCTGTTCTTCTGTAACCGCCGGAAAGATGATTACTCCGCCGATCTCATCTGGCCGTCTATCGACCATTGTGATGTCGGGCACTGCTCGCAGGCAGCACACAGTCGGCCCTGGTGTGGATGGCTTTTCGGAACGCTCTCCTTCGAGGCCGAGGATCACATTTCTCACCGGAACCCGTCCTGCCTCTCCGACTTGTTTGCTGTTATTAATTATCTCTGATGTATTATCATTGACACGAGTAGCGTGGCTACCATGCACCCCCTACATGTGGTCCTGGTCTATGTGGAAAAAAACCCCAACGGTGGGTGAACTCGCCTCCCAGATGCATTACGTATAAGTGCTTCTGCTTCCGTTTCCTGGGCTCTCTCTGTGACCATCTACGTCCCATCGATCCTATTAATTTCGTCTTCATCACCGATCTGCCCTTCCCGCGAGGATCGATGACTGTGAATTCATACCTCTAAACCTGCGGCCTTTGCATTTTCCAGGAAATGCCTTCCGACAAATTCTAAAATGTGTGAAACGATGGCCTTGACCACGCATCGCAGGAGATTACTGATCTACCGTCGGCCATCCATGTCTTGCTCTTTCCCAAGGTGCCCCCTTCACCACCTTCTACCAAATCATCTCCTTCTGTGACTTGTCGCGGGGCCACGGATCCCTGGGTGGTATATCGAACCCCTCCCCCCGGTGATAGGAACTCACGACAGCATTTCTGCTGCGAAGTGCCTCAATGCGTCTTGGAGTACTTAAAGCTCGAAGCCCAAAAATCACCAGTTAACCAAAACAGCTCTTCCAATCCCACTTGCTATTTCGGCTATGAACGCATTTCCCGTTGGTTCTCGCTCCATCGTCTATTTTTCTGACCCTTACAACTCTTCTTCAGACTGGAACTCGAGTCTTCTTCTGGACCTCCAACGGAGACGTTGAATACGCAGTTGTCCAATCATCCACCCGCCTCCCCGACGTACGTCCGTATCATCATCAATGTCTGCCCAGCCTAAACGCGGTTTTGTCTTAGGGCACTCAAATCCTCACCCTCAAGCTCGAGGGGAAGGACAAGACCGCGACCTTGCCGTATGTACCTTATTCACTCATACAGGCAAGATCTAAATCTTCATCTACAGGGCCGCCGGGGTCACCAAGGTGTCCTGAATGACGGGGTCATGATGGGGACAATATTTTCATGACGTTCTAGGCCTCGTTTTACGGACCGTTTTACCTTGAACCCATCGCAATGACACTTCTTTACCACATTCCTTTCGTCATGAGACATCTCATTTATACTTTATAAGCCGCTTAAACTTACCCCGTTGGTGTAGAATACTGTAGCACTAGATACAAATAGAACATCTTATTCTGATGCAGATTATCCTGAGATCAGCGAATGTGCAGGTACTGGTTCGAAAACAGGTGTGCCCCATAAACCTCGTGTTCTTCGTCATTGACTTCTTACACCCTCCTCAAGTGCGCTGGGTTTAGAATTCAACCCTTTTGTCGTCAATCTCGGAAGAACTAAGCATTTGTGATCTGCAGATACGTTGGAGAATGGGGAATCGAGGTCAGGGTTCCTCCTTCGATCGGGTCAGATTCGTCAGATTTGTCTTCTCATTCTACAATCGAAAAGTAGAAGCATCCAGTATTCAACCTATCATGTACATGGAAAAGGACGATAGGAACACGACACAGTTTATGCATGTGGCCCCAGAGTTGGAGGGTCACGCCTTGATCCCGGAACCTATAGCTTGAATTGACGCAGAAATCGTTCGTTTTAACAAGGTGAAACTTGCGCTGCCTTAAGAAAGGGAAGGTGTAGTTTTATTCTGATCCTACGCGCACAGCAGATGATTCAAAACGAAAGAGGGTGCATATAAAACAACGCGCACCCTGACCATGATGCTCAGTCGTTGCCCAATGGACTTTTGCCTCTCAATGCTGTGTAAGTAATTGAACCGTACATCATCCCTGGAGCAATATTGAGCTTTTGCCGTGAGGCCAATGGCGTGAAATTGTGGAACTTACCGTTGCAGATACACACTCCCTGAAGGAAGGCTTAGACAGAAGTCCTCAGCAGAACGATTCGAGCTCTCTAACCGAAGTAGCCGCTCGTCACCGAGACTCACTCCAAGAATCCACGATCCACTCGCATCCAAATTGTCAACGTGAGGCAAGATGTCCCCGTAAGATGCTAGGTGCAAAATATGCGTCTGGACATCCTGTGTAGGACATAAGGAATACAAGCGATCCAAGATACGCTGCAGTTCCGGGTACCTTTCCACCGGCCAGGATGATAGGTGCATTTCCCGGTAATGATGAATGACTCCGTCAAAATGACCCTGCAGAGGAACAACAGATGATTGAACGCAGGAGCCTTGAAGATTGTGAGAACTCGCCTCCGCAAAATCGTACATTTCATCAGGAGCAAAATGTTCAATAATCTCAGAATTCGAGTCGCCGCGGGAAGCCCAGTACGCCTCACGCCTTTTGCGCATTCGCCTGTTCTCCATGCCGTCTAGTTTAAACAGAGAAGCAGACAGTAATGCCCGTTGTTCGTCTCTGGAAAAGTAGGTCGGCCACCAATAGAAGTCTTCGCGTATCTGAGGGTCGCTGGAGAACTTTCGGTATGTTGGTGTCCGAAATCTCTTCATCAAGTTGCTTCGTCGGGCTGCTCGAGACGCGACTGAATGGAAGCTTAGGACGGCCATCGTCGTTTTGAGAGAAAGAACACTGCCGCAGGTGGTTGTTGATCACCAGTGCGTAGGTGCGGATAGTTCGATCGGTGAAGAGTACCAGTGTGAGCTTGGCATACCCGGGCCGAGTGTTTGTTTCCCGCACAACGGCAGCAGTGCCGCCGTGCCTTTCCTTCAGCACTCTCATCATGCTCTCTCAGACCCCCGCTCTTCGTTAGTTGTCTGCCTTTCTGGTGCCCAAATGGCGCTTTGAACAATGTGCTGCCAATACTTTGACGCGTCACCAAGATTCAACGACAAGAATACGCTGCCTCCCTAATGGCACACACTTCTGACAGAGCGCCCTCCTCGCATGCGAGAGCGGATGAAGGGTCTCATAGTGGCAGCATCCAGGCTGCCATAGCACGAACTGCAACTCGAAGTCTGGCATTGTATTTTGCAAGACCTGTTCGCCTATTTCGTCCTGCTAAAGGTGAGTTGTTCACTGTCCGGCTATGCATCCGTGTGTCCATGCTCAGATTGTAAACATCAGTCAATGGCTGGCAGACGTTAAGAAATCTAGCACATCAACAAGGGGCCACGCTCACGTACCAGTATCTTCACTCCTTGATCAAGGTACAAGGGGTAGGCGTGACATCCTTTGTCGTTCTTGGTATTTGGCTAAATAAACGCAGTTTGGTGTTATTCCAAAGCATTTCGTTCCTCCAATGATAGTCAACGCTGCTCTAGGAACGGTTTTATGGGGTGCATATGGAGAGGCTGGTGCGAGACTAGAGTCAGCTCTTGGGAAGCATACGTTGGCAAATGCGGCGGTGTCCGGGGCCGTCGCAGGTGGATGTCAAGCCTTAGTCGCCGCTCCCGCGGAAAACGTGCGAATCCTTCTGGAGCACGGTTTTAGGGGGCACTCATGGTCTTGTGCTTGGAAGGAAGTCTTTCGCGCGACTGCAAATCCCTCAGTCCCTTCCGCAGCACACCACCTGAACGAGATCCGTCAATTGCGTAATTGGATGCAGGAAGTAGGCCAAATGGCTGGTCGCGGTTGGAATGGCTGGGGGTGGGGATGTGCCAAAGATACATTCGGTCGGTCTTGTTGGCATTCACGTCATCGATGACCGGCTCTGAGATGACTTCGCACAGGGTTTGCAGCCTTCTTTCTTATCTTTGAGCTGTCTCGTCGTGCGGGAACGACGGCGAAGCATCTTACAGAACATTTCCTTTCAAGACACCCAAGCACAGTTGATGCTAGCAGCCGCATGCGCACCCAACTGCCGGGAATTGTCAACGGCGTCACTCTTGTTACCGGAGGGGTATGTCGATCTGCTCTTCGCTAGCGCCACAAGTCTGACAAGGTTGCAGGTTGTAGCCGGTCTTGCATACGAATATGTCTGTCGGCCTTGGGATATCGCCAGACGCATCATACATCTAGAACATCTAGAAAACAATTCAGAGCCACCTCTTAAAAAATTAACACACAGGGTCGAAGAGGACGGATTTAGAGTTCTGTTCCAAACCGATATCTTGCCTCATAGTCATGTCACTGAAACTCGGCCGAAAGGGACGGCAATCTTGCGCACGGTTGGACGCGTAGGACCGTGGGGCATAGGGTTTTTGGTGTGGGAGACGTGGAAGTAGTCGTCTTGAGGAGCTCTCATTTTCGCTACTTGACGTTACCTTAGTCTATCGCGACTCCATTATTGAAGGCTCTGCTCATCCATAGAGACCTTTAATGCTGACGCATGAGATGCTGTGAATAAGCGACGTGGTCCTTGTCCTTGACCTCTGTTCCCAGATCCTTCTAGAACCGCGTCATGAATGTCCTAAATAAACGTCCTTATTTGCGTCTGTCGACGCGACTTAGACGCGACTTTCACCACCGCCTCTCATTTTCGACGAAGGTGTTCTCTCATGCCCCGTTGCACGCGAAAAGGATGCGGAGTTGAGTTCAAGGAAGGAACTGATGATCTATGCAGTTACCATCCTGGAGCACCAGTATGACTGATCTTTCATGCATCGATGAGTGCCTTGGTCGTCTGATGACTCTGATTCACCTTATAGGTTTTCCATGAAGGCTTGAAATCCTGGTCGTGTTGCCAAGACATCTACAAGCCAGTGTTGGATTTCGATGAGTTCATGAAAATTCCTGTAAGCCCTCGCCATCAGTGTTCTTGCGCAGACTGACGGTTCTGACTGCGGTACAGGCATGCACTGAGATAAAGGGTCACAGTGCGACTGCAGAGCCTACCCCAGCGGCCCCCGCAGCGAAGTTGGGGCCAGCTCCGAATATCTCAACGCATACAACTGCTGACGGAAAGGAAGTCTTCCAAGTTGGAGGTGTTAACCCGGTATCTGGCTCCGCGGCTGTATCTTCCGCCGTCCCTGCAGAGCGTCCGACAGAACCAACACCTGTCCTCGAGGTAGATGACCTGAATACTCCAGTTGCGGTTGGAACAACGTGCAGACGAAAAGGCTGTGGAGTGACTTTCGTCAGCGATGAGGTCAATCGACAAGGAGACAGCGAGGGTGCTGTGTGCCACTACCATCCTCTTCCAGTAAGTATGCCGTGTCTTTCTGCGCTCATCTCTGTCAGGTTGATTTAATTGCGTAGCCAATCTTCAGGGAAGGAAGCAAGGTAGGACTGGACGGTAGCTGTGCAAGGCAAAGCTTCCAACGAACGTTTTCAGGGTTATCTGTGCTGCAAACGGAAAGTCCTCGAGTTCGACGAATTCTTGAAGATCAAAGGTTGCCAGACAGGTCGTCACTGCTTCGTGCCGGTAGTTACGGCAGACAAGGTGAGTCCGATTGATTTTTTTCCGGAGCTCGTCCTCCTGACGTTCTTCAGACCGTAGAACAAGTCAACTGTCGCATTGACCACTACCAAACACCGGACCGAGTGCATGTCTCTGTGTTTGCGAAGCAGATCGATAAGACACGCAGTACTGTTCAATTCGAGGATGCAGAGGAAAGCACTTGCCTTCTCTTGGTGTCCTGGTGTGGATGTTAACGGAACTTCCGCCTGCAGGTTGTCTTGGATTTTTTCCTCCCAGGAAACAAACGGTTTTCGAAAACCCTTCAGTTATTCGGAACTATTGATCCTCAGAGCAGCACCTTCTCAATTTTTGGCACCAAGGTTGGAACAACTCTGCCGTTACATCATATTCATGCATTGACCATAACAATCAGGTTGAATTGAACTTGAAGAAGAGCGACGGGCGCAGTTGGACCGTGCTGGAAAAAACTGACCGCGATCTCGGGAATATTAGTCTAACCTTCGGTGTCGGTGGTAGAACTGGGACAGTCGGCGGTAAAGAGATCATTTTAGACGAATCTAATAAAGCCCGTGCATGAATGTAGTTCTACTGTCGATACAAATGATAAATGCTGAGTAAAACATTGGTATAATACGTCTAAAGGACCCCAGGTTTTTCTATTTTCTCGTACATCTGAATCGTGTCCCCATCCCGTATATCCGAGAAGTCTTTCAAGGTCAAGCCGCATTCCGTGCCTTTGCGAGCTTCAGTAACGTCCCTCTTGAGCTGGCGAAGAGTCTCAAGAGATCCTACGAGCACAAACTTAGAGGGTGTTCTCAACCAGAAGAAAGTTTTCTCACCTTCATGTACTACCGTTCCTCCCCGAACAACACGTGCGAACTTGGACCTCTCGAGGAGTCCGTTAGCAACACGGCATCCAGCCACCTTCATGATTTCCTTTCCTTTGAGGTGGATATCGAAAATCTGAAGCACTGTGGCTTCTCCTGTGACTTTGGTCTCTATGATCTTGGGGACCATGTCAATGACACAGGCGCGAACATCGTCCATGATACGGTAGATAATGTTGGACATCATGATAGGGACCTCATTCTGGGCAGCTATGGACTGAACGGAGCGAGGAGCAGAAACTGAGAATCCGACGACAGTAGCTGGATTTTAGCATTAGTAAATCATGCGAACTTGTCAAACCGAATTATTTACCGCTTGCGGCCTTCGCCATCATAATATCAGATTCTGTAATCTCTCCAACCCCAGTCGATATAACCTTCGACATTGCAATGTGGTTTCCGATCCCGCTCAGGGCACCCTCGAGCGCCTCGCAGCTTCCACTGACATCAGCTTTGATGATAAGTCGAAGCTCTTTAGGTCCTGTAGGTGAAGCGGTCTCCGCGAACAAAAGACTGGGACCCTCGGTGCCTCGAGCATCGCGCTCTTGTCGTCGCGATTCATTGATGGCCTCGGCATCCTGCTGCAGAGCGTCCGATTCCTCTTTCCTCATGCGGTTTGCAAGAGCCTTTTTGATGTCCGACTCTGAGCCTTCCAGGACTTCATCGCCAGCCTTGGGCAGTGTCTTCCATCCCGAGACGGTCACTGCCATGCCGGGATAGGCAACTTGGATAACGTTTCCGTGAGAGTCAGTCATTCGTCGTACTTTCCCGGAGGTGGTACCGCAAATTATATGAGATCCGGCTTTGAGGCTGCCCCTCCGAATCAAAACCGTTGCAACAGACCTGACGTAATATTCAGCTTCATGAACACTGATAATGGTTATAAACTCACCCCAATCCTTTGTGCATATTCGACTCCAGGACATGGCCGTGCACTGGGCCATCGCGTTCTGCTCGAAGGTCTCGGACCTCTGCAACGGCCGAGAGAGTCTCAACCAACTCTGGGAGACCTTGACCCGTCAAGCCAGAGACAGGCACAGCAGGAACATCGCCACCCAGCTCTTCAAGTTGAATGCCTTCGACCATAAGAGCCGTTTTCACGGCATCCTAACATGTGTATCAGTAGAATAGAATAAAAATCAAGGGATAGAAACGCACTAAGTCGGCGGCTGTTTTGTCGATCTTGTTAATGGCAACGACCAGTTCTACTTGGCAGTCCTCTTTCTTCAAAAGATTAATGACTTCTTTCGTCTGTGGCATTATTCCGTCATCTGCAGCAACCACCAACACTACGATGTCTGTCACGTTGGCGCCTCTGGCCCGCATTGCCGAGAAAGCTGCATGGCCGGGAGTATCCAGAAAGGTGATTGATTGAGGTCCGTTGGAACTGACCACCGGCACAGAAAAAGCACCAATGTGTTGAGTTATACCACCAGCTTCGCCTTTGGCGACGGCAGCCGAACGCAATGAATCCAGTAATGTAGTTTTTCCATGGTCGACATGGCCCATAATGGTCACGACCGGAGGACGAGAAGGTAACGCAGACGGATTTGGATGAGACGGGCTAGAAAGAAATGAGCATTGAGAGTTAAATGTTTCAAGTATACCCACAGAGGATGGATGTCGAAGGCAGCTTCGTCGTTGACAATAGGATTGAAGCCAAACTCCTCCACGAGCAACATGGCATAATCGGAATTAAGAACTTCGCATTCCATTAGCGAAGCGCTCAAGAGCGAAAAGGCCTAACTCACTGTAATCGTAATTTGCCTCGGGCTCCATACCAACTCGACGCATCTTGTTCAAGAGGTGGGCTTTAGGACCCAGCAATGAGTGAACAGCGCGAAAGGAGGGGGGAGGAAACACACCAAGCTTCACATTAAGCAGACGCGCAAGTGTCGCCACCGTTAGGGTTGAAGGGATAAATACATTTTTCCGACGTTGTGCAGTGTATTTGGGCTTTGGCTTGGAGACCTTCTTGATGGGTGCCTTCGGTAAGAGGTCCTTCAACCGGGAGCGACCTTCACCATGGTCCAACGCAAAAATTCGTAGACTCCCCGGTTTAAGACGTGGCCCATCGGTCTTAGAGAGGTCATTGGGCCGCTCAGACTCAGACGGGTGTCGTGCCTTGTAGTGAACTCCCCGCCGTCTTTCATCTTCGTACCCCGAAAATGAAGGCGTGGTTTGAGCTGTTTTTGCATCCTTGTCCGAAGCCTTTGATGAAGACGAAGCCACAGTAATCGACTCGAGAGTAGCCGCCTTGGCTTTCAGAGATGAATCTGCTCGACGAGCAGCGGTAACAGATGCATCCGAGGATTTTTGGGGTAATGTCGCCGAGCCGCTTGGTGCTGCCAGAGGGCCAGAACGAGGTTGTGAAGGGTTTGACGTGGCCGAAGGAGACACCTTGGGAGCTGCGCGTGTCCATTTATTTGAATATTCTCGTGGGGGGTGCGGTTTTGACTGGATACGTGGATCGGAGGAGAATGGAGAGGGGATTGCCCAGCTCTTGGCTGTAGGAACCAAGCGCGGCTGATTTTGGGACTCGGAGCTGTGGTTTAATGGAGTGGAAAAAGAGGTACGAGACGGTCGTCCGTCGTACGAAGCGCTGGGGGTCGGGAAGGGTTCTTGGTGTCGGGGCTGCTAACCGGTTGAGTATTAACCTTGAAATAACAGGATAACGAAGTACCTTTAGTTGTACAGCTGCAGCAGAACTAACAAAGCGGCTTCCCTGTTGAGCACGGGCGACAGATATTAAAGAATGACGATGCATTGTAGAATACGGTTCAAGTCGGATCGTCGGATTTGAAGACAGGTGGGCGGCGGAAAGTGGTCAGGATTAAAGGAAGAGATAAGAGGTACACCCAAGCATTTGGAGAGCTAGTGAAAGCCCCACACCGTTGAAAAGGGATCTAGAATGGATTCAGAATTTCAATGAAGCGTCCGTCGGACAACGACAAGGGTGACATCGGGAAATCTGTCATGTGATCTGATGATCCCGGAAGTTGCGGACCGCCCCGAGTCCCGCGTGCGCCACGCGTCTACCATTACTTCATCCTTCTCAGATGGTATCAACGCTCTCTGCCAGGGCAGCTCTTCTCAGGCACTACGTCCTTTTCCCCAGACAATTCCAGCGTGCATATGCTATTTCACGGTTCCCGAGGCGGACTCCAGGGACCACGAGAGAGCGTAGTGTGTAATCCACTTGCTTCCTGGTGTATTGCCTCTCATCAGCTTTAGCGCACCCTCAACCAGTTTATCCAACAAATAACGCCAGTCAAGCACCGCTCGAGCGTGTTCTCAATCCAGATAGAGGGTCTGAAATTCTGTCTGCATTGCAGCACAGCAATGATGGACTGAGTCGGCTGTTATTTCAAGGCAATACCCTAGTTATCGAAAGGTAGGTAGCACCGCGTCTCTTGCGCATCGCTGTTCTATCTACCAACAGCTAGACAGATCGAGATGCTGAATGTCTTCATCGGTTTCGAACAGTCGAATAAATATACGATAAGTGATTGCCTTCTTCGCTCTTCGATGTCAATCACCCTGAAACATTAACAGGCGGTGAAACTGGAGAACCTCTTGGGTATATTGCAGAAGAACCAAGGGGCTTCCTAGGCACACTCTCCCGGCAAGCCTTTGCCACTCATCGACCGTTTAGAGCAGTTATAATGGACAACGAAGGGCTACCTGTTCTGTGGGCACGTTCACCTTCCTCGTGTTCGTGCTGTCATTTCATACAAAGATCTCTGAACTTCTCTCAGGTACGACGTCCATTTGCGTGGATTAACTCCCGAATGCTTGTTCAACGCCTAAAGGCCCACGCGAATTACGACCCTGAAACCGAACCTATTCTCGACACCTTCGGCGAAGTTCAACAGATCTGGCACCCTTGGCGACGACGTTATGATTTATTCTTGCGGTTCGTGGTGCAATTTACTTCTGACGTGTCAAGTGCTCATTTCCGTGTCAGCGAAACGTTCACGTCAAAATCAGGCCTTGGTTCTACTGCGCACAGTAGCCCTAATTTATCGGAAGAACCTGTCTATTATCAAGTTGCCAAGGTCAATTCAGGATTTTTGGCATGGCATTTTCGCATATTAGACGAAGTTGGCAATGAAATTGCGAGTGTTGACCGAGCTTTTCGTGGGATCGGTCGTGAGGTGCCCACAAGTCCTTATCACGAAATACTTGCAGGTCTTCTGACAACTTGACAAGGTCTTCACAGATACAGGTACTCAGATTGCTCTTGTCAAAGCTCTCTTCGTTGATTAGGCACCGGTGCATTATAGGGCGATATTCCGTCCGGTTTGCACCGCGAGAATTACGACTTAATGAGTCCGAAGTTCTTCAAGCTCATTCACTTGGCACATATAGGGACCTCACTATTGATGAACGAGCCGTTTGTGCATTTCTTTCTGTTCTAATTATGGGAGCTGATTTACCATACCGTCAGCTCTTCCTTGCCCTTGCTGGTATGGCGTTTTGTGTCAACTATTATTGCAACTCATATGCGCCGCAGTTAATATCGATTTTGACTACTTCTCGCGCCATTCGCACACCGGAAGGCAAGTCTCGAAGCGTCGATTCGCACATCTCCTGAGAGTATTCAAACGATGTGTTTCAGCGGCGGCCTCTTCCGCTTCTCAAGCTGGGACTAGTTTTCACACCATCATTGGCAAGCACAATGTCAGATGCAAAATTCGTTAAGATCACAAATCTAAACGCTCGGAGCGTGCCTATGCCGGTGGAAAGCAGCCCACCTATGAGCTAGGCATTTCTCTCAACAAACTTTCTGCGGCAGAAGTGCGCCAATTTGAAATGGTCGCGAGATGTAGTTGTACAGCCCTTCCGATGAGGATCGGCAAATTTGCGTCTATGTGCTGTGAAGGGGCTAAGCTTCACAAGGTACTCATAATTGAACGATCTCCGTTCGCAGCCTCTTCTCCAGATTCTGGCAGAAGCAGATGGAGGCACGAGTCATCCGTCCCAACGGCAAATGGAATGATCGAGTCCCTTTTGCTCATGTTCGCGGAGAGCACCGTCGATCTTGTTTGAGAACATGAGATGCCCTCCACGTGGAAACACGCGCAGCACGAGCTCTTTGCGACAGTCATTCCACCTCGCTGGCTGGACGTTTTGCCAGAGGGCACGCAAACTCGTGTCCGCAGACGACCATGGGGGCTCCGATTTTTAAACTCTTCAAAGCACCCCTCTCTTGCCTCCGTTCAATAACCCAGGTTATCTCCTCGGGATTGAAAGTCATCTCCGAGAAGTGTACGACTGGGACGTACTAGTTATTTCATGTTTCAAGCACGCTAGTCCACACAGAATACTCGATCTATACATCGATGGCTCCTAAAAATCTTATTTTGGAATCATTCGTGACCACCAGTTGGACTGGGGTAAATGCGGCATGGAATAGAATCATCCAGCAACATCGTCAGATCAGCTTTAAACCTTTTCAAACTTGAAGGGTGTGACAAGGACGCGGAGATAAATCACGTGATATGTGACAAGCGCGTCGATCATGATGCGCCAATTCAAGTTTAAACACGGTATTTCTCGAATCTCAACATTAAGACTATGGTCTATATCCCTCCTCCACAACTTGCCGGCGACCGTCCCTCCTACTCCGATGCTTATAATCAGATCCTATCCGCGCATAGGCGTTCGCCTCTATCCTCGGCATCCTCAGTTATCATGGTTGTCTCACCAAACGTGGACGCGCTCTGTGCATCGCGTATGCTTGCAACGCTCTTTAAACAGGACGATGTGGGCTACCGTATTATTCCAGTATCAGGAAGAGCTGAAATGGAAAATGTTCGAGACGAGTTGTCTTCGAATAACGATGTGAGTGGTTTCTCTCCTGTCAGCAAGTTTTGACAACAAGACGCCCGGTAGCTTCACACATTGATCCTCATTAACATGGGTGGCCGTTATGATCTTCCTCTCGCGCAGTGGTTTGGAAACTTTGATTTCAAGGTCACAATTCACGTTATCGACTCCGCACGCCCTTACGGTCTGGTCAACCTATTCATGGCTGGGGAGAACGCCGATAGAATTTTGGTGTGGGACGATGGAGATGCAGACAAATTGATTGAGGAAAAGAAATCATGGGAAGTGTTAGAGGTATGCCCCATTTTCGAATTATGTGTGGACAATTGACGAGAAATTGCAGTACGAACTGAAACCAGAATCCGACAGCGAGGATGATGACGATTTGGACGAGAACGAACAAGATGAAGACTTGAGCGACGACGAGGGAGACACCGGTAGCCCTAGCAGCCCCTCTAGTAAGCGTCGGAAACGCAGTGAGGATTCTCCTAGGAAGCGTCGTAGGACAGACGACGAAGTATGTCACCCCGAGCAGTCTACGCATTGACTAACTCATGTAATGTGCACCAGCGGAAGACTCGAATGACCTGGGATGAATTGGACCACCATGAGCTAGTTGTCAATAAATATTTCACGTCAGGGACCTGGCATGGACAATGTGCAGCAAGCACCATCTACATACTTGTTACCCAGCTTGAGAGGGCCGACAACGATTTGCTCTGGTAAGTGTACTGTGTTTCTCTTGCGAGATGCTTCGCAAACGAATATGCTTTAGGCTCGCCATCTTGGGTCTTACCTTTCAATACATCACCTCACGAATACCTCGCGAAATTTATGAGGGATACCATTCTATCTATCTCGACGAAGTCTCCCGTCTTAATCCACAACCGCAGAAAGAAAACAATCATTCGCTCATTACTATCAACCCCGACGACATTAGTGTGCGATCGACGGAGGAGCTGAGGTTCATGCTGTTTAGGCACTGGACCCTATACGATGCCATGTTTCATTCGAGCTACGTTGCCAGCAAACTTGGAATCTGGAAAGAACGAGGTCGACAGCGCTTGACTGGCCTTCTAGCAAAAATGGGGTAAGCCCGTCTTTATTCACCAATTCTTGAGACACTCACGCTTTAGGTCGCAGATTTTCCATCCCACAGACTCAACAACCTTTTGCACATATGGATATGGACCTCAAGAAGAACCTGATCCAAAAGCTCAATGACATTGCCCCAGAATATGGCCTCGTAGAACTATCATATCCGTCCTTCATGCGATGTTATGGCTTTCATTCGCAACCTTTATCGGCAGCAGACGCAGTTGAGGGCATCAGTGTCCTCCTCGATGTGGCGGAAGGAATACGCATGGAAGTTGAGATTGAAGGAACAAGGAACGGTGGTGAATGGTTTGGAGGAGGTCGTATTTGGGAGTTGCCGAATTCTGATAAAGCCGGGCTAAAGCAGCAGGAAAAACCTGTAACTGCAAATCCTGCAGATCCAACTGTCGGCAACGCTGGGAACGAAAATGACGCAGACAAAGATGAGGAACGAAAGAAAGAGCCTCATTGGTGGATGAAGAATTTCTGGACAGCCTACGACGCCCTCAGCGAGTAAGGGCGTTCAATTTGCGATTAACATCTAATACTCATTGACCTTCCTCAGCATCTCCGCTCTGAGGCAATCCCTGCGTCTATCCATGTCTCTCCATCGTGCCATAATCCGACAGGGCACATCCATCATCGATAAACAAGACATCAAAACCATGCGAAGCCACCGCGTCGTCGTCCTCACACAAGGGCCCGACTTGGTTCTATTCTCTCATCCCTCCATTTTAACACGACTCGCGTTGTGGCTGGTGGATGCACTACGTGACCGGTTGACCGATGCCACGACAACTCGCCTGAGGAGAAAAGGCCTCCCATTTGTCGTGGCGTGCTTGAATGAGACAACGCAGCGCTTCACGGTCGTAGGTATTACAGCTGCATCTGAATTCGGCGATGTTCGCAAAAAGTGAGCTCTTTTGGCTCATTGTGCTTCTGCGAAATCTGGGGCTAACGTTTTCTGCAGCAACTTTGCAACGACCTTTTTTCTCGCGTCGCAGAAATGCCAACCAGGACGTGCGGAATTCACCTCCTTCGATGCTGCTATTCTTGAGGTAGAGAAGAGCGATCTTCATGTCTTCCTTCAAGAACTTTGTAACGCATAAGGGTGCTCAAACTAGGTCATTTTAATGTGGACCTCTTGTTGCAGTATATAGAAGAGAGTTGGACCAGAGGTTACAACCTGGTGCTTTCACTAATTTTTTTTGCTTCATGCATGGTCAAAGCCTAATGTCTACTCCAAATTGTCACCGTGGAGGCAAAACCGTTGACATTACCACTCTGGTTGATAACCCCAACCTGGTTCACGCTAAGCTGGAATGTAGTCGCAACCGTGGATAGACTGTAAATTGACACGGTGGAGAAGGAGTCGATGTTCACAACTTGAGATTGGCAGCTTGCCGTGTCCAGACATGTTTGCTCGAAATTCTGATTTGAACCCCAGATCAACAAGCACCATTCCCTGGTCAAAAGGCCCACCTGGAAAAAGCTGTACAGCCCAGCACCTAAGGCAGAACTCAGCATCCTAGATCAAAAGGGTTGATTGTGTTTTACGCACCAAAAACAAGGATGTTACTTGAACGTGTAACGAGAAGTGCCCAAGATGAGTCAAGCCCGTCAGGGAAGGTGGGATCGTGAAACGCGAAACTGGGTATAAATGGCGTGGGTGGCGCAGGGACAGGTTGGAAATAAGGCTATCGCGAGAGATGAGCATAGTAGAAGATAATCAAGAGCCTGAACGTACCGATTCAGTTTGGATTAATGCCAAATAGTGATTCTTGGCGTTAACCAGGTTGTATTGATAAAGGACGTGATGTTCTGCTGCACATGCCCTCGAATTAGTCGTGCAGCCGCAAATAAATGGTGTTGAGCACACATACATCCTAGACCCAGTGTCAGCCGTGATTGCGACAACATTGTGGAAGGACTAACCGGTCCCCACCAGCCAGACAGGACCCGCCGATTCCGACAGTACACCCCTCCCGGAGTAAATTTGCACTTGAGTTGAGCCGTCTCCATCCAAGTCATGATCAGCAAGCCAGACCCATGTTCCCTATTCATGTCGTCAGATCCTCAACATCAGTGAGATGATTTCGCAGACCTCCAGATATGCCGTTGAGCTAGGCGTCAGATGAAGTGCCAAGAAAGCTGCGAAGCAATTGGTTGTGCCACCACTTCCATCTCTGGGACATTGAGCTGGCTCTAGATTAGTTCCTGCGGCTGCAATCGAAACGGCATCAGCGGGTACAGGATGCTACAACACCAGTCAATACCACCTCCTCCGATCCTAAACAGCCATTCAAGTATCAATACTGTTGTGCCATTCGAGAGCGAAGATGCACCAGCCTGATGTGCGAATCCCACATTCCCGCCCCGCCTGTCAGCCTAAAAGGCTGCCTGACGTTCCATTCTACAACAATCGCACCAGCGGCTGAGGCGGTTTAAAACACGTAAGAGAAATCAAAATAAGCATAGTAAATGAGAGCTAACCAGGTCCGATGGTCGTGAATAGCATGTCCGTGATTTCCATGGTGCCCTCAGAATGAGGCCGTCCTACTCTCACCACCGGTTTTGGCTTTCTTTGATCTTGAAAACTCGATCCTTTTCCTGCAATAACCGACCATGCTTCTCCGACGACGAGAGTTCCTGCAGGTATCGTAATAGTCGAGGTGACGATGTAGGTGCCAGCATCAAAGAAGATGATCTTGCAGCCTGCGAACTTGACAGACCAATGACAGACGTGTCAGTCGTTAAATAACAAGTGGATCTCGACTGAGCCATACCCTTCCTAAGATAGCTTTAATCGCAGCAGTGTCATCCGTGATCCCGTCTCCTTTGGCCCCATAATCCCTGACGCTGACAAACTGGCTGGGAGCATAGTTCGCATACTGCGGATGTGTGCGGCCGAATATTCTTCCCGAATGGTCCAATAGCGAAGGCGACTGGTGAGCGGGGGCAATGGGTCCCTGGGTAAATACACCAGTGCCGTTGGTTCCTTTATATGCATTTCCTTGGCCCCAGGAACCGATCTTTATTGTCCCGCCTGCAAGTACTGTAGGGCCACCAGACACTCCAACCGCGATAGGGACGTTGACAAGCTTAGCGTTATTGATTACAATGGAGCCATCGAGTCTGCCGTTGCTTGGTTGAGAAGTGCGCACAAAAACCGGTGTGTCGGTGATGCTGGCGTCGATAATCGCAATAGCTCCTGCAGTCTAAATTTCTCATGAGTGCAATTTGTCGAAGAGTTCAAACGAGGGGCATTACCTGAGTACCCTGTGCTACTCCACCGGTTGACATATCGAAACCAACCTAACAGTAATCGTCGAGGCATGAAGTAAGAGGGCACCATGATATCATCCATACCTGGCAGTTGTTTATCGTCACATCCTGGAAGACCCAGCCTGTTGGAATTAGCCAGGTCAGCCAGGTAGTTGCAAAACTTGTTAGCTTTCGTTACCCCAATTCCAGACCTGGAGGACTGCCGTTTGCGCATTGTTTATCGTGATGTTTCGAACGGTGAACCTAGAAGAGCCATCAGGAAAATGGAAGCCAGAAAATAAGAATAGTCGTGGCTCACTGTTGATTTCCAACCCATATCCCGAACTTTCCTTCATGATACTTATTTAATCGAACATGCCTCGGAGACAAAGGTACTGACGATTTACCTCCATTAAATGTCAGGTCTCCCATAAAACCGCCGCTAAACCATATCATGAAGGTTGCATGAATGAGAAATTATGTCACTCATACCTCCCGTTTTCCATGAATATGCCTTTGAGAAGGGTATAAAGACCGACATCAGACTTTAAGCCGAATAATATCCTCACCTTGGTGGGTAGTGTCAGGAGCAGTTGACATTTCTACAACTACGTTGACAAGGGATGTGGCTTGCGAAACTTGCCAATGCAAGCCTGTTCCTGAATTCGTAGAGGGTACTCTGCGCAAGCATTAAGGCAAGGCAGAGAGCTTCACTACAATGCAGACGCCTACTGTCGAAGATCGATGATGAAATTTCTGACGGAACGGAAGCTAGAAAGAACTATATTATATCTTCGTCTTCTATGGCCCAAGCAGACGAACTTACAAGTTATTCTGATTAACGTAGTACTGTCCTCCGGCAATGTAAGGATTCGCGTCTCAACATGCCGAAAAGATCAACGACTTCTCCGGCATCATAAGTTGAAAAGGATTACCAATGACTGCGATCCCGTCAAAGTTTGGAGTCGCGAGTAGTGTCGGTGGATTTTTGGGATCCCCGATCAATTGCGTGTAATAGTAGGCAATAATCGGCGATGACACCAAATATGTTCTAGCGGAAATTTCAGTCAGCATATGCATAGAGGAGAATGTCTTTCGGACACACCCTTGCGGAAAGTAGACCACCGCGGGTGTTATCCTGTAGTTCGGGTGAGTAAATTGAAGTTTAGGGTCAATAAACAACGAACGTTGAAGATGGGCAGGTACCTCCACCACACCGGTTTCCAATCGCGATTGCATTGCTTGGAGGAGAGCATTACGACAGAGGATACTATTTCAATCGCCATGACAGACTTAATCGCGACCGTATCATCTGCAACTCCATTCCCCTTAGCTCCAAAATCCTACAATCCACATATCGTTCTGTCAGTACATTTGTCCAGCTGTAGAGTGTGAGCGTGGACGTACCTTGACGTTTCTGAAAACCTGATATTCGCTTGGGTTCTCGTTGAAAGCAGAGATTCCTTGATGCTTGATAGTTTCCATCCAGTAAGGGTCAGACGGCTCTGCCTTGCCAGCCCCTAGAGGGGTACGACAAGCAGACCCCAGACAGCAGACTTGCACAACAACGACGCTGAGCAACAGCGGTAAGAACGTCCAAAAGTGCATCTCCTTGGGTGGGGACAATGTGAGCGTTTGACTTGCTGGTATCTATACTAGATCTGCACAGGGGGGGAAGATGCACGCCAGACAAACGATACTTCTACGCCACCTGCACGGCAGCTCTACAACACAACCGGTACTTTCAGAGCAAGAAACGTGGTTCTTCGATGCATCTCCTGCTGAAAGAAAACATTGCAAAAATAGGCGAGAACAACAGAGAGTATACAATTTTGACTTTGCTGTCCTTGGGATTGTCAAGATTGGCGGGAAAATCCCCTCGTCCACGTCAGGTGAACCGTGTCCCTCATGCACCAGAAGTCCAGGTTGCTGACTCTTGCACCAAAAAAAGAGCTGAAAACCCGGCTTAAGAGCGCCATCCGACAGGTAGATGAACAGTGAGGCACCGTCTGGATCGTAGTATAAGGTAAAGAGTCCGAAAGATATGTTTTTTCTGCAGGACTCGTCGAGAATAGCCAGAGTCGACATCGCCGTCATGATCAAACCTAACTTTGATGTTCTTGGCGCAGCGCCGGAAGTACGGCAAAGATTCTCACGATCTGACCCTAACACTTTACGCTCGCTCAAGCCTGAGGCTAATCCCAGCAACCAAAGTCAAGGCAGAACCATAACATTTTCTTCTATTCAGTATGTCATCTGGCCAAACCGCACAAGTAAGACCCAATTTTAGTGCTTCGATGCTCTCTAGATTCTTACCAATTAACTCCGAGGATCCTGCCTGGAAGTCGAAGGAGCAAGCGGAAGAGGCTCGTTATGTTCGGGAGAAGGTAAGCCATAGTTCGAATGGCATGTAACATGATTCCCAATTTCCCATTGCTCCGGGGTGGTAGGAGCAAGCCCAATTGGAAGCCATAAGACAACAGATGGAAGAGAAGGAGAAAGAGAAGAGCGCAGACAAGGGAGTGCACCCCATGGACAGGAACTTCGAAGGCGGCTTCGGAGGGCAGGAAGACCTCGAGGATAGATATGCAACAACAAGTGGCGAACACTGAATTTTTTGTCCTCTAAACCAGCAGTTCACAGAGGTCTCACAGGCCTCACTACGAATTACTCTATTGATAATGTATAACCAAGCAACTGTCCCAGCCGATGAATCTGAACCTCTACTTACTACTCTCTGGCGAGTTATACGTGACTGATGGGCCATGTATGCATTGAGGAACCGAAGATTAAGTAGATACGGCAAGCTACTAAATAAATGAGTGTGTGCGGTGCGTACGAGTAGAGTCCAAGAAGGTCCATGTTTAACATAGGCGTCCGACGAACAAAATCCACAATGTGGTTCTAGCCCCAAGCAGTATCGTGTCTATCATGCTTGAGGGGCTGGTGTAATCAAGGGGTCGGCGATGGCTTCTCTTCGTGTACCAGCGGCGCAGACAGGAGGAGGGGCCGTTGAAGGGTCCACCCATGGGTCAAGGTACGTGCAAGTGGGAATAGGGACATAAACGCCTTGGGAATCAGCGGCATTCGCCCAGCCAGAGCCGGCGTTGACGGTTACAGAGGAGGGGAATGTTGGTACGGGAAGTGTGGGTATCGGACCAGTTGGGGTGTAGGCGGGCAGTGTGGTGACGGCGCCACCCATGCTGATGGTTGCTGGAGGCCACGCCAAGTTCGACGACACAGACGCTGGGACGCCAGCACCCGCACCGCCTGTCTGCCATGCTCGAAGAGGTGGGCTCCAAGGGTTCGAGTTTCCACAAGCACCCGTAGCGTCTCTTGGGTCGGTCGGCATCCAGTCATTCTCAAGTCCGAGCTGGTACGACCAAGCAGGTGTCTCAACCTTGCCAGTGCGGCTCGAGTTGCCAATCTTCCAGGTCCAGAAGAAGTAATCCTGCGGAAATGGTTAGACCCAACCACACATTAAAGAAGAGAAGAGATACCTGAAGGGCATCCATGCTGGCCAGGGCGAACTGGCGAATAGCACGCTTCGTAGCTACGTCATAGTTTTGCCAGTCAGTCCAGGTGCTGCAGCTTCCCATACGAGGCCAAACACCGATATATGTTCCTTCGTAACGGGTGCCGAGGTTGACTCCATTCAGAAAGAGGCCACAATCAGTGACAGCATTGCTGAATTCACCAGCGTTTGTCAGGCCGAAGGATGCCATCGAGTTGTTCACAGCCCCGCCCCAGGACGTGCATGGTGTTGTCGCATAGGTAGAGATAGGGGCGGATGATTGGCCATTGAAGCAGAGGTAAGGATGGGAGTCGAGGGTGATGCGATCAGCATTGGGGAAGGTGTTGACCCAGTCACCGCGGGGGAGGAATCCATCGTGGATGGAGACATAGGGGCCGTTGCCTTCTCCTGTACCGCCAGCTGTGCGAATGATGTTGTAGGCCTCAAGATAGCTATGAGCGACGTTAGTTATCTACTGTGCAGAGGCTGAAACGAGAACCCACAATCGAGCAAGTGCATCTTGACCCATCACTGATCCTTGAGGTTCATTGATGATGCCAAAGATCGTGACGACATCCTTATACTGAGGCTGCGAAATGAACTCCGCAAGAATGCGGATGTAGTCAAGCGAACGCTGAGCGTTGGCATAACCCATAGGCCCATTGAGGAAGCCTGTGGTACCAAGGCGCCCGGAATGATTCCATCCATTCTGACTGCCGGGGAGAGCATGGAGATCAAGGTTAATGCGCAAACCATACTTGCGAGCCCACTTGATCGCCTTCAGGAAATACCTAGACGCGTGATTAGGAAAGAAGTCAAAGAGGATGACAACGAATGCACGTACGTCCACGACACTTTGGGCAAGAAAGGCTCTTCGTCACGAACTTCAATGATCCAGAATCCAATGGGAATACGAATGAAGTTGAGACCAGCGCCGGCGATTTCCGCGAAATCTTTTTCAGTCTGGATAGACCAAATAAGGAGAGTACCAGGGACAAGAAAAGGATTGACATACAATGAAAGTTTTATAGTGATCCTCTAGTTGATTGATACCTCCCCCGGCAGTGTCGGCACGCATGGCCTCACTCAAGGTCCACTCATCAACGGCAGGTGTGGGGTTGTTGAGATATTTCTCGTACAGCGCCGGCGAACTATTGATAAAGAGTCAGACGTTTGCCACGATGCAAGCTGCGGGGAACTAACATGAACTACACGATGTTAGCGGGAACATCGGAACAGGTAGAACAAGCATAAACTCACAGGTTCTGTATTCAACCATCCTCCAAGATTAACACTGAACATAGTGGATGTTAAATTGCGTGCACCGACAGACAACTCTGGAGGACGCACCCTCTCATCTTGTCAGTGCCATAGTGGAAGGTCTCATTGAGAGCAGGGGACCAAGACTGAGCTCTAGCGCCGTTGTTGAAAGGATCGTTTTCGTCGTAATACCAGTAGCCCCCAAATGGATTGTGGTAGGTGAACTTGGTGCCGTCTTCCATTGTGATTTCTGAGCCATGGCCGCCAGTTACTGGGGTAGCCGAGGGTGTAGGAGCGGAAGACGTGGCCGTCGCGTGGTTTGACTTGGACGCTGATGAGCCGCTTGAAGTAGAAGCGTTGGAGGACTCGTTATTGTTAGGCCGCACAACAAAGAAGTAGACAGGAATGACAACGGCGAGGAGGAGGAGAACTAAGGCGGCGACAACAGCCAGAATCATGATCTTGCGCCTGGACTTGGCTCTTGGGGGAGCATATGCTGTTCGCTTCTCCTCGAGCGTCCTCCCACCGGTAGCACCCACTGGCGACATAGGAACATTCTGGTCGCCAGTATAATAGCTGCCACGCGGATCGTCGCGGTAGCTCCCCTCGAAACGTCCTGGGGCGGAAGGATCGTTTAGAGCGTACACAGACGAAGTGTATTCGGAGTTAGGGATCGTATGTTGGGAAGACGCAAACGACTCGCGCATAGCGGGACCGTCGTAGAGCGCGGTGGAGCCAAGGAAGCGGGGCTGGGCTGCGCCCACTGGTATGGAGGGGTCTGCACCGAGTTCGGTAGGGTTCATCTGGGGGGTGTGGAAGCTGGAGAGACGGGGATCGGGGGAGGGAGGGGCATTGTAGAGAGAGGTTGTTGGCTGATCGTCGCCGGTGAGCGGCAAAGGATCGTATGCGACGTTGGGTTTGCTGTTGGAGGCCATGGCGGCCGGGGAGGATGGAGGGGGAAGGAAAGAGAGTTTGGAGCCGAGGGGCGTCCCCAGACCAACTTTTACAACGACAAGCCAGTCCTGAGGCGTCACACAGCCTCGTTACCCTGTCACTTCCTCGGCCTTGGCCCGGAAGACTGTCGCTCTTTTGTCCCCGCTCCGGCCTCAGCCGCTTTTCACTCGGTGTACTGTACTCGCGTTCTGTACTCTACATACAACATAGCATACTGACACACCGCGCACGACGCGACGTGCTCCCTCCCCGCATCTGCCCGTTTTCGTCTCGCTCTCAGCCGTTGCAACCAATTCTCAATTCAAACACCGCAATCATTACTTTGCCCGTCTTGGACTTCTTGGTCGTGTTCTTGTCATCTTGAGTCCCGTGCGTAGGCTCAGGGCGTATGTAAAAGGCACAAGCCAGCTCCCCTGCGTCATTGATCTATGGATCACGACTGAGCCTGAGCGAATCCGTTGGCTTGACCGCCGGAATTCTGTGACTGTTGTTGCTGTTGGTGTTGCTGTGACCGAAGAGTCGATTTTGAAAGAGTTATTTTCAGCATCGATCGCAACGGCAAGGTAAGAACAGCCTACCACCAGAGTCGCCGCACGCAAGAGCTCGAGCTGCTCGGGTGTTAGATTCGCCTGAAGCTGATTGTAGTAATTGTTTGCATTCCCAGAGTTCTGAGGAAGCAGGCCTTGCACCTGTCGTTGTGTGTGCGTCAGCGTCCAAGCTTTGCTAAGGCGAAGAAGATGACATGAAACTGACCAAGTTGCCTTGGGCTCCACCTTGCAGCTGCACCTGCGTCTGCAGTGCTCGAGCTTGTATAAGAAGCTGAGCTTGTTGTCCGACTGGCCGCCCGTTCACTGTCGGTGGCAGCCTCACTGTGCGGTTCGCGAGACCAGCCGCGGATGCATTCTGTCGGTTCTGGGTAGCTTGTGCAGCTTGCAACTGCTGAAGCGTAAGCTGCTGGAATTGCTGCTGTTGCTGTGCCGTAAGAGGCTGCTGTCCTTGCGGGGCTTGCGCTGGCTGGGCTGGCTGCGGTGGAGTGGGCGTTTGAACCTGCTGCTGAGGTTGAGCCGCTTGCTGTTGTGGTTGTTGCTGTCATTCCCGTCAGAAAGAAAACTGTGAATGTCTTGAAAGACGTACCACCACACCACCAGCTCGTTGATTCTGCTCCCGCAACAAGCTTTGTCTCTGCTGCTCCTCCTGTCTTCGTCTCGCCAACGCCAAATCCTGGTTGTCCCGATCGCGCTCAGCTTTCATTCGGCTCAACTCAGCAGGCGTATACTTTGGCATTTTGTTGTATTGGTTGTGAGTCTCGTGGACGGCAGGAGGTTTTCGGGACGCATTCGCTATAACGAAACAATGTTAGGGATCAGGCTTCCATTGATACAAGTGAGAATTCACCAATAGCCTTGTTGAGAACCTCGGCCCTCTTTTTTGCTACCTTCTTGACAGAATCCTGGATCAAATAATGCCGTCTTCGCTTTTTGGGCTCACTCCCCGCAGTACCTGCTGGCATGATGGCGCTCGAACCGCTAGCACTCGCAAGCCTCTTAGTACCCCTAGTCATGATTTGGCTCGAGCTTGCTCCAGTGCCATCTTCTCCTGGTGTCTGAGAGGCATCAGTCATCGTCGGGACCTTGCGTTCCGCTCCCCATCTCTCCTTCCAACGTTCCGCACAATCAAGAGGCGTACGTTTATCGTTGGGGGTGGTCAGGCGACAAGAGTTATAACACTCGGCAATCAGGGCCCAATTCATGGAATATTTATCCACGAGAGACTTCAATAGCGTGTCGTCGCTGGTGCTCCATAAGTGGTCAACACCTCGCTTCCGCGAATCTTTGTCCTTCAATGACGAGACGAACTGCAACGCGATGTTCGCGTTTGTAGGACGGCTATCAAAAAGCTCTTTGAAATATGAGATGATACCAGTTCGTAAAGCTATATTCACTCACCATTGGTGGTTTCCTCCGGTACCCGAGAGCCAGGATCAGCCTCAGGAGGGACGGCAACTTGTTCCATAGGTTGCCATTTTCCATCCTTCAGCCGCTTAGCGGGTTGTAGAGGACCAATGAGGGTAGGTTTGCTATACATGAAGCGTCCTGTCGGGTAAAGTTTTGTATATGTTGTATCCTCGATGCGTTTGTTAGGGTCATCTCTGTCAGACTTCTTTTCACCTTTCTTTTTTCCCTCTGTCGGAGGCGGGACGAGCGGAGGTGTGTCGAGAAGGCCGAACGGTTGTAGGTCGGGAAATAGGCTTTCGAGATCCATGACATCAAGAGCCAATTTGGTTTCAGAGCCCGCAGTGGTAGATGTCGTGATAGAGAGGTTTGCAAGGTCGACGAACAGACTGTCATCATAAGCGAGACGTTCCCGCAAAGGCGCGAGCACAGACTTGGGAGGTTTCGCTAGGACCACATCGCCATTGGTCGACTGGGAGCTAGACTTCGATTCGCCTCCCAAAATTGGGTTACCGGACGTAGACTTCAGACCATTTTCAGGATCGTTGGCCCCCTCCTCATTGGCGTCCGACGAAAGCTTCATAGCATCATCAACGACAGCATCTGAAACTTCAGCCTGGGGTACATATGAAAGCTGTAACGCAGACCGATCTTCCACTTCCTCGCTTTTGGGTTGGATGTCGTTGTTTGTCTCCAGAGCGTCTTCGATGAGTTTAGCTGGTTCTAGTACATCCATGACGCTTTGCGGATCCTTGTCTTGGTCATCGTCGTCGTCGTCGTCGGATCCATAGTCGACGCCCAGTAAGGAAGGATTAGACTGTTCCCTTTGGTACGGTTCCGCTTGAGAACTGTCGTTGGGCAGTGCTTCTGGGACCGACTCTTCATCCTTCAGGGATGCTGGCTTCCACTTGACACAAATACCGGCGCGTAGGCGTTCCTCTGGAGTCTTCGCAAAATGCCACTCGAGCACAGCGGTTGATAGGTTGTATGCCAGCGCCATTTTCCAACGCCGCTCTTCCCGAAAATCAATACGCATCCATTTCTGGGACAAGATGAAGTTGAGTTCTGTTAACACTAGCGTTCACACTTACCATCTCGTCCAAGAGATAATCCCAATGAGTTTTAACAAGACCGCCAACACCTCGCTGTTTCTTGGGTTGCCGAAACCCCCATCTCCCTTCGTCCTTGAGGGACTCAATACGTTCCAGGGTACGAATTAGCCTCAATTCCGCCATTGCGACCTATAGTATCTTTGTTAATGAAAAGAACAACACTTTTTTAAAGTTGATCCTTACCCCCCATTCACGACTGTTCAAGCATTTGCTGGCGCGAGAGACTTTCTTCCAAAGTGGATTGGCCATGACCGTCGCTCCCCACCTATTCAAACCCATAGGCAGAACTTCGTCCTTATCCTTTTTGCCCTCTTTATCCCGTTCTTTCTCCCTCTTCCTCCGACTTGTTTTCGCTTTACGAGTGAACTCTGGAGGCAGGACGCTGAGAGGAGGGATAGGATATTGAGGATCGAACTGTTGGCGGTAGGTAGCAATCGGGGAGGGAGGTTGAACCACCTGCTGCTCGGGCTCGACGTCCAAGTTGAAAGGTGGTTCCTCAGGTGCAATTTGAGGAGCTGGGATGACGATCGGCTTATGAATAGTAGGAGGCAAAGGGATGTGGATTGGGATATATTTCGCAGGTGGACGTGGTGGAACCTCTTCTGTGGGCGCAGAGATAGCAAGCTCAATTTCCTGAGGGGCATACTCTTTTTTATCGGATTCTATATCCATGGGCTTGTCTAATGCTTTGGCATCCTCCGCAGGTTCTGTCTTGTCTTGTGACATCTCTGTTGATCTGTCTTCATCCACATCCATTGCTTCTTCGTCTTTGAGTACCGTGGCAGCAGCGGCAGCGGCATCGCCCTCCTCTTCGGCGTCCATTTCATCGACGTCAGGGAGAGGCTCCTCAGCTGCTTGAGAGACAATCTCAGGTTCCGCATCGAGCTTGTCGGTGGTTGATTCGTGGGCATCTTCCTCGTTCACAGACGTCGGTCTGACCGAGGGAGACAGTGGGGGTGGTGGTAGTTGAGACTCTTCGTAGTCTTCGGACACATCTTGAACGTGATCGGTCTTCTGAATCCCCGTTATTGGTTCTGCCGACTTCACGCGTCCGTCCACGGAGAATGTTGAGGAACCGATCAGATCAAGTTCATCGTTATCTTCGTCCGATTCTTCGACGTCCAGGCTTTCACGTTGTAGACTCGTCGGGCTGGCCACATTTGGAGGGGCCGATTGCGAACTCGGATGTTCGTCAGCTTTGTTAGCCAGATGATTGTCGACCACAGTGATGGCAAGAGGCGGAGGTGACAGAGATTTAATGGGATCATTTGCACGAGTTCGACTGCGAGTCGTTCTTGTAGAGGATGCAGTTGGTTTGGTTTCGCCTGAGGAAGGAATATTCACTGGAGATGATTTCGGAGAGGGAGAAGTTGGATTGTGGGGGGCAAATGTTGCGTCCTCTTCGGTCAAATTCGATATAGACCCTCTTTCCGGGCTGTAGAAAAGAGACGATTAGAGAGAGGAGTAGACAGTGAAGATATGACAGGACGTACTCTTCCTTGAGATCAAAGCGTTGGAGAAACGTTTGGAACCGTGTGTCATCCCCTTCGTCCTCAGGGTATGTAGCATTAATATTGTCTCTATTCCGCATCATGCGGAACAATTCGCGTAGGAATTCATTCCGTCGCGCGACAATCAAGCTATAGAGGCCATTGAGTGTGGCGTTCCAACAGACAGTGCATCACCTTACTTTAACTGTTCGTAGCGTTCCTGCAAGCGTGAATCAGAAGGAGCCGACGACATATCCTACAACTTATAGTGAAGTTCCTCGGCTTTGAGGTTGCGGAGCAGCTCTTTTGGCTGGGCCAACCCAACCACCAGTGATGTCGATGAAGTCGGACAAGGAACACGAATGTCTTTTGGAAATGTGAATGTTATGTAAGCCGGTTCGCAGACATTTTCCTCATCGAGGCACGATCGGTAATTACGGACAGGGGCGCCAAGAATTTGTTTCCCCAGCTTCTAGATGTTTGCCCGTTCTTGACCACCGCCATCATGTTCAAGCTAATTCATAGGGCGCCTGTCCGCAACAAGTACCACGGCCTCAGATGCTCGTCAGCTTACCTCACTGATGCCAAAATAAATTTTACGACCCCCCTCCGACCCAGCTCTCGTCATTTCGCCTCAGCCAAATCTAGCACGAGTCTTCTCCGATATTCACCGTGGTCTGATAATTTTTCTGGTTCTACTGGGACGAGGGTTCTGCTACAGGCTGCTGTCTACGGTGCATTACTTTTTGGGGCTGTGGAACTTCTTGTACGTGACTCAACTCCTGAGGATATCCCAGCACTCTCACCATGAATCAGTACGAGAAGTCTGAACAGCCGCCGACTGCTTCAAAAACCAAGTATGCGTCCCGGACAGAGCTGAAAGTTGCTATAGAAGAGTTGCGCGCAGCTTTCCCGCTCGCCAATAGTGTTGTTACAGATCCAGACGCCTTGAAGACTCACGGCTCTTCAGAGCACTCTTACCATCCAGCAGCCCCTCATGCCGTTATAGTATGTCATAAGCTCTTCATCACGTCGACCTACTGACGATCGGTAGGTTCGACCAACAAGTACCGAAGATGTTGTCAAGGTTGTAAACATTGCACGAAGGTACCGCGTCCCGATTACTCCCTACAGCGGTGCGACCAGTCTCGAGGGTCATTTTTCTGGAGTGAGTATTCCCATTCTCTGGTTCTTCTATTCCTCATTTGGTGTCACTTTTTGCAGTACGAGTCCATCAGTATTTGTCTAGATATGTCCGGCATGGACAAAATCATCAATATAAACGGTGAGCACCGTGGTTGCTCAAATGGCTCTTGTTCAATGCCATTCCACAGTTGATGACGCCGACCTTACATGTCAGGCTGGAGCTAGATGGGAAGACATCAATCATGTCCTCAAGGACAAAAATATACCACTTTTCTTCCCAGTACGTTGTGGCCGCCTATGCCACTTAAATTGTTGTCACACGTCTGTTTTACAGTTAGATCCGGGGCCTGGCGCTGTATGGTCCACAGTTCAAACGATTTGACCTATCTGATAGCGCAACTAGACAATCGGCGGGATGGTTGGAACCGGTTGCAGCGGAAGTAGGTGATGATAAAGACCACTTTACATCGATTAACACGGTCTTTAGCCAATGCCGTTCGATATGGGACTGCGAGGGCAGAATGGTTTCTCAATCTTGTAATTTTTTTTTTTCATGAATCCATGTCGCCCATGCTAACCTAGATGTTTAGACGGTTGTCTTACCAAATGGACGGGTTGTCAAGACGCGAAGACGTGCTCGCAAATCAGCAGCAGGTTTTGATACGGCGAAGTTGTTCATTGGTGCGGAAGGAACTTTAGGTATCGTAACGGAAGGTGTGTTCAAGGTGTATAATTTTGATGCAAGCTGCTGACTTCTCTTCGTAGCCACTTTGCGACTGACTCCAGTCCTGCCTACGAAAGTCGCCATGGCTCAATTTCCTGACGTTCAAAAGGCTGTTAGCGCTGTTCAAGAAATCCTTCAATCTCCGCAGGGACCACATATACGTGAGCTGTGTCGACTGCAAAAGTAACTGCACGTCTAACCGACTCTGGGTATCTTAGAATGCATTGAGCTTTTAGATGACCACAGTACGCTGAATTATTCGAAGTTCGGCCTATTCTGTGCTGACAATTTTCAGTGATGGATGCTATCAACACCGCAGGATTTGTAGATAAACCATATCCTATAGAAGACACACTATTTTTCAAGATACAGGGAGACACTGCTTCGGCAAAACTGGCCTCTGATGTTGTGCGGAGCATTGCCACAAAGCATGGCAGTTCACGCTTCCAATTTGCCTCGACAGATCACGAAGCGGAAGAGATGTGGCAAAATCGCAAATATGCGTTGATGTCGAGCTTGGCGTCTCACCCCGGTCTTCGATGTTGGACAACAGATGTTTGGTACGTCGTTCTCGTCTTCCATTTCCACAGAAAAGGTCAAGTCAGAGTTACCTAATTTATACAGCGTCCCCGTTTCACGACTCCCTGAACTGGTATATGAGACCAAGAAGGATTTGAAGGAATGCGGCTTGCACAGCACCATTGTTGGACACGTTGGTGATGGCAATTTCCATGCATTGATTTTGTTCGATAGAGAACATGAATTCGACACCGCGAGCGGAGCTGTACATAGACTCGTCCATCGGGCAGTGGCTCTTGATGGCACATGTGAGTGCATTATGGGCATTTACGTGGGCATTTACGAAATACGCTCACCTTTCTTCAAACAGGCACAGGAGAACATGGTGTTGGATTGGGGAAGAAAGAGTATCTGATCGACGAATTAGGCGAGAATACGGTGGAACTGATGAAGACGGTCAAGAAGGCAATTGATCCCCTCAATATCATGAATCCAGGGAAGGTCAGTCACACCTCGCTGCTCGAGTGTCTAAGCAAACTGATGTTATTCGTAGTTATACCCAGATGAAAATGATAAGCCTTATCATTAAACACCAGTGTCGTTGTCATAAAGACGGCATAGGCATAATCCGTAGAGCTATAATGCAACACATGATCGAATGTCCTTTAACGTTCACTATGATCAGTTCTTAAAGTTGTGATACTTCTCCATGGCTTCCCGCAGCTCCGTCTCTGCGAAAACGGCGGCTTCCTGCGCAACAGCGAGTTTCTTCTGAAGCTCATCTGCCGTCATTGGTCTCATCTCGCCGTCCTCCACAATCATGCCAATGCTGTTGAATCGATTCAACGTGTTGCCGATGCACGGCAAAAAGCCACTTCTATCCCAACCACTGTCGTTGAATGAGAGCACTGCCCGCACAGCGGCCGTATTGATATCGCGATGCAGCTCCTCCAGCTTCGATAGCTGCACCTCCATCCAACGCGCCCGACGCTCCAGTGCCAAAGTTAGGGCAGCAACTTCATCTTCTTTACCTGACCCATCCTCACCTCCATCATCAAGGAAGTCATCGCCTTTGAGCATGTCTCGTAGAACTCCGTCGAACGAAGAACTGTCGTCCCAGGTTGTACGAGGAAGAAGGCGAAGGAGGTCCGAAATCGTTTGGGTGAGCGTCTCTAGCAATTGTTGAAAGGAAGAGACAGCATTGTCGATCGATCCTGATGGCATGTTGTTGGCAAATGACCCTCCGCCCACGGACAACGCAGAGAGGGCGTGGACTAGAGGACCATACTCAAGGGGCACCTTCGCAGGAGATGTCAGGCGCTGGATGTCAAAGAAGGAGTGATTGCATAAGTCTAACCCGGGGGTCATGGCTTCGATTTGCTCCAAGAGACGGTGAACACTTGTGGGAGCTTGATGACGATCAACTGAATGCGATCGAGAGTTGGCGGAGCTCGACGTCGTGGTGGGGCCATGAGGTCTACCCGTATCACCAACGGACGATAAAGGTTCTTCGTGCGTCTCTTCCTCCTTTACAATCTTGACGGGTTTAATGATAGGTTTGTTCTTCTTGGGTTTCTTAGAAAGGAGGGGAACCTGTGCCGTTATATCATCTACTGGGGAGTTTATTGATTTCGTGGGAGGAGCTGACTTCGTCCTGGCCGGGCTGAAGAACAAATCCTGGCGTTTGTCAACAGGGGAGGAATTACTGGTCTTCGGAGGTGTCTTATTTGAGGTGGTGGGTTTCTCGTTCTGGGACTCTTGTCTTGACGGCTTTTTCGTCAGCTTGGACGGCACTGCAACTGACGGTTTAAGCACAGGTTCGACAACTCTAGTATCTTCCGTGGTAGGCACCGAACGAGATCCAGAGGCTTTTTCCTTTTCAGCCTTCTCCTTCTCAGACTGTTTATCACGAGCAACTTTCGCCTTTTCCGCGGCCTTTGCCTCAGCCTTCCCTTGAGCCAGCTTCTGTTTCTCTAAAGCTTTTTCAACCGCTGCGGCCTTTCTGGTGGCTTTACGTTCAGTTTTTTCTTGATCCTTCTCAGCCACAGCAGAAGGCGCTGACAGGTTTGAGTCCTGGGTATTTGCTGCAACAGGGGGGTCTGGAGAGCTGGGGACGAGCGCAGGGAAGTCTTCAGGGGACAAAAGGGTTGCAGCTGTGGTTGAGGTCCAAGCCGAGACTAAACCGCGTTGAGAACAGAAGTAAAGTGAATGTTAGCGTTGCATCAGACGTCAACACTACACCAATGAGAAGGGGAGGGAGAAACATTAAGCTGGGTAACTTGGACCTTGGTTGACGGTTGAGGCGAGCGGATGTGAGAGTCGAAAGGTGAAAGAAATTCGGATGGCCAATTATTGACGGTAGTAGAAATTCCGCACTGAGAAAGCACGGCACTCGGTACACTGACCTCCCTCCCCTTGAGATGAAACATGGAAGACTCACCATGTGCGGAATTGTTGCGCCCATCGACAGCAACATTGGCGACTTGGGTATGCATCATTGGCGGAGGAGTTGGACGCTGAGGACCGGAAAGACCGGGGGGAGGTCCATATGCCATGGAAGCGAAGACTTGATCATTTGTTGGGGCACTGAAACTGGCGGACATAATGGCAGGATCTTCGAAAGGCTGTGAAGACATATATTGGAGGGCCTGCTGATCTAGAACAAAGCTGCAGAGTAATGACAAGGAAGAAGCAAAAAAGTTCGTACCTACTGAACCTCTCAACCCATTAGTCCTTTCCTGACTGGAGATGATAAAATTGCGTAGCTGTGCCTCGCTTAATTCATTCGTCGCAGGCTGGAGTCGATTCTGTTGGGGTTGCTGGAAATGCGTCCTTACTGGGGCAGGCTGGGACAGCGGAGAACCGGAGAGGGAATCCGGCGCGTGTGGATTTTGTGACCAAGCACGCAAAGCATTTGCTGCAGGTTCCTCTGTGGGGTTGTAAAAGTTATGATGGTCTCCGGAATAAGCAAGAGGCGAGACAGAATGAAGGGGGGAAGAAGCAGCAGTCGATGATTGACGTCCCCGCGCGAACCCGAAACGAGAAACCTTGCGTTCCTCGTCCACAGGAGACGACGGCATTCTCTGAGGAGATGAGGATGCAGTGCTCTCCACTGTTGCATCAGAAAATGGGTTGAAAGAACCACTGTAAGCTGGACCTCTCGACGTCTGTTTTTCTGACTGCTGTCCGGAAGACGGACGCAGAAGCGCTGGATCATATATCGATGGATGCGGACTGTGACCATGCCCTACTGAAGGCGAAGTGACGTATGGAGACCCAGATCGAAGGGCGGGAAAAGCGTCAAGATATGAACCATGAAAAGGGGCACTGGAAGTCACTTCGAACTCGAGAGCAGCAGTGGAATCTGCCTCATCGGCGAGTTTGGGATCAAGATTGAAGCTGAATCCTCCGCCGTCGTCCCCACTAAGAGTTTGCAGAGTTCGATCAAAATCTGGGAAAGGACTAAAGGCAGGAGCAAGAGGGAGAGTAGACTCCCTTCGCGCTTTTACATCGTCCAAAAGAGCGCGAGCGGCCGTGGACATTTGGTAGGACGATTGTGAGGCAAGCAGTGGAGTTTGGGGCGAGGCGGTCTCTGCACGAGGAGGTCTACTTGGAGATGATATTCCCGGTGGAGCGGACAAGCTAGGAGGTGCAGGCAGACCCGGAGGTGGTGACAAAGCATTCGAGGCCGTGGGTTTGGATGTTGTAGGTTGAGGCTTAAGCTCTGAAGAATCTGTTGACTCTGGTCGTTCCGGCGGTAACGTCTCCAGCACGGTCGAACCCAAATCTAAGTTAGACGTTGACGCTGCAGGTGAATCGACAGCCTGTGGTGCAGGTGTCGTCACTTCCTTCTGTTTCGTCTTGGGGTCGTTGGACGTTTCTGCACGACTTGCCTCACTAGTTGCAGGAGTTGAAGGCCTTGAAACAGAGGATGTCGCAAGTTTCCGTTCCAGGATCGACTTGCCCTGGCTGTATCGAGGTTCAGAGTGTCCTATGGTGCTTGCGACATTTCGGGGCTGTCTAGTGTTACCCATCCTTCGTGACTGCCTCGAGGCCGCATTGCCTGTAGCAGAAGAACTGGAGCCGGCAGCAGCCGATGAATTATTGGGACCCTTCTGACCCCAGGAGGCAGCACGCGGCAAAGGCACTATGAAAGCAGTTTGAGAATTGAGATCAACAATAGATTGAATGAGGCACATACGGTCCTCATCACCCTTCTTTGTCGTGATTGTTCTCGTGCGGCTCTCGGTCGCCTTCATCGTGTGTTTCCTGCCAAAAAAAAAAAAACAAAAAGTAAGAATCGGGCAAAACGATTAAAACAAGCGTCTGGAACGCACAGTGTGGTCAGATCCTCCTTCGTGAAACAATCTTTTTCATCACCCCATTCATGTAGATTCATGCAACTGTGGTCACTGCATGACACCCCGCGAAGAAAAGCCATGCAATACTTTGTAGTACCATAGCTAGCCCTCATGACTTCTCTGCCACCTCCAGGAGAGGAAGCCCCGTCCACAGCGGTAATGGCCCGAGCGGCATCTTCTCTTCGATGATATGTAATATATAGTCCGACAACGGGGCCTCCACCCCCAGGAGAACTTCGCTTGACTAAAAGTATCTTGGTTATCTTGCCATATTGGCCAAAATACTCATTTGAACGTAAAGTCGGGATGAGCTAACGCAAACGTTGAGGAAGGTCACAAGCATGTAGAGGATGACAAACCTCTTCTTTAGCAAAGCGAGGTCCTATGCCAACCACATACACCACGTTCCTTTGTACAACCCGCACGTTAGCCAGATGCCGTCTGCCCAATGACTCTAGTTCCTTCCTCTCGCGATCCCTTTGTTTCTTCTGCTGCATAAGACGCTTGTGGCTGAGTAACGGTAGAATCGATAAGATTTTTTTTAAAAAGTGTTAGCCACAGGTTTATGATATAAAATATAGGCAACTGACTCTTGAGTAGCAATTGGCTTGAATTCAACCGTATCGTCCGTGTAGATCCTTCGACAAGCAGGACAACGCTTGTTCAAATTCTCCTTGATATGGTGCCAGCAAAAACGGCAGATCTGTGTAGGTGTCAGCAACGGAAAAAAAGCCACAAAGCCATGGATAATCACCTGGTAGCCACATATGCATGGCTTGAAATTAAGATCGGAGATGTCCATTTCTTCAAGGCAGAGAGGGCATTCCGCGTCCTCCTACAATCAGAAATGTAGGCACTCAGAGCGAGGAAAAAAGAAAAGAAATAGGTCCAGTGCACGTACAGTTTCGTCGTCGCTCCAATACGCGTCCTGGACGCCGGCCAGAACATGGGACTTGGACTGGGAAACAGAGAAACCAGCATGGACAACGGGAGCTGGGAGAGAATGGTGGGGATGAAGTCGCGTAGTAGACATGGTACAGGCGTTCGCACAGACGCGGAAGGCGAGAAAGCACAGAGATGAGATTGAGAAGCAAGAAGAAACACGGTAAAAGCACAATGAGGAGAAAGCCTGTGCCTTCGGTTCCCACGCTGGCTGCTTGTGCGTGCTTGCCATTGATTGGCCAATCAAATCCTATCGGAGAGATATCTCGGTTTCTGATAAGATAACACCTACCAGTGACCCAACTACACACTGTACACCAACTACCCACCGTTTTCGATGGATCCCGCATCACCTGCAGATCTCGCCTCTTCTGTTGCCACCATTTCTCTGTGAGTGCGTTTGGTACGCACTCTACAGCCTTTTTCACACCCACAAGTGATGCATCAGGCGGCAAGACAGATACCTCCTCTCATGAACAGATAGTAACACCTTGGGATGTTCACGGATCTGTTTCAATCGATGGAAAGCAACAGGCAATTGACTACGACAAGCTCATTGATCAGTTCGGGACCCGCAGAATTGATGCCAAATTGCTCGAGCGCTTCGAAAAGTTGACTGGCCACAGACCTCATGTACTCCTTAGACGCGGCATGTTCTTCTCCCACAGGTTGGGAATCTATCTACCGTCCATGGAGGAAACTCACGGATCTCTTCAGGGAGTTCGACAAAATTCTCGATAGATACGAACAAGGAAAACCGTTCTATCTCTACACCGGTCGTGGACCAAGCAGCGACAGCATGCACTTGGGACACATGGTTCCTTTTGTGTTTTCGAAGTAATTTTAGCTGCATGACCAGTTGAGCAACGATATTGATGATATATTCCAGGTGGTTGCAAGATATTTTCAAAGTTCCTATTGTGATTCAACTGACAGGTCAGAACTCTTGGCCTTCCCTGTTATACTTCCCGCCCACATCGTCGTCCGTACAGATGACGAAAAATTCCTGTTCAAGCATGAACTCAAGCCAGAACAGACCAAGGCTTTCTCGAGGCAAAATGCCAAAGACATAATCGCCTGCGGTTTTGACCTTGAGCGCACATTCATTTTCAGCAACTACGAATACATGGGCGGTGCCTTCTATCAGAACGTCACCAAGATTTCCAGGCAAATCACCTACAACCAAGTGAAGGCCACGTTCGGATTCACGGACTCGTGAGCATTTTAGTTAACTTTGTTTCGTATCTCAATTCAGTTACAACAGGGACAATATCGGGAAAGTGCACTTCGCAGCAATCCAAGCAGCACCATCCTTTGCAACGACATTCCCACAAATATTCGGCACCTCATCTGATATCCCTTGTCTCATCCCGTGCGCTATTGATCAAGATCCATATTTCCGGTTGACGCGTGATATTGCTCCAAAACTGAAGCATCCCAAACCTACCCTCATCCACTCGAAATTCTTTCCTGCTCTCCAAGGCCCGCAAACAAAGATGAGTGCAAGCGATCCGAACAGTAGCATATTTATGACAGATAAATCAAATCAAATAAAGAACAAGATCAACAGGCACGGATTTTCGGGAGGCCAAGAAACCGAGGAGGAGCACAGACGCCTTGGTGGTGACACTAAGGTCGATGTCAGCTACCAATATCTCACCTTCTTCCTAGATGATGACGAGGAATTAGAGCGTCTTGGAAAGGTATTGTTTCGTGCTCGTAGAAGAATTTCGGTCCTAATTGGAGTACAGGAATATCGTGCAGGATCTCTGCTAACCGGTCAACTCAAGGCCAAGTGCATTCAGGAGCTGCAACGCTTCGTCTCGGAATTTCAAGAGGTGAGGCTTGTTCCGTGGATTCTTGTCTACTTGTTGATGACCTTCGTTCAGAGAAGAGCGAGAGTGACAGAAGAAGAAATCAATGCTTTTATGGATGGCACTCGCAAAATTATGCTGACGATGAGCAAACCTGTCATTCGATCTGAAATCCCGGCTGCATGAAAGCGACGTCGCCTTCGCCTTTCTAACGTAGAAGAGAATCTGCATGTTTTTGTACATCTGAAGAATTAATTCAGGGGCGCTGTACTCTACACTCATGTCCGGCCATAGGATGATTCATGCCCATCTTTCTTCGACCAGTCGAACAGCGGCTTGAACTGGCGACCTTCCCAAGCCTTGAGAGCATCAAGCGCTGCTTTGCCCCAATCAAAAGATTCATGATCCTCTGGAGCTACGGGACCGTCGACGAAAAGCACCAGCGATTCGCTTGCAGGTCGAATGAACCCGGCATCTATGCTGCTTTTGATGAGGACTCGAAGCGGCTCCCAAAACGAGAGGACGTTCAGGAGCACGACAGCTTTTTCTGACCATCAGGCTTGATTCTGAAATAATCGTAAGAGGCATACGTTTATCATGAATTCCAAGCTGAGACCAGGTGGTTACTTCAAGAACCTGAAAGAAGGAATAAGGATGGTGTTTGATCATTCACAGGAAAGCAAAGACCTCTTCGAAAGTTCCAAACCCTCCAGGAAGACCGATGAAGCCTTCCACACGTTCGGCCATTTCTACCTTGCGCTCATGCATCGATTCAACAACAATCTAAACTTTCTCAGTACCTTCGAAATAAGTTTCCATTCAAACAAGAAACCGACGGTGTGGACCTTGCCAAAATGATTCAGTTTTCGTGCATGAACTTATGCAACAAACTCGAACAACGTACTTTCTCTCGGCCAACTTCTTTCAAGTCGACACACAGAGGATTGTCGCCCTTTTCGCCCTCCCCACCTGCAATGAGCATCGCCTTTGGGATGACCCCAATCACGTCTCCTCCTTGTTCCAGAACGGCACCAGAAACTATGCCCATGATCCCCTTCGTTCCTCCGCCATACACAAGTATGCGTCCATCAAGAGCAAGAGCACGCCCGACGCCTAGAAGTCAGAGGAGAAAGCATTCATAGCTGATTAGTATTCGTCTTGAACCCAGGTTGACTAACTGGCTGCAGCTACTGTAAATGCAGGATATTTGCCCGTCGACGAGCCACAATAGACGGCGACTGCTGGTTTCACAGGGAGGGTAGAAGACATGGATGATGGGGTTGGAAAACTGCTTCAGCAATTTGAGGGTTGAAAAAGAGTGAGATCGACGACGATATCAGAAGAGATTCTGATTCTGATGTACTTGCCCTTCGACAGTACTTGCCATGACTCATGTTCGGTTATCGGGAGGTCGGAGCGAGGCCAATTTTCATGTAAAAATAACAAAAGGGTATGATATGAAATAATACAAATGTTGTCTTGATTGCGGGGGCAGTGGAATTACCGAGACGCATTTAAACATGCTGTATTATAGTGTAGTGCGCTGAAGGACAACTCCTTATTCATCGCCGCCTGGGAGGTCCCTTAGGCCGGGCAAATCCTTTGGTATGAGAACCCGTGGCAGATGTGCTGCCCTCCTCGTTTGTATACCCCAATTCAAGCTTCAGCAGAGCTTCGTCCAACTCGTTTGGGTCAGAGGTCTCGATTTTGCGAGAGGCGAGGTTGGCTGTCCGGGGAGAGGTTGCCAAGATGTCTTTGGCCGCTTGATATGTCGATGCTGAACCCGAAGAATAGAGCATACGGTGCTTAATAGGTGACGAGGAAGGACACGAATATATAAAGACTGAAACGACATTAATGATTAGGTACAAGCGATTAAAGTAAACGTTAGCGCACCGATTTCTCGAAGGGGGTTTGACCCAAACGAGTGATTCCATGCGAAGAAGGCATAGCAGGGCTCCGAAGGGGGAAGCGAGGCACCCAAGGCAGTGACACTCGTCTCCGTAGCTGAGTGCAACGTGAGCGTTTCAGTTGTGGGATCAATGCTCTGAAAGAAGGGTCTTCCTCAAGGAGTTTCCTCAACTTCGATTTCGGACACAGCTTACGAATATGACAAGCGAATCCCCATTGCCCCTGCTCAGCTCAATCACCATTTTCTCAACTTCCTCGGACCAATTCAGGCCAACGCCGGTTCCAACATGGCTGGCTCTTGTTCTGCTGCCTTCATAAGAGGCTATTTCATTTTCAGCGGCGCGGAGAACAGCAAGCTCCTGCTCTCGGACTGAGAGAGGGTGAGGCGCAGCAGCATGCTGCTTATGAGACGCGTATGCCTCAGAGGTGAGATCGTCTTTCGATGTCGCAAATATAGAATCGGCGAACAGCATTGACCCTAAGGATTTCAATAGCGGCAATCTTGTTGAGGCATAAAGCATCTGTTCGACGAGCTCTCAGAGAAGGAAGTCCATGAGCGATCCAATCTCACCTTGCTGCGAACTTGGGCTGTGTCGGGAACATAACTGATGATAAGCCAGTCTGGTGATGGAGAGTCCAGCTTTGCCAGGACATATGCAGGGAAGTCTGCCTGCAAGACGTCTTCAGATTGCAGTTGATCCAAGTCGTGCTCTAATGTGTCGCTGACAGGGATTGAAAGGTCATGGACAAGGAATTCTGCATGATCAAGGATGAGAACAGCATAGTCGATTTGCTTCAAATCACAGACCGTTATGTATCATTACTTTGATAAAACGAGTTGAATTGGATTGCACAGCTTCAGCGAAGACGGCGGCGAGATCAGCAGAGACAGTGATTCCTGATAAAGCGGACATGGTAGAGGTAGGTGGAGGTTGCTGATCAAAAGCGGATGCAGCCCAGCTGCGCGACTTCACACCGTCAGCGATGCCTTCTACCACCATGTCCGCTCCATCCTCACCGCCCGCAAGTACGACACATGTTCCCTACCTAGCGTACAAGGTTTGTGGAGTATTCCCCCTCGTGGTTTGTGCTCAGAGTACCTCAGTCGAAAAGGCATTCGCGCAACCTCTCGAATCCTATGTCACATTTGGTCCCAAATCAATCGCCTCCTCCAGTTTCTAGACCGTCCAGTAGCGCGGGTTCGTCAGCAACACTCCTCCAACCCCCTAAGTTGTTACTCGACCCTGAAGAAGTGGAATCGCTTGACGCCGAATCACGCCCTTCCGATTCTCCAGGTTCCCCTCTTGCCCCCTCTACATTGGACCATATGCTATCCGTGTCTCCACCCTCGCCAGTGATGAAGGACCTCAAAGGCACACCTAAATTAGAACTCCCTCCTTCAATGGTTCCGCAAGAGGACCACACGCCTATGTCGTCCTACCAACGTCCAGTCAGTATGGGGAACACGAATGCATCCTCTTTGAAGACAACACCCGTTCCCTTCCCCGACGATTCTCAAGGCTCTCTCCCCGAGTCGACTCCCAAGAAGCCCTCGACGTTCCGACGTGTTCCCTTGAAGAGTACTCGTGGCCCTCAGCCGTCTTCCCACCTCCGCAACGTTTCTCTGCCATCTTTACCTTCCCCTCCCTCATCCGGAAATGTGGCACAAGAGGAACGTTCAGCCTCTGTTTCCCCGAGTCCGTCAGAATTTAATTCCTTGCCTGATCCCTTCCGGTATCAGGCTCCTCTTTCAAGCCAGATAACCCCTCCCATTATTCCCCGACCCTCTTCACCACCAACTCAGCCACTGCTAAGGTCTACATCGACACTTATGCCAGCAGGCGTCGACACCGTGCCAGATCATGCCTTGAATTCTGTTCGAGCCTCCGTGCGGAAGCCAGCGCCATACCGTCCTGGGTTCCAACCAAAGGGGGTATATCATCCGCTAACGGATGAATTTCTTGCTATCCGCCGTATAAAACGCGACGGAGAAGGTGATGCAGGTACGCAAAGGGTGGAACGTACCAAGTTAGAGCGACGCTTAGAGAAGTTAATTGCACTTCATTTCCCTGACTGTTCACAAAGGGAAGGGTCCATGGAGAAGCCGCAAAAGACCATTGGAATGTCAAGAAATGAGAATAGGAGAGCATCCTCTCTCTTCGATTTCCAGAGTCTGAGGAATATCAGTGAGCCTGGTGAGCTCCTGAGGGTTTTTGGTGGCGGCTTTGGCGACGCGACGAAGAATGATATCCGAGGTTTGTTTCTCCATGACTGCTAGAGGATGCTTATATCAATTCCTGGTGCATTTTTCCAATCAGCGGCTGAACAGCGGATAACACCCTGGCAAGATGACGCATCTGTCAATAAGTGTCCTCTGTGTCTGTGAGTTCTAACGCACTGATTCAGCGGTCGTATTCACTGTTGCCATTCTATCCAACATCCGCTAACCTGGTCGACAGTGCTTCATTTCATCCTCTAACCAATCGCAAGCATCATTGTAGATTATGTGGACAAATTATTTGTTCCTTGCCTATCAAACATCCCCAGCGGAAGGCACTTTGTTCAATACTCTTCGTCGTCGATAAACGTACTAGACAAATAGAAGAAGTGGGACAAGGGGTTGATTATGGAGTTAGGAAAAGGAAGCCAAGTCTTGCACCAGGGCAGCCAGCGAAACAAGAAGAGGACGACAAGTTTCTGAAAGGTGTTCGCATTTGTCAGAAATGCAGGCCCATTCTCTTGTATGTCGGCATCCCGATTTGCCTGCGACACTTGCTGACGTATTCCAGGAGGCAACAGTACGAACAGCAAGCCCACGCTATTCCACCATTTGTTAAGCTACACGAGGTAAAACAATAATTTTACTGACGTTTCACCACCTCTGACGGCTTGCAACAGACATTCATTAAGCTAGAGGCAGACATAGAGGAAGCACTTCCAAAATTCCAGGAGCTTCTCATGAGCTTGAAGTAAAGTTACACCCCATTCTAGTCTTCTGATGCTTACGGCGTTCTTATTCAAGCCACCATGACCAGCCAACCAAGGAAGCTTCTGCTGCTCGAAAGCGTTTGCTGGAGGCCTTTGCCCAATATGATAAATTATCAAAGACGATACGGGCTTTACCGTGTCCAAACGGCGCCAGTAGCTCCCAGGATCGTCTTCAAATGGCCGTTATGACGAGGGCCAACCTGTTTCTGCAGAAAAATATGTTTCCTCTCCAGGTGTTCTTCATTTCTGCTTCAGATTGAGTTGATGTGCTTATAGTCTGTAATAGTCATTACCGACGCCGCATTCGAACCGGACAGCGGCGAAGCCCAATGGGACATCGGTAGACGCCTCCACTTTGGTGCCTGATATGGACGTGGCTTTGGCCCACGCATTACAACCGCTCCTCGAGCAAGAAGCTTTGTTAGAATCCTTCGTAGGCGAGGCACAGGCGCAACGAAAGTTCGAAGATGTGAAGAGCTTGAAGATCAATTTGGCGGAAATTCGGCTCGAGATAGAGAGGCTTCTAGATGGAAGTAGATAGGTGGCGAGCGGGATGACATTTAATTATGTCAGCCCTGTCCAAGCTGAGTGCTACATACTCTTTTGTACATAGCACTCACAATCGCAATGATCTCCGTGCATTTGTTTAGCTCTTCTAGGCCCTCGAAGCAGTTGCTTGGATTGAATTTCAACTGTAGCAATTTGACAGGATTCACCCAGCTCCGAGGCATTGCTCGCATACTTGTGTGGCCTGTTGTAAACACAGTTCAATTAGACGCCACCCAATTTACTGATGAACCGCTAGAGCGAGCCATACAACATATGCACTACGCCGTTCTATGTTCTCGAAGCTTCTACTTTCCGCGCAGCAGAAACTTTCGGCAAGTGAGAGCCCCGCTGAGGAGTTGCTAGGAGGCACTTGTTAATGTTCTTGACGGTATACAAAACTCCTACGCGTGAACAACCCTCTATAACACAAGATATATAGGACTGGAGCTGCTGATATCATCATTCTTCTCGTTCCGGAATAATTTTCTTTTTGTAGCGTTTTTCTGCCCTGCAGGATCCGAAGAGGCTACCACGCCTCTTCTATTGAGATTTGTATTGCTTTTCCCATTCGAGTCATGAATCAAGGGAATCTACATAATGATACACAGCATGCGTATGGCAGAAATTGGAATGGTAGTAAATCAAAAAGAATAATGATATGACAGATGTAAGGATGTTCTAACGACCAAGTGAACCCATAAAACTGGACAAGTCCAAGCCATCATACTCCTCCTCTGCAGGCAAATCGTCTAAGCCCTGCAAAACATTCCTTTGCGAGACAGGACCGGATTGATCCTTGGCTTTTCCCTTTCCAGAGGCAAGGGCTTGTTCCTCCTCACTCGTGCGTCGGAACAAATCTAGTACAAGGTCTGTGTCCATGGATGCCAGCCCAGAGTTCTGCTGGGTGACCACTGAATTTGCGATGTTGAGTTTAAAGCGTTGGAGGCTAGACATAGTCATGAGCATCTGGGGATGAATTGCATGAGTTCCAACGTACCCCATGATTTTTTCTTCCAACGTCCCCTTTGTGATCAAGCGATATACATTCACAACTTTCTTCTGACCGATTCGGTGGGCTCGATCCATTGCTTGTAGATCTTTCATCGGGTTCCAATCGTGCTCGACAAAGATGACTGTGTCAGCCCCCGTTAAGGTCAGCCCCAAGCCGCCGACATGTGTAGTCAATAGGAGACAGTCAATGCTTGGATCAGCGTTGAATGTTTGTACAACAGCATGTCGCTTATTGGCATCAGTTCCACCGTCCAGTCGCATGTATGTCACCGAAGGCATGTGAGCCTTGAATAGGTCGGTTTCGATTATGTCCAACATTTGCTTCATTTGACAGAAAATCAAGACTCTGTGCTGAGAGAATGACGCAGTGTTCTCTGCCTCTCCAAGTTCACTCTTCTGTGCATCAGAACCAAGACCCGAAGCGCAACCGATGCCGCAGTCCAACAAGAGCTGCCTGTGCCGATCATCATGAACAACTTGACAGACGGCATAACATGATGTACATACCTGAGAGCCAGCAGTTTCGGTGCATGCTGGATATCGTTAAGTCCTCCTGACCCTGCGGATGAAGGTAAATGGCTGAAGGCGGAATCTATGGCGTCTTTGTTGGATTTCAGCACGAGGGCGGGATGATTACAGAGTTTCCGGAGATACTGAAGCGATTGGAAGATGTGCTGCTGATCTTCTTTGGATCCGGCACCTTGAGTTCCCTTCACACTGTCCGTAGCGGAAAGTCGCGCCTTCGACTGAGCGAAATCATCATACAGGTACTTCTGTAGCTCAGACAGCTCACAGTAATAATCCTGTATAATTTTAGGCGGCAAATCATGTAGCACGTCCTCCTTCAAACGTCGCAAAAGGAACGGCAAGACTTGTTTGTGAAGAGCCTCAAGTGCAAGTGCAGCTTTGACCAAAACACCCAAATAAGCAGCTTGAACAATCGGTGACGGGTAAGGACAAACCTGCTTCGCTGTTCTTCGATTTGCCGTCTCTGTTGGAGAGAATAGGCTTGCTGAAACGTTCGTTAAAAGAAGATTCGGAACCAAGGAAGCCAGGCATAAGGAAGTCGAACAAACTCCACAACTCGAGAACATTGTTCTGTATTGGGGTGCCAGAGAGAATGAGTCGATGTTGGGCGTGAATATTCTTGACGGCCTTCGTAAGTTTCGTCTTCGCATTCTTGATAACATGGCCTTCATCCAGTATGCAATACAGCCACTTGTGACCCTCGAGATTTGCTATATCATTGCGGACAACCTCGTAAGACGTGATAACGACGTCGTAGGACTGGAATTTTGATAGTAGTCGAGCACGTTCTCTTGAATTGCCTGTGTAGAGCACTGGCCGCAAAGTGTCCGTGTACTTCTGGACCTCATAATACCAGTGACCTGTCAAAGTTGGCGGGCATATGATGAGGGAGGGTAGATGCACTGAGTCTGGGGAACTAGTTTCGCGATGTTTCTCTGCCCGTTCAAAATGCTTGCTGGCGAGAATACAAATCGATTGGAGAGTTTTTCCAAGACCCATATCTGCCGTGGAGGGGAGTAAGCGTGAAGTGAATGTATCAGAGCATCAGCCATACCATCACACAGAATACCATGCAACTGGTATTTAGCCAAGAACGCCAGCCAGTTGACGCCTTCCTGTTGATACTTGCGTAGCTCTGCTTTTATGGTCACCGGTAAGACGTACTTCTGGACTTTAGAACCATCGAGTAATTGGCTCAAGAAGTCTCGTTCTGTGTCACGGCGCTTTAGGAGCTCTTCTGAAAAGCCGGGAGGATCAGGGAGTCCGACCTTCAAGTTGGCGTATTAATGAGGCAAATCGTCAATCATGACTGGAAAAGTTTACCTCCAACGGGACCATCTTCACCAGAGATGCGAAGGTATTTGTCCCAGTGGAACGTATATCATCGTTTGGGTCACTCATTCGGCCCAAGACTGGTACCACCATGAAAATCACGTACGGTAGAGCCTTAATGTCGAGGCGATTTACGATGTCTAGGGAAAGGTTGGTAATTTAGATAAGTGAGCGCATGGTAGGAACTTACGGTAAATCAATTCCATCGCCCCTTGTCGATTCGTTAGCATCAAGGGATCTTGGAGCAAAGGTATCATCCTCTCAATAACATAACGCATGGCCTCTGGAGTCATCACGTCGCAAACAACGGCAAAGCAGCGAGCAGCAGCTTGTCGGATGATCGCGAAGCGACTTCTGAGGGCCAACTCCATCATAGGAAAGATCTCTTGGAGTTTAGGCCAGAGTGCCTCATGAAAAGCGGGGATGACAGCCTCCAGGACGCTCAAAGAATCGATGACATCCTGACCGTATTGCTTCTCGATGGCACCATCCGATTGTTCAGGCGATTCTGTGTCGTGGTTAGTAGACTTGTTCCGATGCAGGAACTGAAATGTACCAGTGGAGCAGGCGCTTAACAATCCTCCTGCCATCGATTGCCACATATGCGGGACTACATCCAGGAGGCGAGCACCAAACTTGGCAGATAACTGTTGAAATGCTTGACAGGCTCCTCGACGCGCGAGTCGAGCCCTTTCTGATTCTGAACTCCTTTCTGCTTCCGATCGTTCCGCATCCCCATTAGCAACCTTACTAGGCTTTCCAACTGCTGAAGCACTAGTGGTAGGGAAGGACAATATCCCATCAGTGACTTTGCGCAGGAAAGCGAACGTGGGTGTTTGCTCGACATCTTGACAAAGGAATGTGCATAGATTCTTGACGATCTTGTCAGGAGGCTGAGATATGTTATGTTCAATACAGAACTGTATGAAAGACGCGACCGCGGTAGCTGAGCGAGCTTGAAGATCGGTGTTTTCCTCGCTCTGAGAAAAATTGGTCAAGACACACTATGATGAACGAAATGTGAACAACGCACCTTGATGCCGTTCATTATCCCTTTCACGACAGGACTGACTTTATCAGGGGTGCTTTTAAAAGCGACAAACGCAGCTGCAAAAGCAGCAGAGACACGGATATCGTATTGCGCCTTCACTTCATTATACCGAGCGATGCTGGCAAGCACTGTATTGCGTTTGTCTGCGATGATGGCTAACTCTTTCTTCTTGGTTCGTCCCAAGGAATCTTTCAGCCGATTATACTCGCTTCCCATGGCCCAATTAGCTTTCTCGACGGTAAAGCATTTTTCTTGAGTTCCGGAGATGTCGATTTCGTTTCCGAGGAAGGGTATCGATGACGTTGGCAGCTTGCAGTCCGTCGCGAATAACTGAAGTAAGGACGCGCAGTCGGCATGGATGCGACTGAGAGCAAAAGCCATCTCGTGGTAGGCAGGGGGAGGCTTGCCTTGCAGCCATGCAAGAAGCCTCACCGTGAGCTGCTGCGCCAAAGAAGATGATTCAAGGAGTGGTCTATGAAAATCTTGTTCCTGCTTGACATCGTAATGCCTCGCCCATTCTTCAGCTATGGTCGCAGCGAGGAATTTCTGCAGCATACTAGTCGAATCTATGTAGTGAAGAAGAATGGGTTTGAAACATTGATCAACTGGATTGTGCTGAAAGGAGTCAGCGTTGGCGTCATCATCAGAAAAAAGGTAAGCCAATCATACTTCTGTCGGCCAGCATGTCATCAGATAAGCTAAGGCATTTGCGGCTGCAACTCTAGCCTTCAGCGTGACTGAAACCGTTATAAGAGATGGGTCCTGAGCCAGCATGTTTTTGTCCACATTATGGCGTTCCAGAGGAAGTGCGCCTGAAACCGGTACCGAGGGGTTGTAGAACGTGGATGCGTCGATGGCCACGCCGAGAGGTGTCATTACAATTGCATACCACTCTAAGATTAGCTGCTGCGTCACAACATTTTCCATTCGGCCAACGGATTTTGTTAGGATGGATAAGGCAGTTTGCCATGCAGAAAGGCTGGCGTCTCGAATGTCGGGGCGTTCTTCGCAAATCAGGTTTTGAAATAAGAGCGACAAGAACGGCGTCGCAATCCAATCTTGTGGCAGTGATGGGACAAACATGAAGGAGTGCAAAGTCTTGACGACAGGAAGGCGAACGTTGGGGATTGTATGACGAAAGAAAGGGAATAATGTTTGCGCCAGGGTTGAGAGAGGTAAGCTGCACCAGTGTAAGTAATTTCATGCCATGCTGACAGACATTTACACACGAGGAGTTTTCTTGCCCCAAAATCTCGATCACTCGAGGATATGCCACCAACTTTCCTAGAGGGGTGTGATAAAAAGCATGCTCATAAATGGTACGAATACTCACCTAGTAGATCCATGACTACCCCAACACTGGAACTGAGATCGTCTTTCATATCGCAGAGGCAACGCCAGAGAACAACCACGATGTTTTCTAGTGATTCAGGGAGCTGCTTCACGATGTGCTCTGCAACAGGCAGCAGGCAAGAAGCAGCGACCGACTTGACATCATCGTCCCGATCGCCGAGCCTGAATGGAAGATCTATTAGTCCTGTGAGCAGTTGAAACTAGAAGAAACACACACCCCAATATCGCAGCATCGACGATGCCCTGAAGAATGCCACGCCCACTGTCATGCAACTCGCCGCCTTCAGACTTCACAGACGCAGACGGTTCGTCAACAAGGTCGCTGCGAACAGCAACTTCGTACTTGATTCCAAGAAGTCCAGCATGCCGGACTTCCCAGACGTGAGCCTTGTCCGAATCTGCTCCTGACTTCTGCGGAAGACTGCCACAAAATTCTTGTCGAATCATTTGTAATAGAACAGAGTGGACATGTAAAAGAGAACGGCGGGGCATATGGATGAGCAACGAGGCTAATGTCTGCGACACTGTCTCTCGGACAGGTGCTACGACCTACGCACGATGGATGAGGTGAGATAACGAGCAGCATGGACTTGTACCATACGAACCTGGTCGGTCACAAAATCGCTGAAACGATCCAACACAAATATGCACAAAAGTTTCGCGGCAAGAGAGTTGCACCATTTTTCATGGGCAATGGCGTTCTCCTGCTTCGAGAGGTTGTCTGAAAAACCACAAGTAAGCTCATGGAGGGATGTAAAATGATGAATTATTACCTCTCATCCCTCCATATTTTCCCTGGACCTTCAGCAACTCTCGAAGTGCCATAGCAGCACCATGCCGAACTTCCCAGGAAGGGCTAAATAAGTCGACTTCTAAGACTTTGACAACGCCATCCCAAACCCAGACTCCACTTTCGACTTCTAATGCTTTTGACTGCTTCGCAGACTTCGGTATGATGGCGCCACCATTACTGGAATCGGGCGTCTTATCTGTTCCGTTGGCGCCAGGCATCGGACTGGACAACCGAGAGTTTGGCGCAGCCTTTTCGTCTGCGTTGAGAAGGCGAGCCCTGTGAAGATTATTAAACATCCTGGTGCACATCGTCATCCTGGTGCTCACTTATTAGAAGAAGGCCCACTGGGAGCAGTTGCGTACTTAGCACCAGCTGTTTGGGGCGGGGGCGCTACAAACGCCGAATTTCCAGGCTTGCGCTTACGTTTGAGTCGGTTAATCTCCCGAGCAGACAACGGGGCTGCGTCAGCCTCGGGTGGGACATCTGGGGCTGCAGGAGATGGGAGAGTCGGAGTAACGGAACGTGTGGAAGGAGAGGGCTCTTTCACCGGCAGGGGCTCAGGAGGACAGACATCCATAGGGGATGATTCTGCAATGTCGGCAGGATTAGCAGCTGCAAATGAGTCGATTTCCATCCCAGCAGCAAATTCCTTGTCGAGGTCCATGTCATCGTCTACGCCATCTAAAAATCCAAGGCCGAGGCGATTCATTGCTGCTTTACGCGCCTTAATGACCTCTTGCGCGGTTGAGAAAATGCCGGTAGGCTTCGCGAATTCCTTGCCTGATGAAGCCAAAAGCAAATTGCCTTGGCCGATCAACTCCTCGATAGAGAAATTGGGAAAGTCTGGAATGGGAGTCTCTTCCGTCGTTATTGAGGAGTCGATACGACCCTCTCGTTCCGATGGAGGAACCCAAAGAGGGACGAGGGAGAATATCTGGGACAGAGCCGAAGATGCCGCAGTGCGAGCTTCGAAAGTCTTCAGGTGCAAAATGGGGATGATCTGGGCGAAAATGCAATCAGACACCGCGACAAGGCCAACCAGACGCGTTGCAGCATACCCGCGCCACAACAGACATTAGCTCTGCCCAGGCCACACTGTCGTTGGTCACTATCTGCCGACTTGTACCGGTTTTGATATCATCCTCGACAATTGCGACATCGCTGACGACACTCTTGACTGCAAGATGGGCAAGTTGTTTTGCAGCTGTATTCCTCACTGAGGAGCTTGTTCCTGAATCGAGAAGGGTGAGGAGCCTGTCCAATCTGGGTGGCGAGTGTCACGTTAGTGAATGGTCTGGGTGCACGGAGTCCACTGACCGTGAAGTCATCCCAGAACTGGCAGACCGGGCCGAACGTGATCGGGGCAGTTATAGGCGGAGCGTGTTTGGGTCTGTTTGCGGGGGGATTTTCTCGGTGGAGGCCCTCGCCTTTAAATCTTCTCTGATATGCTGTGACTTTACAGCGTGATGGTCACACTCCTTGCCAAATTTAGCATAAGCCCATCATACTTCCTGAAAAACGCAACGATTTCCCTACACCCTTTTGCTTTGTGTCCTCAAACCACTCGCTGGACCTATCGTCCATGGAATGGGAGCGTGACGTTGCATGTGGTATCGCTTGCGAATCGGTTTCTGACGGTGAGCGCTTACCTTTCCTCCCAGGTGCTACAGGATTCTAACCAATCTCTAAGACACGCTTCAAGGGTGTAGGACACTTGTTCAGATTCGTGACGCCGCTCGCGATATTTCGGCCTGTCGACGTGAAGAAATGTGGTCCGCGTGGCTGCTCGACGAGATCAAGACTTCCCATGATAGAATGCATACCGCTGAAGAGCATGAACTAATTATATTCAGGAAAATTTACACAGATGCATGCATTGTGCGAGCACTGGCGCTGTCTCTGAACAAGTGTTATATCGAAGCCATCTCTTCCCTCGACCACGCCATCATCATTGCTGGACCATTTGGAGCAGGGCGATTGGGACTCATACTGGACCTTATCCAAAGAATTCAAGCACACATCCCAAGTCCATCTCAAAAGATTGACAACGCAGTTGTTGCACCCTCGTACTTCTCCGCTACTCATAGTCTGGAGTGTACAATTCCTTGCCTACTATCTCCGCCTTCCTTCATCGCGTTTCAATCCTCTTATTCGCGTAGCCCCTTCATCTTGCGAAACTATGCAGCAGACTGGCCTGCATTGCAGGAACACCCTTGGAAATCCGCAGCTTATCTCCGCTCTGTAGCTGGTCCAGGTAGAGTCGTTCCAGTAGAAGTGGGAAGCGACTACCGCTCAGACGACTGGGAGCAAAAGCTGATGCCATGGGACGATTTCCTGTCCTATCTTGACTTGGAAGGGCAACCGGCCACAGAAGGCGCTTCGGATGTGTTATACCTGGCACAACACAACCTCATGAGACAATTTCCTCTCCTCCGCGATGACATCGTTGTGCCTGACTATGTTTATGCTTCCTCGGCCGCACTTGCTGCCTGTCCTGGCTACAATCCCCCTTCAAATGAAGAGCAGCTCCTGTTCAATACATGGTTAGGACCCAGTGGCACTGTTTCTCCTGCACATATCGTGCGTAATACTTTTTATAGATTTTTGCTCTTGCTCAAAGAAAATCAGGATCCTTATTGTAACATATATGGTAGGTTGTGATTCAGTCATATCCAGGCCATGTTCACATAGTCTGCAGTCCAGGTTTCGGGCCGTAAGTCAGTGTGGTTAGCTCCACCTATGGTGTCTTCATATATGTACCCGTTCTCGGCCGTCTCACGCAGCGAGTCAGACCACCCAGGAGGACACTTTCCGAGTTCGACGATGGCGAACACGTCGCGTATTGATGTATTCTCAGAGGATCAAAACGGCTTCCCGGGCTTTGAAAAGAACGTCGTTCCGGTCTCAATGACTGCTACTCTTGATCCCGGAGACATGCTTTTCTTCCCGCCTGGTTGGTGGCATGCCATGAAAAGCGAGACCACGAGCTTCTCGCTTTCTATGTGGTTCTAGTAGGAATATTCGCTTGTTACGCTTAGCGGAGATGTCGTTGGCATGAAATATTCGTAACATACTAGTCAATTTCTACACCATCGAGATGCCATGTACTATAGTGTTTTGAAAGTTCGTTATGGAGAGTCGTCTATTCAAGGAAACCGGACCGGTGTTGAAACATTGACTAACCACGTGCCAACGCCAGCTCGACCACTGTTGAAATTGAAACTTGACAGCGACAGCTCTGTCGCACTTGTGCCTTCAGACAAATATTGTTCTTGCTCACCGCTATTCTCCTCGCCAATATCCCCAGTGCATCTCGGACACACAGCCTCAATTTTGCTACTGTTCCCTACATTGCTCATCCACGATCTGCCCTACTTGCCATTATTCGCACTCTTTGCATGGTGCCTAGGCCCATTGCGACTATCCGCCGAACTTTCTGAAGCAACTGGTGTCCTACACCCTAATGCCTGCTCGAGATGACGAAGAACCAAGAGCATCGCCTTTTCCAATCCCATTGTCCTCCGCCCACATCTCGGATGCGATAAATCATTCGCCTGATGGCGGGGTCACCATTTACTTGTGCAAGCTGAATATATCAGAAATTGGTCCCCCAGAGGTGGAGGAGCTAGCGTATGGTGGGCAACACAGACGCCAGGAGGCAGATTCTATCGTTGAGAGGTGACCGTCCGTTTTCCCTGTTTTCCTTCTTGTCTTATATTCACCAAATTTAGGCTCGCTTTGAAGTCTAATCGTATTTGCTCTCTCCCTAGCGAATTCGCTCTTCTTTCCCGACTCAGATACCTCAACTTGAGGCACAACCTTTTTTCAGTCTTTCCGGATGTGGTGCGTTTTGCAAACTCAAAGGCCAGCACTCGATTAAAGGAAACTAGTTGATAGCCATGCCAGCGCTTGACACATTGGACATAAGTCACAACAAGATCAGGCAGTTGCCCACTCACGCTGGAAATCTTTCAAGGTTGAAGGTGCGATCGCGTTCGCGTCCAAATCATTATCACTTACGCTCCATTAGGTCCTATGCCTTTCGCACAATAAACTCGCCCGTCTTCCTTCATATCTTGCCCAATTCCGCCATCTTGAACTTTTCCAAGTCGATCGGAATCCCATCGAATGGCCTCCTCCGGCTGTTTTAGAATCTTTTGGCGACCTCCCAGATCTAAAGAACGGACAAGACTGGATACGAAAACTGCAGAATTGGTTGGACGGCGAAGGCTCGAAAGGTCGGGACGATTACGATGATTCCGGTTATGGAGAGCGGCCAGAGTTGGAAAACGAGCGGTATGTGGACTTTCCCCTTCTACTGGTGCCACCTTTCGAAGGATTCAGGTCATACAGCTCTTGGCGATTTCCTGTACGCGAACCAGGGCTTGATCCTGGACTTACTCCCCATGCCCGATCTTTTTCGATCGACTCTGCGACATCCTTATCCTCTATCCTCGAATCCTCCTATGAAGATAATTTCATCAAGCAGAATGGATTTTCGAGTGCTAAAACTCTCAATCACACGGAGGCCAGTCTAAGCGGAGGGGGGCTGCTCAAACCATCAGACTTCGGCGATGTGTATTCGGCGACATCAAGTCAACATGGCCACGAATCAATACCGGTACCCGATCCAATGCACCTTCGGACAGCCTCACATGCAAGCAGTCTCCGTAAGCCTCAGTCGTCCTCCATGGGTGGGAAGAAGAGCCTACCCGATCTTCGATCTACTCCGAAAGGCCCAGCGAAAAGAATGCCAGTTGTGCTGGAACGTAAATCGCCTTTTCCCCCGTCAGCAAACGGTAAAATTTCCGAAGATATACCAACGTCCTCGACACCGTTAAGGCAAGACTCTGGGTCATCGTCTGCGTCTTTTCCTTCTACCTACCCGGAGGAATATCAGGGTAACTCCCGTGTCCTTCCTTTAGTCGCAGCCGAACGTAATTCCTATTTCCGACGTTCATCCACCATCCGCACCAGCCAGCCTCTTCCAAAGTCTCTCAAGATCTTGCTTGAATGCTCACGCAGCATACTGTTTGCTATGGGACAGCTGTATCAGACGCTAGAGCAGTATGTGCAACATGGGACCAGTAATCATCTTACATCTTCATTCAAGAAGATCCTGGATCCCGCAAATGTCAATATGTTGCATTTGATTCGTTCACTTGATCGATTCGACGACGTCTGTCAGAAATCGACCCCTTCACCTGCTGTCTGCCGTGGACTGGTGGAATCCTGTCGAGATACCGTAACGGTATTCCGAAAAGGCATTGGCTCGTTGAACATGCCAACAAGTACAGAGTCGTCTGACGATGCACGATACGTTCGATGGCTCATCATCGAAGTGTATGCTACAACGGCAGAACTCTCGTTCGCATGGCAGACAATGGTTCCTCATATCAACACCCTTAAACCGTACTTGTATGGGACTGTATTTTCACAAACCACATCGTACCCTTTGGGAGCGGACACCTTGAGTTCTACATCAAGATCGCACCCAGGACAATTGGCGCCATCTGTCCGTCTACGACCCATCGATGGGCTGCCCTCTGGTGGGAGAGTACGTACAAGTCGACGCCATGCAGGTTCCTTCAGCTCCAAGGACGTGGAGATTGGTAAAGACCTTCCATCGTCCGATCTCCTGCCAAATATGATGGGAGGCGTGGCGACACATACACCGACGCTTAGAACACCTAAACGTCAAGCAACAGCAACGGTCCCCACCTCTACCCCGAGCAGCTCGATATTCCCTCCCTCACCATCTCCATTGTTTGGATATGCAGACCCTTCCCATCTTCGTCAACAGTCACAGGGATCTTTCCTAGAACCTCCGCTGATATCGCCCTCCACATCACAAGAGTCGCCTGGGGTCAAGCCTCGTGCGAACAAGGATGTGCTTCAGGCCATTCAGGGCACTATCGAGGTGGCTCCTACGGTGTGGGACCAGATAGAGGAAGCTCTAAGTGACACTGTCGCTGTAAACCCCGAACTTCGGGTGTCTCTTGATCGGGCTCGTTCTGTGACGAAGAGGCTGTCTGATGACATACTTGCCGTGTCCGAAGGATTCTCCTCTACAGACAAGAGAGTTTTGCGCGAGGATGCCCATCTTTTCCTGAAGGTATTTTGCCGTAACTTCCCAGAGGACGTTGAAGAACTGACGATTAAAACCATCAGACTCTCGTTCAGTTGTCCAACATGCTCAAGACGAAGGGTGATTCACATCCTGTTCCATCAGCTTTGAGAGCCAACATGGTGAAGTTGACTAATTCGACCGAGCAATTTGCTGTCTTACTCCACGTTCCTCCTGTTTCATCCTACCCTCCACGTTCCACCTCGCCTACATCTAATCTCAAGTATGCGCCATATAATGCGTCCTCCTACCCCATGGAGGACAACCAACTACCCTCTAGCCTTTCGAGATCCAAGAGTGCACAGCCTAGTTTAACGAATGCCAAACCGTCATATTCAGCACCCTATGAGAGCCCTCGGACGACGACTCCTCTATCGATAAAGAACACAAGCGTAAGGCGTTTACGCCTCGCCCGTGAGGCCTCGAGTGATGCTCTTGACCCAGGGTGACGATGCTGACTTGCTTGCCACTTTGATGGCTTCAAGTAATGCGTTCTTCTTCCGTTAGATATATTATTTAGGTTGCAGTTCTACGTTGTATGCACATTTTGGATGAATTCGCCTGTTTAATACTGAAGAACGCTAGCTCTGCGGCCCAGAAGGTAGAGAGAGGGAACCGGTTGTTTGTTTTCGGTCTGACACAGCTTGACAGCACACCCCGTCAGCTGGTCACGAGTCTAGGTGGGTAGAAAGTGTCAGTCGAATGCTGCCTCTTCCTTCCCAAGTTCGACTACTCCCCTCCCTGGGCAAAAACATTACTTGCCATGAAGGTGATCATCATCGGTGCTGGTCCATCCGGCCTTGTGACCTGCAAATCCCTCCTTGAGGCGACGGATAAGGAGTTTCTGTTTGACCCCATCGTTCTGGAACAAGAAGAAAGTATTGGGGGAACATTTAGGTACCGTTCATACGAGGTGTGTTCGACGACGTCCATACGGTGATTCGTTCATATATTGCTTAGGGGCTGAGTACGGTTTCATTTAGTTTTCCAACTTGGTGTCCTCTAAACAGTTGACAAGTTTCTCGGATTTCCGTCTGCCACTCTCTCACCCAGACCATCTGACGCTAGATGTAAGTCTCTTCCGTCGTGCCCTCTGCGCAGTCCGTATAATAGCTGATGAATTGAGCGTAGCAATATGTGGACTATCTCGAGAGATACATCGAGCACTTTAAGTTAGAACCCCGGATTCAACTCGAATGCAAAGTTGTGAACATTCGACGCATCTCGCATGATCAACATGAAGTATCTTATGTGCGAAGAGAAGAAAGTCGGCACGGGGAAAGAGGGGGGTGGAGGACGAGTATGTGGTGCAAGTTATAGCTCCTTTGTGTGGTAATTTGACAGGGTGCCTCTCCCAGCTGCCGAAACTATAGTGGCAGACTATGTCGCTGTTTGCGCCGGCCTCCACGTCACCCCTTCTATCCCTTCTATCCCTGGGATTGAGAACATACTCAAGCACCGCCCAGAGGGCGAGCGTCATGTTCCCGCCGTCTTTCACTCGATTGATTACAAAGTCAGGAGTCAGCTGGCTGGAAGAAGGGTCATGATCCTCGGTACAGGGGAGACTGGAATGGACCTTGCATACGAAGCCGTCAAAGCGGGAGCTGAACAAGTGGTCTTATGTTCTCGGGCCGGGTTCGTTTGAGAACCTCGTTCGGTGCTTTCGTTTTTCGAGTTCTGAATCCCTTTTCAGCTTCTTGTCAATTCCGAAGGCCTTGGTAGGGTTCTTCAGAGTTCATGAAGTTAGATGAAGGCACCGACCTTCTCGCAGAATGATTTCGAGATACTCGGCTTCAAGTTCGCATCGAAGACTCCAGTACCCATTGATTCTTTGATCACAAATCTAGGGGAAACAGCATACGTGGTGCGTTGATACTGTTTGAGATGTAGCACTCGTCCATCTAAGTAGTGAAAAGCATCCCTGGATTGCTAGGTCTCATCTCAGATGGTTGTACGTGGATCATTCCTCCATGAGTAATTCCGGAATTCACTTGTGTAGCGTGTCGGATTTCGTCATCAAACATGTCTTGTGGCTTTTGACAGGTACTAAGCCCCCATTATCTGGTTATCTTGCTTTTCCGAAAGGTGCCCACTCAAGCTTTTTGCAGGGACACGCGCGGGCTGTAATCAATGGGTACCTTTTCAAAAAGAAGAATGGAAGGGATAGTCCGCTAAATAGTCCAAATAGGTTGGGGAGTTGGCACCGGAGAGACTGGGGAGGGCATATGTATTTCTCAACAAGGCAAGGTCATTTTTCTTTTCTTGCCTGTGATGTCGTTGACGATGTTCCCCTAGTCCCACAAGGCGATGCCTTACCTGAATCGACCTTACCGTAATCGACCTTGGTATCTGGAATATGTCTCTCGTTATATCGATCCACCGGAAGACTCTCCACCCAGAACGGATTTTGTGGTGGAACTCGCTCCATTTCCAAGTCACATTCTCCCGAATGGCCGTGTTGTTTTCCAGTCGAGTCGCCGCAAGGACGCTACGCGGATTTCCAAGATGGATATCAGACCCGACACCGTGGTCTATGCAACTGGCTATACCCAGCAATTTGACTATCTCGACGAAGCTAGCAAATATCCTGTTCCTAGTGATGCAGACCTTCGAAGCATTGCCAAAACCGGCGATGAAAGCATCGGATTCATTGGTTATGTACGCCCCGGCGTCGGTGAATCTCAATTCTAAAAATCGCACGTCATGATTGTAATTCGTCTCTTTCGTAGGTGCTATACCCCCTCTCGCCGAGATGCAGGCGTTCTTTTGGATCTCTTTGATCAAGAAAGAAGTAAGCCTACCCCTCTCCCCTTCACATTATCATCTCCTGGCTCGCAAGGAGGCCAGGATTCAATATGGCGTCGATCATTCCTCGTACATGAGTACACTGGCGAAAGATATCAGTGCTGCGCCAGGCTTGTTCTACCTCTTGCTTCAATATGGACCGCGTGTATTGCTGTGCTACTGGTGAGTGGTAACTGCATTTCTGACTCTCGTTTAGTTGAACTAAAAACGATCCTGATCGACTAAAGCTTTGGTGCAGCATTCACTCCCTTCTACCGTCTCGTAGGCCCATATAGATCAGAGATAGCCCCGAAAGTCATCCGAACGGAAATCTGGGAAACAATAACAAGGCGAGGGATTTTAGGCAACGTCTTGATGGGATTGATACCTATGATCTTCTATTTAACCTTGAACGTATTCGCGTACCTCCTTGGAATACTCTGGCAGGCTCTAGGGGGGACAATATAAGATCCCGGTGTAGGAGGCTCGAAAGCGTATAAATATGTCGTTACTTCGGATTCAGTGTTATACCAGCAAACGAACAAGAATACACATCAAGTTTCTCTGTCGAGGCCCAGGCTCCTAAAACCAGCCGCTCGTATCGCTTACAGGCGGCTTTCTAGAGGGGGAGGATGGATAGAGGGAATTATCTTATCGGATCGACATCTTATCAAAATATAAATAATGGTAAACTCATCTAAGGGAAACCTGAAGCGATAGAGCGGCTGGCATATTGTAGATTCGGTGATCTCGGCGATTGTTTGTCCCACGGCCAATCTTGACGGCTTCGACGATCCTCGAGCACTTTGGGGGCGCAACATCGCTGTATTAAATCACTATAAAATGTCAATAAATTTTTATTTGACCTATTGAATGCTCTCCAAGTTTTTTGGCAGAGCAGCGACCCCCCATTTGCATTGTAGCTCAAGCTTTAAGCCGATTATGTACCTCAATGAATTTGGAAGCCTTGAATTGTGAATTTGTGAGGCCATGGCTGCGAAAAGGGTCCTCAATAATAATTAAACATGGAACTGTCCTACCCGGGCCGAACGGGGCCAAGTCATAAGCTTAATATGTCAGGGCCAGCTCTTAGCTTCAAGGTTGTTATTGCCCTGTTCAGAACATCTTGTGGTGCGTGGCTTGCGGACTGCCTGCACATTGTGCTCGTTGAATATTCATGATTTAATGATGCAAATTATTGAATAGCAGGATTTTAAATTACACGAGATCGACGCCCAGTCATCGAGGATGCTATTGCCATGTAGTGGAGGTTCATATGAGGGTGATAATACGAGGTGGAGGAAAACGGAGGTCGCTGCTCTGCCAAAAAACTTGGAGAGCATTCAATAGGTCAATAAAAATTTATTGACATTTTATAGTGATTTAATACAGCGATGTTGCGCCCCAAGTGCTCGAGGATCGTCGAAGCCGTCAAGATTGGCCGTGGGACAAACAATCGCCGAGATCCCGAATCTACAATATGCCAGCCGCTCTATCGCTTCAGGTTCTCCTTAGATGAGTTTACCATTATTATATTTGATAAGATGTCGTCCGATAAGATAATTCCTCTATCCATCCTCCCCCTCTAGAAGGCCGCCTGTAAGCGATACGAGCGGCTGGTTTTAGGAGCCTGGTCGAGCCTGATTCTCTAGTTGCTGACATAATTACAGCTAAATGCAAACGATAGAGCTTTCGCGTTCATGTTCAGCGGTCTATTTGGACTTTGATGGGGCCAGACCAAACACCTACCACCGACCACTTCACGCCGTTGGCAGGGATTCTGACAGAAATACAAAAATTCATCATTATTTATGATTGAGTCGCGCTTCTCTTAGTTTCAAGCAGAGAGGGCATCGGGAGGGCCCAGCATGGCCATTGTTGGCTAGTTGGCGACGCCGAGCAGGGCCTTTGCATGGTCGGCGAGTGGTCATGAACCCTCCTAACTCGGTAAAGCACAGTTTGGTGTAAACAGCTTGCTGGAAGAAGCGCTACGCGAAAGGCTCTATCGTTTTGCATTTAGCTGTAAGACGCGAAATCCGCAGGCCCGCTTGCCACTGCTTGACTACTTTTATATGACCTACTTTCATACTTAAGTCAAGATATTTACCTCGCCTTCACAAAAAGGTGGGAACCTCCGGGTGCATTCTTCTTGTTATGCTATTCTTTTCTCTGAATAGTATCAACTGCTCTAGAAATCCTGGTCTGCGACATCTTCTCAAAGGTACATGCCCTACTGCCCTACTTGGACCACAGCGAATGACATACCAATCTTCTGTTTGACCAACTATTCTACTTGTGCTAAGTTGCCAACCATATTTGCGATATGTCTACGTCTTATCACCCCATTTCCTCCATCTCGACCACATCTGGCGGCTTTTGTCAAAATGTCAGCGCGTTATCCTTTGACCCAGTTTCAGATATTTTGTGGGCTGGTTCGGACTCTGGGACTGTCACGGCTTACATTGGACCCAGAGGCGCACGAGGGCCATCTTTTCCTGTGGCGGCAATTTGCCG
>MPNV01000953.1:406321-423122 GCA_013376435.1 Cyclocybe cylindracea
TCAGAACGAGATGCGTTGATACGCTGGGGTGATTAGCGTTGGGTCATCACCACCATGCCTTGTATCTGTATTCGACCCAGAAACCTCCCTTTCCACTGAACATTATATTTCACTCGAGCCACGACTGTTCATAGTATATCCTGTTCAGTTGGACAAAAAGGGACAAACAAGTGGCTCCCATCGGGACTTACACACTGAAACACAACTCCCATGTCAAAGAAGCTGCTTTGGCGCCAGTTGGTCGTAGGAGCTACGGTGGTTTGCACATCAAGATATTGGCCATATTTGAATAGCTCATGCGTTTCTGAAGGAAGTGTCAGGGTTCCGCCGCATCCCGAGTCAGATGAGAACCAGCGGGAGCTCACCAATGTTGGGGATGCTATCCGTCACAACACTTAAGGTTGTTGTAGATGATCCACTGGTGGTTAATATGTCGTAACTATACTATGGCGCAATTATGCCAAGATGCGGGGACGAAGGCAGATTTGTGTGGCCACTTCACTCAGAGGCGCTGCAAAAGTGGCTGATGGACGAAAGCCTCAGCCTACCACCATATTCCCCAGTATCATGGCACAATCGACCGGCAATTTCAATGCGAGTCCAAGCAATATTAATTTTTTGCAGAGTACAAGAATTGACAAAGTTGATCTTACGAATGGCCCGCGACCCCCACTCGGAGACATCAGTTTGACCGTTTTGGAAAAAACGACCCGCGCCTATGTTCGCGAGATGGCTCGTAGAATTTGAGATCAGGCCGAGCATGAGCCGGAAAGCGTGAGCAGCAGGTAAGCGGACGGGGCATAAGTAGTTTTGCATGCGAATCTGAGCAAGCCCCGATTTGCACGTTAACATCTCTAGTTGATAACGATTGAGGAGATCACACGTAACAAATTGACTCGGAATCAAATTGTGGGGATCGAATACATCTCAAGTATACAACCATACATGCTCGGGTACAATTCAGAAAGTTTGGGAATTGGACAAGCGGCGCACGGGACGGCGCACTGTTGGGCGGCACTCCGTCCCACAGTAACACACCATTTGGCTGGCGGCCCCAGTCTCAGTGTCGATGAGCTTCTTCCCAGCGTAGAACGCTGTGCACCACGCCCGCTGTCCTCGCTCACATGTAACCTATGATCAGGGGTTTCCCGGGCTTTCGCTTATTCACGCCTTGACGTCATGGCCCCGTCCGACGTAGTGGTTGAGTGAGCTTGCGCCGCTCAATCCTTCCGTCTCTAAAGCTCTTGAAGCTCTTGTGGTGATTAAACCGCCTCCGACATTTGTTGCTTAGGGTAAGTAAGCATGCAGCAATGCCTTCCCTATTGCTACCCAACGACAGGTAAATGGACAAATCACCCGCGCTGGTGGTACCCGACACCCCGCCGTTTCGCGAGCCCAACGACATCATGCACGACCTACCAAGGCGAACCGGAGCCCGCCGTGAACTCCCTTCATTATACCCCTGCTACACGTTCACCATGGCGTCACTCGATGTTCCGCAATGCTTTTGCGAGGCAACTTGCACAATTGTCAATGACCCATAGACCCACCCTAATCCTCGACCTGTACCTGCAAAGAGCCGTGCCTTGGGGGCGAGTAGATCAGGGCACGGATTTTGCTAGAATACCTTGTTATGACATCTCCTTATGTACGATCTTATAATAAGACAGGCTTGAGAGTACCAGGAGGGAAACAATGTTTAATCATGAGCCTGCCCTGGTTGAGCGCGACCCGCCCCTATTCTTACATCACCTGACCAGTCTCGGCAATGCCCGCCGCACTGATCGCCGCACTTGACCGGCGCACATTCCAATACCCAAATGCCCTCGGTACAATAAAAGCATATACTTAGCCTAAAGTAAAGCCAGACAACTAAAGTATTGCAACAACACAAGTATTAAATAACGCTACAGCGACTTATTGTCTAGCATATGCTACAAAATGAATCATGAGAGTCGTGAACAAAATGCGTCGTAAAGGCTGTAAACAATCTCCAAGTTTGATTTTAGAGCACGAAGATTGAAACGAAAGCGAGAGCCCCAAGCAAAATTGCGGGATGGGCAGCGGCAACATGTGCATCATTGGTGGTGGTGGAAGTCGTGCCATTGAGTTGCTTCGCCAATGCCCGGAAGGCGGCAAAGCCCCTTGCACCCGACTCGTCAGCATTGGCGGAGAAGACCATTCCTTGTCCGCAATGGTTTCCTTGTCGGCAATATGCCCAGATAGGCTTGGTCTGCGCACAAAAATGTCAGTACGGAGCAGAGTTGGAAGGGCAGGTGGCAAGACGAACATCGTTGACTTGGATCGTAAAAGTCGGGAAGGTCAAAGCATCATCCGCAATAGGTTGACTAACGGACATCAGTAGACTTAGAGAAGTGTTGAAACCCCGCTTACAACCCAGAATCGAAACCCACTTCCCCACTGGTACTCGTCAACGCCAATGCGCGGCAAGGAGCGTCGAAGGAACTTGCAGTAACAGTATGGTTCTTCTCGCGGAACTCAAAAGTTATCGTGTCCCCAACTTGAGCAGTGATGTTCGAGGGATTGTAAGCCAGAACTCCTGGCCCTCCAACGATCACTTTGTGATCCAGACCGGCGGCAGCGGATGGTGTAATGGAGGTGGTGAAAGAGGGTGTGGCAAGGACTAGAGAAGTTGTCGACGCAGGGGCTGTTGATGTAGAAGGTGCTGAGCCACCAGTGGCTGCAGCTTGAAAGGCAGCAAACCTGTCTCCAGGGTTAACGGCGAAGACCATACCCTGTTGACAGTGATTGCCTTGTCGACAATACACCCAGATGGGATTTGTGGTGCTGATCTCGAGCTCAGCGACGGGAAAGCCATTTGTCACGCCGTCTTCAACAGGTACGCTACGGTTTGAATTAGTTTCCTCCACTCGTTCACCAAATGAAATTTCGCGTACAATCCAGAATCGAAACCGCCAGGGGCACGCAAGCAGGGGCTCTCAAAGGTCGATTGCGTAGCTGTATGGTTCTTTTGCTGGAAGGTGAATCGTACGACATCTCCTAAGGAGGCAGCCTGGCGTTCTGATGAGGCTTCATTCGTCTCATAAGAGGTACGACACGTACGACAAACGATGGGGTAAACTTAAGAACCCCAGGTCCTCCAACTATGACATCCATTGTCGCACTGAGGGACGGTGGCACAATTCCAAGCAGGAGGGTAGAGATGGTAGCGAAGCGGCGCATTTCTTCGATTAGATACAGGGGTCGACTCGGATGAAGTGCGTTGAGACACTCGACTCGGAGGCAAGACGGCGGAGATGAGAAGCGGAAGAACGCTCAACGTTGGAATAGAACGAGTGGAAAAAAGCTTGCATTTCGCTTGGGCCGTTGAGCCTTTTATAGGCCAAAGAAAATGACATTTTGCGGCAGTTGTGCGAACAATGGGAGGTAAGTGCTTAGTGGAAAGGATTCCATTGTTGCGGGTGAGTCACGTGGCTACTTAAGAACAACAAGAACTTGGTCCCTTTCCACTTACTCCGTCAAATTGGGCATGCCTTGTCCCCGATAACATACGATGTTAGGCAGACATTGCTCGGACGGTGTAGATAACTGACAGACAGCATGTATCGATAGCAACTGGCAAATGTATACAATAATGTGGTACTTCGAAGGTCCTGGTGAAGTCCTGCAAGATAAAAATATACAGCCTATCCAAGAATCATACGTACAATTCGACAAACTTGCCCCAGCGCTCCACGACAGGTTTGACCAAATTCTCCCACTCTTTATCTTTGTTCTTTCCTCGTTTCCAGCGTTGGAATTCAAATATCTCCTTGTGCATGCTGCCACAGTCTGGGCAGGTCCTGGGGGTGTTGGAGTCTTTGGAATTGTTTGCCGTCTCTCCGGCTGAAGTAGACGCTGCCTCATCGATATTGGGCCAAGCAGGGTCAAGGTAGATGTACGTGGACACCAAATCGGCGAGTTCGATATGAATAAGGCGCTCTGATACTGCATCAGACAGGTTATTTAAGTCGATGCAGAGACGCACCTAGTCGATGACACCATGCTGCCTTTTCTCCTGCCTTGACTCTACCTTTCATTAGACTACCTTCACCTCCATCTTCATCTGGCTCGACGGATCCTGGGTAGAACCCACGTAAGACTTGTTCTTTCGAGCCACACTGTTTCCCCCACTGGTCGATCCGCTTTACGAGGTTGACGGCTCGACCAACCTTCAGTTTGATCGTATCCGTCTCCGTTGTTTCTTCGGGGGGGGGAATAGTTACACGCAACGGTCATGAGCAAAGAATTTTTGGTTTACCTCGAATCTCAAATGTGTAAATGTACCCATGCACATCCGAGGAAGACCTGGATCTCTCCATCTCGACTCGCAACGAGACTCGTGTTTCCAGTTGCAAGTACGAGGGGATCCAGGCTGCAGATAATATACATCTCAGTCGCCGGAATTAACAATGTGGTTGCACATACCGTCGAATTCTACCCATTCTCCGTTCTTACGCGCGTAGAAACCGGACGGTCCGAGCAGCTCTTTGGAGTGCTGATGGCAAAAACGAGGCATGGTGCCGGAGTCATCAGAATCCAGAGACGCGAGAGCAGGTCGAAGCTTGACCATTCGCGTACACCGCTTCCCTGCCTTTGTAACACCCGCACACTGTCCTTGACCAGGTCTACCGGGTGCGGAGGGGGCACTAATGGAATCTTCTTTGCTTGTCTTCGATGATGCAGGCTTCACTGGAGAGGGCTTGGGAGGCTTGGAAGATGGAGATAGCGGTGGCTCAGATGAGGAAATTACAGGGTTGGAATGCGGACGAGCAGCAGGAGTTGGGGCACCAGGCGGGAGAAGTGCCATCTGCATCGTCAACGATTGCTGCCCAGGGAATTCGACAAAAGGAGTTGGCATCGCCACAGGCCTCACGAGGTTAGGAGCTGAAGAGGAAGGATGGGTACCAGTTGAGCTTGGGGCAGCCGGGGCATAAGCATTAGGGATCGCAGGGTAGCCAGGATTGAAGCCACCAACGAAATGGGGATTTAGAGATGGAGAGTTTGGCTGGTTAGAAATTAACAGGTTGTTGAATACAGAGGATATGTCATGTTGTGCTGAGGCTGCATGGTTAGATGAGCTAGAAGAGGTTGCCTCCGGAGAAGGCTTAGGGGGAGGCTTGGGAGGCTTGTCTTCTTTCTAGAGGGAAGTAAGGAGGCACTTCTGGAGCGAGGAGGAGCAGAATCATACCTGGGAGTCGAACGAATCAACCAGCTTGGCGAGGAAATTCTCCGCCATTCGTTTCGCCTTTTCCTTTGCATAATTAGACGCCATGGCGAAGTGTAGGCCTGAGGTGGATTAGATGGAACAACGCTGATCGGATATATATTATACAGGAGAAGGGAGTATGCGCGCAAGAAAGAACGATCGAATCGCTCAGAGGAGGGATCTAAGCCTGAGGGGTCCCGCGTGTGTGGAATACATACACGTGACCAAAAGGTCCTCCCACGCACCGTCACACCACCTGAAAAATATTCCAGCCAGTTACATCCAACACCTTCTGAGCAGAGGTAAGTAAGAGTTACGGTTTTGCACACGCATGAGGAAACGCACTGGGCTCTGACAGCATTTGATGTCATGCATTACGCTCAATGAGCGGCGGCTTAGAATCCCGTTAACTGAACTTTCTTTTTCTCCCGTTCTTGTTTTGATGATCGTACTCATGATTTTCATATAGTCATGGACCAGTACGATGAATTTCATGAAGTCCTAGAGACCATGACGAATAGCCTCTCGGCCGCCCGTGCATCTCTCCAATCCATCAAGCAAAAGTCAGTCATCAAGCCTCCCGTTTGCCTGGCAGCCGCTGATTAGTGGTAAGCAGTCAGCAACATCTAGACATGAAAGATGGCATATCTCTTCTTTCATTGAAGCATCATGTCCTTCTGTCCTACCTGCGATCGCTCGTATTGGTCTCTTCTCGTCGTGTCCTTGGAGATTCTCTGAGCGAACGCTCTTCACCATCGCAACCGTTCAGCGCAAAAAATAGAGGCAGTCGTGGGAGCCATGCCGGGGATTTGGTGGATTCGATGATCGAAAATCGCATCGTGCTCGAGAAAATCGATGCACTGGAAAGCAAAATGCGATACCAAATTGATAAGTTGGTGCGAGCCGCCAACGAGCCCACACAAAGTGCAGACGGTAAGATTCTCCCCTAGGTAGGACTGAACGCTTTATTGACAGCGTATTATTCTAGATCCTCTCTCCTTCAAGCCCAACCCTATGTCCCTCGTGCAAACGGGATCCAACGAGCCACAAGAATCATCGGCATCTAAAGACGCGGAGATTGACACTCATACACAGGACGACATGATTTACCGACCTCCCCGACTGGCACCGGTGCCTTACGTAGAGAAATCAAAGAACCAACAGAGACGAAATCTCGCACCGACCCCCTCCGCACTTGCAACACTCGCTGCGGATCCTTCTCATCCTTTTATCGAATCAACCTCCGGCCTGGGCGGGGCACCTGCCCTGGCTTCCGGTCGAGCGAAATATCTTCAGCGGATAAAGGACTTCGAGGAGGACAATTTTACGCGACTCGTGATGAAGAAGAGCGATGCCAAACGACGAGCAAGGGACGAAGAGGATTTGGCGTTGGGTGGCGACCTCGGTGGGTCTTCTAATGGTCGCAGAAGAAGAGCTGGTGGCCTCGAGGATGAATTTGACGAGGTGCTACGCAGCGTGAGCAGGGTGAGCGGAGGGCGTAGCCAGGGTGATGGTTATGAGGAGCTGAGAAAAAGAGGCAAAAAAACTGACGCGTTCGAGAGAAGTAGAACAGGATCGAGGAAGCGCGACGAGCTGGAGACCGATGATAGGGAGGGCACGGTGCGGGGGAAGAAGAGGAGCCGGTTCGAGCAAGAAACCAAGGCAGCCAAGAAAAGGCTCCGAAAATAATCCAAATGGGAAAGTTGTTATCTAGGAAAGGAAATTTTGTGTGCAAATAGGCCACAATAACACGAACTGTGCCACAATGCCATTCGAGCCTTTTGTTCCCGCCTCGTGTGGGTACATGAACACGACCAAAGCAACTGCCTTCCAGCACATCCCTGTTTCTAGCTCAATGCTCCTTCACGCTATCTGAACGTCTCTTTCTCCCTCCCCTCCCTCTATCCCAACCCTTTGCGTCTCTGGCAGACACTGACTCGTCTTCCTTCACTGTATTCTTCACGATCCGAACGATAGTCATGTCTGCCACGTCCTCAACTCTTGGTACTGTGCCTTCGGATCGCCACAGCCCACCACAGGCGATTCCACCGCCATCTCGCTTCCTTCGGATACGGACCATCTCCTTCTGTACGTCGTGCCGCTCAATCGTGGTCTCGCGTATTCCTCACCCCGGTTTGACTACAGCGGTTATAATATCACTGTGCTTTCTCTGGATAATATTGCTGTGCCTTATTGTCTTCTCAAAATGGGATCTCTTGGATCGCGCTGAGCGTGAGTGTGAAGCTACTTCCCCTCCTTCCGGGATTGACCTCGGCCACAGGCCCTCTCGTGGTTATTATGCTTCTCATTGACACGATAACGGTCATTATTCTTCCAGTACTGTGAGTCAGTTGATTTTATTGATTATGACGCGTCGTTGAATACTGTTAGACTAATCCAACCATTCCGGGCATGGCTGGATGCTGCTCGCTTTCTATTCTTGTTCGCCGCCCATTGTGGGATTGCAGGGGTTTTTGCGTTCAAGACACCCTCATTTCAATGTTCATCATCCGGTAAGTCTAAGCATAGCATTCTGATCCTGGACGATATCCCTATCGCTTTTAACTGTTTAAACAACAGTCCCTGATGAAGTTGCGATCTGCAACCTTATAATTCTGTTTATCAACGTGTGTAGCTGGTTTGTTCCAGTCCTAAGTGCGTTTCTCGTCGCTTGGTCTCTGCTGCTGTTGACCTTGGTAACAAAAATAGTTGTCGGCTATGCGTCTGGCCTCGCCTTCCTCGTGCATCGTCTACCAAAGCCCGCGGAGGCATCTACCGCAGACGACGTAGAAAAACAAAAGAGCTCTGTCTACAACAGCTTTCACTCTCAAGTGAGCTATGGCTATGCCATCTGATCTCCCAAGGCACCCTCTGCATACCGCCTTCACGCAGGATCCGCCAGGCAGTCCAGGTGCCTCTCAGCGGTGGAATCCGGCCGAGGAAGGGGCAGTGCGTGATGATTTCACCACACTCCGACTGTAGTACTCTAGCGCACATCATCCATAAGCGGCGCGCAGCCCTACTCTTGAATACTTATAGCGTGTATAATTATCGATACTGTAGCATTACGTAGACCATGTAAGTAGTATACCTATTGTTTTCAGGGCATATAGGAGCCATTTAAGCGTTGCGTTGAACAGCTTACGGTGGCCCGAAGCCGCGGAGCTTCTTCCAAAATGACCTCCCAAATCGAGAAAGGACCCGCGATTTCCTTTCCCACGTGTCCATCAAGGATTTTGGCTATTAGCGGCGTACTTATGGCTCAACCGCTCGAAGGCAGTTGAGCACTGACCCCCATCAGCTCCTCAGTGTGGGACGTCATTTCATTCCGCTCAGTAACGACTTCAGTCTCCCCCCACAGCCCCCGCTGGTCCTTAATTCTTCTGTAACTCTCCTATTACTCCTTGGCGCCATATAATGAACTGGGATCCATCCGCTGTCAAGGTCAGTTCAGCTTCAGCCAAAAAAAAACATACACAGGAGGTTAACGAAGCCTTAGTCCCAGCTCCGCCTTACGAGCCAGCGTCTCGGCCAGCTGCAAGCGAAGAACGACTCAAAGGCGAACATCACTCGGACGGACATCGCGACTCTAATCCAGCGGAATAACGTCCCTCTTGCCCGCGAAAAGGCCGAGAAGTTGATTCAGGATGAAGCATTTGGGGATCTTCTTGACGAAGTGGAGATGCAGTTAGGCATTCTCTTGGAGCACTTCCACGAATTGGAATCAGGGTGCGTCGTTTGAACCTTTGGACATTTTCAGTGAGAACTTCATTGCTATGTATGCTATGTTAGAGTTGCGCCGAGCCCTGCAGTGGTGGAAGCTGCTTCAACGATCATTTTTGCTTCACCTCGTGTACACTCGAAAGGTTCTCTGCCCCAACTTTCTCCTGAGACCTGTCGAAGTGCTGACGCTGCGATCCTCTTGCGCCAGACCTTGACATTGTTCGAACATATCTTGCCCAGAGCCTAGGAACGGACTTTACGCGATCTGCGATGGGAAACCGTGATCAACACGTTTCGAGGCGTGTTTTGAAGGCCCTTTCGACACCTATACCATCGGCGTTCCAGTTGGACGGTTTCCTGTACCACATAGCCAATTCCTATCGTGTCGCCTGGACTCCAGAACCCCAACGACAGGACATGTACGCGCCATTTTTTTTTTGTGGGGATCTCAATTCACAAGACAACTTTGAAGCGTTAACACTCTGTCAGAGTTGTTGGATCCGGAGGCAGCTCCCGAAGTCGATTTGGCTCTTTTGCGGAGACTCTGTGTGCGAGGTGCGTAGATATGCTCAATGCCTTGACATAAACTCATTGGAAGACAGGAATACCTGATGAACCTGTGTGGCTCCGTCCTAGGGTTTGGAAGTGCGTACAGCATTGTGAACACTCTATGGCATTTTCTGACTTGAGGGTCAGGCTATTTTTTGCGATTTTGCCAAAAAACAAAGCGAAATGGAGGGTGGAAATAACGAAACAACGAGATGCCTATTATGTGAGCACCTATTTGTTGGGAAAAGTTCGACCTCTTGATTTTAACAATGCGCAGGAACTTGTGAAACGGCTCCTTGAACCTTTTTCATCTCCTGCACCATCGCCTGTATTGGACGACAAGCTTCTCAACGTATATAAGGACCTGTCTGGCCTCCCACGAGACATATTCTCTCTTCTCGAGGAAGAACCAGAGACGTTTAGTACATGCCCACTCGGCCCTGACGCACCTGAAGAGATCCGGATACCTCATGCTCAGGCTCTCGAATTACGGCTTACTGCATTACGAGAGAGAGATAAGGAATCGCGCCAGCCTTCCCCAACCCCAGAGATCCGTCTTGAGCCCGATGTCAATGAAACCCCCGCCATCTCGTTGAGCTCTTTTGACTCCGGACTGACAGACAACTCACCGTTGCCAAAGACGCTTCTCCCATCTCGAAAGTGCATCTTTGGGAATGCACATACAAAACATTGTGCTGTTCTGTTGCGACTACTGTATCTTCATAACGCCATTAATCCAGGCAGCCTGTCGTCACATACGGCTTCACTCTTGGTCCCGCTGTATACAACATGTATACAAGAAATCGAAATGGATGAACTCGCACATGTGGAAGCAGATACTTTTTGGCTGTTGGAGGCAGTGGTTGCGGAGATGACAGGATTGGAAGACGATGGTGGCAGTGTCTGGATGAAGAAGTTCAGCCAACGGCTCGCATGGGCGGATTACGACCTGTTCACTGATCTGGTAAGCTTGCTCGTCCTCACCCGGTCACGGTACTAAGCATTCAAACAGCAAACGAGAGGGTTGGATCCTGGGGTACCTCATTTCTCCTAGTTAGCCTTTTTGTCGTTGGCCTTTTCTGCCTGTGTTGACCTCTTTCTCGTAGCCGGTGGTTGATGCCACTCCTTGCCCACACCATTCCTCTACCACCGTTGATATTGGTCTGGGATGCGCTGTTCTCTTGTCAAAGCAGGGAAAGAGACACTAACCCGAAGCTGGAATATCTCCTTGATATCTGTACGAGCATGCTCCTCCGTGCCAAAAACCATATGTCCCGGTGTGTAAATACCATTTTATCAAGCCCTATGTAACTGACGACATAAAACTTACGATAGATTGGCCAGGGTCAATCAAGGAAGCAGGAGTTTGTGGACTGGCGAAGTCGAAGTGACATCACCAACAGGCTACTCTCAAGAGACTTTTATTGAGACCTTATCATTCCTTCAGTCATACGATCTCCGCTACATAGGGGGCGTTGAACGCATACTACAAACCGCCGCCGAACTGGCCCATCGTCGCGAGCAAGAATCAACTGCAGTGCAGCAACCGTCACTTACCCTCGGTGCCCGGTTGAAGGCAAACGTATGGAAAGGTTTTACATATCAGCAACCGCCTGCAGAACCTTCCGACTTATCCAATAAGCCTACCAATGGTCATCCAGCGAGCACAGAGAGCACAGCGTCAGGTCATCAGCCCGGCTTTGCTGCTCAACTAACAAACACCGTTTGGAGAGGGATCACGAACCAAAGCGCTATGGACGACACTCCGTCAACCTCTCGGTCAACAACGCCATTATCTTCACCTTTACCCGAGCCATCTACCCTTCCTCCTCCCACTCCCAGCAAAGATGGCCAGACTCCTCCAGCACATACACCCACTGGTGTATGGGGCTATGCGGAAAAGCTCAAGGATTCTGACGCCGTTGCAACAATATCAAAAGTCAGCACCAATCTGCGGGCACGAGGACTGCTGGGCTCCTGGAGCGCAGCTTACTCGCCTGCCCCAAGCCCTGCGAATTTACCTGAAGACGGTGATAAATCTCTTCCACATCTACCAGATTACGGTCGTAGACGAGGATCAATATCCTTTACAGAATCCCCAACATTGCTTTCTCCCCCTCCCCCTCTGCCAGACAAGCTGCATAGCCATCCGCAATCCTCTCCTGACAGTGCAGGGTTCCTAGATAAGACGAAAGCCCTGCTTTCGAAAACACGTTCTCCACCTCCGTCGACCCCGCGATCAGCTCCAAGGCCGCTTCTGCTCAATTCCGCAACATCCATCGTCTCTGGCGGGCGGAAGTCCAGTGGACATCACCCGTCAGGCTCTCTCCTGTCAACTCCAGACACCGATGAATGGGCTCATGTGATGAGGGACAAACGTCACAATTTCCACAGAGATTCTCAATCCTCTATCTCTTCTCTCTCGCCAGCAGATGTCTTTGCTCGAGTGCCAAAGTCAGCTCGGTTGGATTGGGAGTCTGATTCAGCGCCCGCCAGCCGCGTGGTCGCCTTGAATCGACGATCAGTTTCACCAATGGCACCAAACTTCCGCTTTCATTCCCGTCCTCCGTCACGAGCCTCGTCTGTATCTTCCGATATTCACAGTCCCCCTCCTCTGCCCCTTGCGAAGTCGCCGCTGAAGGAGACCGATTCGGTAAACAACCATGTAAATCCTTCGACAGCTGTCAGTAAGACGAAACCAACACAACACCCCCCTCCCACGAACACTATTCATGTACCCCTCGCAAACGATTCTGACGCTTCCGACACAACATCTAACGAAATATCACGGACCTCCAGAAAACCTTCATTCAAATTGGCATCCCCTGCTCAGGATGTGGAGGATAACAGCCAGATGGCGACTACCAACCTTCCTATGCGAACTGCGCGAGTGAGGTCCAAACGTTATCGGCCTGCCAATCTGCAAATTCAAGACCATCAACGGTCGCACGTTTTGCCAGACCAGAGAAGTCCTAGTCCTTCCACACTAGCCGTGCCTTGGCCAGGAGACGACCAGGACATGGTTCCGACCCCTAAGGCGACCCACTTCGATTCAGACGAGCAGAACTCCCTCCCCGGACTGAGCCGATCTCCCAGACGCTCCCGAAAAATCTCTTCAGGTGACCGGCAGCGGAAAGGCTCTGCAGATACATTCACTGAAGAACGACCACGGAAGATTTCCAGTGGGCATCGCACCCGGAAGGTATCATCAGAGAGCAGGGAAGTACCTCGAAGTCGAAGAGAAAGTGCAGCTGATGAAGGCGATGATGAGGGGTACGATGACCTCCTCAGCGCCTACGAAAGTGAAGATGCCCCCAATGGCTTTTCCATACGGAAATAATTTCACACCTCGCGGACAGGGACTGTATATATGACATTAATATGGTATATTAGCGTCTTTCATGTACTGCTGGATTGGACAATAGGAGTTCGTATATGCCCTCAAAAACTTGGAGCAGAATAGGATGAGAGGGAAGTAGATCCTGAAAATATCGCGAACCCATCATTACGGGAAATATGACAACAGAATGATGGCCTTACATGGAACGCGACTTCGAGAATAGGTTCTTTGAAGTCTGTACACTTAATTGCTACCAGGTAAAAGAGGACATTCCAGCCTCTCAGACCCTCGTTTATTACAACCGTATCAAGATTTCCTGAGGGAATGAAGCTCCTCTTGCTGAATATTGGCCAACCCGTGGAGAATCCTCGATGGGTCTCGAGCTGTAGACCATGGGGTGGTAAGATAACAACTGATTCTGTCGGTTGTTGAGCACCAAGACACGTGGAAGGAGACATAGAGCGACGTACCATAGATAACTCGGAAGACATAGGAGCGCAGAATGGAAAGAATAGAAAGAGACAGCATTGTGTAGCACCACTTCTTTGGCATCTTCTTGACTGTCAGAAAATGAAGAGCTGCAAGGCAATTGAAACCTTACCGTCCGCCAACAAATTGCAGCGAAAAGTGCCAAAACAGATGTGCAGCAGAGGGTGAATCCGAAATTTTGGGACTTTCCAGCATGCTTGGTTCCCTTTTTGCGGTTCTCTATCCTGTATTCTCGATACCCAGAACACTCAAGAACTGAAAATTCCGGATGAGTAGGTAGGGGATGCCGACAGTTCATGTTCCAGCGAAGACACCGTCAACAGCGGAGAAACGACTTTGTGACATATGCTTCTAGACGAGTTTCAATGTAAAGGGAGTAGATATTGGCAGGCAGTGTCGACCATCAAGCGAAGGCGAGAACCTACACGTTTAAAGCACGTTACACTACTGTGGGAACCGGGTTTATGGGCAGCCAAAAACTGGCTCGCTGTCCATATGTGTGGAGGATACCGATACCGGATACCGGATATTATGTAATATTACACGTGCTACCTAATTCCGTGCTTGAGAGCCTTCTAGCAGCCTTCACAGAGATATGGCCAGTAAGCACTTTCTCAGATAGATTGAGGGGAATTATCCAAAAATTTGAGTGTAAAAGTATTGGATGATTAGCATTTGCATGAGCCAAAAAAATTGATAATTGTTGCTTTTACAATCAAATTTGTCATTGTTCACAGAATGAATTTCAAGTCTCTAGAGCAATGCAAACCACACGAAAATACCCGAACGAGCAGTCCAATTTAATTTCAGGGCGACGGGTCGTCGCGGACGCAACCAATGGACAGACCTTTACGTTGTACCAGAAAATGCTGAGCGCCTGTTTGAACGTGCCTCGTTGAATCGCGACGGGCCTCACGATCTTATCAGAGCCTTGATGAAGGCACGTAAGGCATTCACACAGCTCATCTAAGCGAGTATCCTGCTGATGGGCCATCAAATTCGCAGAATAAATAATGAAAATAGCCTGTAAGCGAGTATCCAGCGGTCCTGGCGCGGTCCAGTCGCAGCCACTGCGACGAAAAGGCGGAGCGGCCCCGCAGGGACGAAAAAAAGATTTTCGCATGTGGCACAGGTGATTTCAGGCCTCAAAATGAAGGGAGAAGGGTCTGTAAATCTCTCTCTTTCTCCCCCTTTCTCCTCTTCTTTTTTGATTTAATTTTTGAATTATTTTCTGGGTTTTGTCCACACTTATGGCTATCGAGCCCAAAAACTTGAAAAAGGCGTCGGCGGCTGCACAACCATTATGACTAATTTCTTGAGGGTCCATAAATAAATGATAAAAAGTACCTTTAGGCTTTTCCCCGAAGCACTTTATGGGAAACATTTGGTCGCGCTAATTGTTAAGCTTTATTGTCCTTTATGTAACCAAAAAAAAGGCTCGATACTGATGCTGTTTGCGCGAAAATGAAATTAATTGAAAATAAATCAAAAGTCAAAAAAGGAAAGAAGAAAAGGAGAGAGAGAAAGAGAGAGAGTCCACGAAATCACTGTTTGACGTTCAACGTTCAACGTCAACGTTATCTCCAACACACAGAGACGTCAGTCACCTGCCCGAGCTGGTTCATCGCCACTCGGCTAGCAGTTTGACAGCCCTATTCTCACATAGTTTCTGATAATTTTCCTTTTCGTGTCTTCCCTGCATGCTACTCGCCTATCAACGCTTCAGATCTCATCGTGCACATCATTTCTGGCCATGCTACTCGCTTCAAAGTGGCTAACGTCCCGGCATTCAACCTTGCTGTCATGAAGGGAATATCTGATTGTAAATGTAAAATACAGCTTGCATAGCTACTATTGCATAGAGTATATAAAGCTTTTACTATAATGAAGATATAAAGTACCGGTACTAGGATTAGTCCCATGCTGTATCACAGCGTCTTCCCGGCCGTCGTGAATTACAACCCTTGCATGACTTCAGACAACAGTCTTGACATGCATTCTTACAATTTGCTGCACATTTGCGTCCTGGACAGCCATTGATCGCACACTTCCAACAAGTCCGTCCACTTCTTACCGTAGGTACTGCTTGAATACTTGAGGCTGCAGCAATAACATTTTGATGTGAAATTGTCTGAACCATTTGAGAGGTGTTTGCTGCAAGATTGGGGATTGAATTGCTGTGGGGGTTTAGAAGTGCGACATGGAGTGAGTTTGATGTACTAGGAGCTTGAAGTACAGGGCCAGTGGATGAGGAAGTGGTCAATGCAGGAGGATGAAGGTAGGTGGAGGTGGAGCCTGAGCTAGATGCAAGTTGAGCAGGAATATCAACAGGGAAGTATGTGGCTGTTGTTGCCGCAGGAATTGTGGATGGACCTGTGATAGCTCGGAAGCCCGATTGTGGTGCTGAATGATGTTTGAGCTTGTGAGCAGGTGTGGGACGTATTGATTTGTAACGACCACGGTCACGTGCTGCCAAGTTTATGGGATTGCGAAAAGTGGAAGACATGGACAGGGATTGCTTGACATTCAGCAATGTAAGCCATTCTGAATGATAGGTTTTGAGCTGTTCAACCAACTAGCAAGTTGTAGATGAACAGACATTCATATTGAAACAGATAGCCACACACCTTATAGTAAACCTTTTTTTCTATGTCAGCCCTCTCATTCCACACCACCACAGCTTCATTCCAATTTGGTCCGCTTGATTTGCCATTGAATGCATGATGAGTCGTCATGAGCTCACGGAAGAGCTCGCGTTCAGCAGCTGTATGAACTGGCAAGATGGGCTTCCGTGTTCCTTGCATACTTGCCAAGTATCCATGGTCTTGACGCTGATAAGGCCGCCCACGGCTAGCCTTAGAATTTTGCGATTTCCCTAGAATAGTGGACCCACGCGCGCTATACAAAGTGTTATTAATGAACGACTATAGACTCGGTCTTCATTATAGCACCTAGTCTACGAAGTGAACTCGATCGGTTAATAGACACGAGTGTGACCATATTCAATGGCGCGCACTAGGTCGTTTGTATTAAGGACACTACAAATCGTTCCGAGACTAGTGAAAACAAACCACAGAGTCGCATACCAAAGCACGGTTAATTAGAGTCTACCAGCTAGGTCTGGTCCTATACTAGTCTAGCGAGGCAAAGTGAAGTCAACAGTGACCATCGAGTGATAGCGCGCGTGTGCTTCAAGCGCGCCGTACTAAGCAGTAAAGTGTCTGAGTACAGTGATTACCAAATACAAAGTGGAAGTGGAGGTATCCTTGTGATTCAGGACGGGAGCGAGGGGTCACCATCGGATCATGGGAACGGTTCAGAATGGCATGTCTGATACCGACCCGAGGCCAAGTGGGTGGATCACCGAGACCGTTCGGAACGGGATGTCTGCTAGAGTTGACCCGAAGCCGTTGGATCGCAGGGGCCGTTCTGAACGGTATGTGCAATCCCGGCCCGGAACAGAAATAGCC